>JAVIAB010000101.1:46355769-46963269 GCA_032433765.1 Megaustenia siamemsis | reverse complement strand
TTTTACCATTTTTAATTATCCATAGTATTGTTGTTGTTGTTGTTAACGGATTGCCACGAGTTGATGCGAGCATGTTGCCCTTTGACTCATAAGATGAGGCGGGTCGTAATCGCTTTCTTGACATTCCCGGCTCTTACTGGAGAAGGTGGATTTGCTCAGTCCCAGGTTTTGCTGGAAAACTAATAGTCCAGCCCAGAGGTACTGCAATACTGGGTCATTTTATATCAGTAACAGCCTCCACTACAGGGAAACACTGCGACCCTAGCTTCTGTTAGCCAGTCTGGTTTTACACAGACTGTTTCCGGGGGAGACCACGAGGAGGTAGAAATGCTAGGCCTTGGTCGGATGATGGTGCACCGACTGCAGGTCAAAGGCGCTTCTGCTCCCCCAACCATAGGGTTAAATAATGATGATGAAGGAAATAGCAGCAGAAGACATGTTATCCAACAGAGCATATATGTGTAGACGTCAGCTATGATGTTTGATGTTACCGTGATAATTCTGAAGCATCAAAATCTGCATTTCTGGATGCAGGTAAGCAAATTACCAAGCGTATGCTATTGCCGTCTACAGTGATGTTCAAAGAGACAGTGCTTTGGCAGTAAACAGTTGATGGACATGGTAAATGGTTTCTTTCAAAGAGTGGTATCACACATCTTTGTTGAGAATAATGTGTTATTACCAGCTTATCCGGCTTAATTAATTAATACTAAATAATAAATAAAATTATTATACCAATTTTTTATATAATTAATTTAATTATAATAAATAATAAATAAAATTATTATACCAGCTTATCACTTACCAGTGTTTATCAGCTTTACAGCAGCTCCGCATCTCTACGCATCTTAATGCATCATGATGCCTTTACCTCTGTTATTACCGAAGCGGCTTCACATCTTCTATTTTAGGTTATTGATTCTACAAAACTGGTGAGAACAATATTCTGTTAAATTTGCTAATGTGAATAATGTGTAGTCGAACTTACGTGTTTGTAGAGAAACAAACCTATGATCGTTTAGTCCTGTAGATACCGTTCAAACACTGGCTTTGTGTATATGCAAATGACCGTTCTGCCTTGAGAGACAAGCAAGAGAGCATAAAACTAACTTCGAGAGAAGAATGCTTGATTAACAACACACGACAATTGTCATAAGGCACTGATTCGTCATTCATACTTTAATAGGGTCCGTTTCCTCTTAGATTAGTTTTCTTTGAGGCCAAATATTGCAAATCTTCAATTCAAAATGCATACAACAAGTACGTGTATTCGAGTGTTTGATGGAGAGTTGCATTAGGAGCAAATATGCATTTTGAGAAGTGAAGAGTCCCGCGATGAAAACAGTTGTCATGATAACATGGATCTTCAAAACCAACACTTCTTCTGCTTTTCTACCTCATTTGCCTTTCAGCGTCGAGGGGAGATATAATTTTATGTCTTATGCTTTATGTTCGCTTCTGCTGCTGCTATGTTTCCTAGTGCTTCTAATATTCCATCCATCCATCATTTTCGTGGTCGACCTTTGGGTCTGGACCTTTATTGAAGGCTCGTTGTGTTTTGATCACTCTGCATTGTCACGTGGCCAAACCATTTCAAATGTTGCTTCTATATATTCTATGGCGGAGGGGATTCCTATCGTTTTTTTTCTTCAGTTCTTCATTTATAATCTTTCCTCTCAGGCTTTTCCCTGTCATTTATCTGACACATTTAATCTCAGTAGAGGTTATTTATTTTTATTGTTCTTGCATCTAGGGTCCAGGTCTTGTATTGATAGCACAGCGTTGGAATGAAGATTGTATTGTACAATGCCCGTTTTACCTCTAGTGATATTTCCATGTTGGATAATGGTGGTGATAACTGTCCTATCATTTGATAAGCTTTGATGCGTCTTGAGTCTATCTCTGCTGTTTGTGAGTTATTGTTTGTCAAGAAACTGCCTATGCATTTGAATTCATCTGCTTGTTTTAGTTGCCTGCCTTCTATAGTTAGGTTGATGTTGTGTTTATATTTGGCAACATTTATTACTTCTGTTTTGTTGATGTTGATTTTCATTTTGTGCCTGCGATGTTGAGTTTATTTAAGTGTTCTTGTAAGTCTTCTATTTTTTCATGTATTGGTGTATGATGGTCTGCACATAAAAGATCATTAATCTCCTCTGTCTTTGATGGGTTGGTAAAATGGCATATATAGTCCATGTATGTAATAAACAGTAGGGGGGATCGTACGTAACCCTGTCTTACACCTGATCTAACTTCGAAGTGGTCTGTGTAGTCTGCTGCTGTTCTTAATAACAACACTATTTGCTAATATTATTATGTCTATTTAATCAGCAGTTGGCTTCATATAATTATGTTCAATCTGTTCAGAATTCAAATAGTGTTGTCAATGATACGAGTAACCATTATATTGGGTTATAATTTAAATGATCACCATACAATCCAGTTGAGTCTATTTGTGTATTTTCTGTAGGGGGATTCTGCCCTTAGATGGTAGGCCCTCCCAGGTTTACGAGCACCATCTGCCCGAGTCACTAGAGGTGACTAACACAGACATGCACACACAAATATGTGAGATGTGACTAACACAGACACGGACACACAAAGATGTGACTAACACAGACATACACACACACATACATGCACACACAAAGATATGAGATGTGACTAATACAGACATGCACACAGCGATACGAGGCATGACTAACACTGACACACATCAAGATATATGACACATGACTAACATAAACATGCACATAAAGATATGAGATATAACTGACATTGACATGCACACACAAAGATATGACACATGCCTAACATAGACATGCACACAAAGATAAGAGTTATGACTAACATAGATATGCAAATACAAAGATATGAGATGGGACTAACATAGCCATGCACACACACGGATATGAGATGTGACAAACACAGACATGCACACACAAAGATATGAGATATGACTAACAGTTCGTCTCCACTTTTTTTTATCGTTCTCATCAAATCACTCGGTATGCAGGCACGGGTGTAGTCGTTTGGCTCCAACTATATGAATGCCCTGGTCACTGCCATCAAATCGATCGTCATGCTACTCGTGGTCATAACGTATGCACCACTATGTTTCTTGACTATTCTACCTGCCGAACGTGTTGTAAATGCCCATGCACTCTTTTGGTGTCATATTACAGATTCGTCATTTCTCATTGGTGTTATCCCAGATGAGAACATTGACCTCCGCATTGACCATGACAAAGTTCTGTTCTCTGCATTTCTTGTCGTTGCTCGTGCCCTCCAGATCTTGATTCTGCCACCCATGGTTGGAAAGTCAAGAAGATACCTCATTGCTACACAGAGAGTGGCCCTCGTACACCCCAATATAAGGTGCATAGCTTCATTCTTTATTTTCTCCTGCTTGTCAGTTAGCGTCGTACTGACAGTAAGAATGACCAGGGCATACTCGATTGGTGCGAGGTCTAATTGTTAGAACAGAAGGGTAAGTAACCTCTTGTCGGTGTTGGCAGCTGACATGACCTTCAAGGCAGCTAATGCTTTTGGGGCTTGTGTTATCACATGGTCACCGCATCAGCTCCCATTCGTACTAACGATGTTTCCGTGTTAACGATATGATTGTTAAGTGAGAACAATGCAACTGATGCTTTAATGGGATTAACCAATGCACCTGATACACCACACCAGGAAGAAATGCGATCGAGTTCGTCTTGCATTGTGGAAGCGATTTCCCTTCTGCCTCTTCCCTGCCCATATCATCAGAACATCATAAGTAAATGACATAGTTCTTGCCCTCCCATCCAGTTTTTGTTCCGTGATCGTTATTGTGCAAACGTTAAATAGAACTGGTGACAATGGTGAGCCTTGTGGCAGCACTGGGGAAATGGGTGTTGCTCAGATGACCAACCTCCACATCTGAGTATCACTTTCCTCTGAAACAGTGCCGCAGCGATACATCTAATGAGGAAGGGGTGCACCGCCAGTTTGAGGAGATTATGCATGAGCATGAGGTATTCAAATGATACCCTGTTGTATGCATCATCCAAATCAATAGAAGGAGCACATATTTCCTCTCGTTTGTGGAAACCTTCGAACACGCCATAGGCGAATACTAATGCATTGATCAATGTCTCAATGTTATATTTATAACCTCTAAGTGTAGGTGGGAATGGCCGTATATTTTCAAGGTAACAGGTATACATGGGCAACTATTTTTTCCAGTAGTTTCCCGCGGTGTTCTGCATCGTGATTATTCTGTAGGCACTGATCTGAAAAAGGTCGTTACTTGGCTTCTGTAGCGGTAGTATGTAGCTGTGAGCCACTACTCCTTAATCTGGCCATAACGAATGCTGGCCTTAAACTCTTTGGCCAGTTTTTTTTTAAGTAGCCATCAAATAAATCGCCCTTGTCGTCGTATCGAACAATTCCTGGACCAGGAACAGTGCTGTGTGACTTTGTAACTGTTGTGTGAATGGTTTCGGTTGCGATTGTGAAATCTTCTCTCCACACTACATCCTTACACAGCACTGAGGGCGATCCCCGTATCCACGTTCTTACAGTCTCATTTCTTTGGTCAGTGAGCTCAATGTAGCGGGCAATCAGGACCCTTTGCCCTGATCAGAAATGTACCATATATGGCCTTTGCTCTGGAAGTTTGGTATGCCTCTGTGTCGCATTGTGCCTACCATGCTCCGATGAAAGCGCCAGATTGTGGCTAACGATTTTCCTAAGGACACTTTAAAAAAAAAAAAGAAATCATCCTCTTTGCCACCCTTAGCCTGACCAGCACATAGTTTAAAGTGCATCACTTTTTGGTCGACCTCTTCTTTCAGACGCTTTACGTGTTCAGGTTGTGTTCTTCTGTTCTTTCTGGCTTGTTGCCACGTCTTGGCCGTTTGTCTCTTGTTCCGCAAAGCTTCCTCGACTTCTACGTTCCAACAAGGTGGCTGCGTCCATCTCTAATGCCTCCTGCAGGGGGCGCCCTGTTTCCTATGTCTCATTTTGCTAATGTCGTCCTTGTCCGTGTTCGCATAGCGGAATGTGTTTAGCTTACTTTTCTGGCTTCTATTTCTGCTTTTCTCAATTAGGAGGACACATGGATAGTGATCACTACCGTGGAATCAGAGCCCCCTCTGCGAATGGTCATTCGGGTTGCTCTTCCATTATTCAAGCACACTAAATCGACGGACACCTGTGCGTTCTCTGGGTCTTATCCCTGTTTGTTTGTTATGACGTTACCCAACTGGTTGGCTCTTGCATTAAATCTCCGCAGAAAATGACGTTCTCCTCCTCGAATGCGAAGAGATTATGCCATTGTTGTGTGTTCACCTTCTTATTACATGCATACACATTTAAAACCACGAAAAGAACTGGGGTATGCACCCTAACCACATGTCCCTACACTTCTGCATTGTCCCACGCAGACATATCAACCTCAGCTGCCACCACATTGTTGCTCACACACAAGGTTGGCCTGGCCAAGGTGACGTCTATTGTAGAAAGAATGAAATTCAGGAGCATTAACTCTCCTATCACCAACACATTGTTCTTGCAAACTCGTTGTTTCGGCGTCGGACAGTAGCTTGTTAAGAATTAGTCGCCGTTGATGTATGGAAGCACAATTCCAATATGTAACGAGCACATACTTTAGACCTAGCCTCTCACACTTCGACAGTTTCATACCAGCACGTACACCTTTGTTTGTTTTCCATAGTTACTTGTGTTTCATCTGAATACTTACTGTAGTCATAGTTGATTTGGTCGCCGAACGTCGATGTTGTGGATGGTCTAGAATCACGTGCACTCACTCAGTCGCATGGTTCAGAACCCGTTTCCACCTTATAGACTAGTCAACTCCAGTCAATGAGATCTGCAGTACGTGGATACACTGTGAGCTTATTATACATACATGCAATTAGACGTCTCTAACAACAGTCCGGCAAAAAATAGAACGCCATCTTGAGATGTACCAAAAAGCGCATCTGGGAGCTGTCTTATTGTGAATCAACCCACATCCAAGATAGTAGATCATTGATGTTCCGGTAGTCATTCCATTTAAAGTTATCCAGGATTATATTTGAACTAATCGTGGGAGCAGTAGTTTCTCTCTCGTACGAGATACTCGATTTATCAGATCAATAAATATTTAATATATCAGAACAACTAGTTTAAAATAGTTTCGAATATTTTCAAATAATACACATTCTTATAAATTTTTTTTTTATTGTTATAATGTAGATATACAATGAACTACGCGATACAATGGAATATAATTTGCCACGGGTAGGTCATGTAATGAGTTAAGTGGCTACATTTTGCTCATATACAATCATTTATATTGTGTTCTATCGTCATCAGAGCGCTGCAGAAGTAATTGAATGACATGCTTGTCGCTGTTGTGAAACTGTTAAGTGGGATATATTTCTAAATGCAGCCACACTTATAGTGCAGTAACAATAGAAATACTGGTCAGTCGTTTTATATAAATGCATACATATACTCAATAGGTGAAATATACTCTAATCGATCATTATACAATCAGAAACAAACAAAACCTGAAGAAAATACGAATGGATTGATTGGCTGAAGCAGAGTGTGTACTAAACAATATGTCGGAGATAAAGGCATAGTTTGGAAGTTAGTCGAGAATGCATCACAGTTTAGATAAAATAAAAAGCACCGCATTATTTGAAGAACACCATTATCATAAACATCTAGTAAAATGACAATAAACATGACTGCGTCAAAAAAAGATTAAGAACACTAACAACCATACAGGAAATACATTTCCAGAAAATAATATAGAATATACAAAGACACCTAACTGAGAAGCATCTAAATGAATGCGATTTAGAAGAAAGTTGAATTGTCTGGATGACATATCTGTAGAGACAACAATTATGTAGAAATCAGTACAACGTTGCAGATTTCGACCAATAAAATAAACTTTAAAGTGGACGTCAACAGCAGTGGTACATATTCCGTTGTGCTAGAGTCAATGGCCACCTAGACAGTCTATACAAAAGCGTATATAGAAACGGCTAAACAAAACATATAAACCAGTACCTGACAACAAATACATCATGATGAGAATTATCCCAACACAAGTCTGTCTATTTTATTCCATCAAGTATTTACACTAACCATGCTAACTTGTTTACCCTTTGAGTCGTCATTATTTGGACACTGCGAGATGTGCTAAGGAGTGGATCTGAGAGCCTATGAACATGTTCGGAGTGTATAGTTGATAAACCGCACATAACTCAATAACAGTATTCTCCTAACGTAAATAACATCCAAAGTGAACTCCTTTTTTCAGACGTCTAGACTAAACAATAAAGTAATAAAATCAATGAGTCATCTAAGCCAATGATATGCATACAGTCCATTTAATATGTGACTAACCCAAATACCAAGTGTGTTCAAATGAAACACACACTGATGGTGACAAACATATGTATGGTAGGTGTGACATGATTAAATAAAATAATCGTTACGAATCAAGTACTCACCAGTGTTTTTTTTTTGTTTTGTTTATAACAATGTCGCCATAGGCCTTTACACATTGTTTGGGTAGACGAAAATGTCGTCGAAGGAAAATTATACTGGTTGCTCATTGGACCATTTTTTTTTTCACTGAGGTCATGACGCCCGCATCGGACTCGAATCGGTGTTGATTCAGAGATTGTTAAAGTGTCCGAACAAATGGGAATCACAAGGATCGGGGCTGTATGCTGGGTGTTCAGAACATTCTACTATTTCTTTCTAATGTTTTCTACACAATGTTCACGATATGTGAACGAACGTTGTCGTGTAACAGAATCACACCACTTGAAAGCATGCCGGGGCTCTTATTTTTGATGACGCTATGCGTGATGTCTAGTGTACCTTTATTGCGGATGGTATTGATGTTCACATCAGGCTCTGTAAAGCTTGTCAATAGTAGGTGGATCAACCTTAGACGGATTCCGTGTGTCACCGGCCAGATTTCCAACGGTGTGCAGCGAAATCAATGGATATGTTACACGAAAAATTAACAAACAAATATGTATACATTGATGCCTGCCTCGTACGTATGTTCATTAGTCCCATTTCGGGGGAGGGGGGGGTAGGTTCATTCCAACATACCTCGCAAGTTAAATAATAGGGTATGGTCAACAACAGAGCAGAGAAATACCATCATGTTATATGGTCAACAACAGAGCAGAGAAATTCCATCATGTTATATATAAGAACAACAAACAGGTAAAGCTTTTGGAATACTTCTATGGAAATTGTGTAGCGAAAAATTTAGAAGAAATCGGGACCGAAATTGAGAACAAAGCTTGTGGGAGTCAAATAATCTGAGAAATAATACAGAAAGTTAAAAAAAACAATATTCACGATTTTATTATCTTCATTGAGAGACATGACTATTTTTATATTATCATCCATAAATCGAGTTGTTCCGTTTCGCTAGGAGTTTCCGAAGCCTTGACAGTTGGCTACATGTTATGTTGCTGTGGAAACGATTAGTTTCTTGGATGGGGCAGTGATGCATGCATACTAGAAAAGCCATCACTCGTTAAAGATCTAGTTTAGTGGCTCCGATACATTCGTTGTTGGAATATAAATTTATTTTTAACGTATTTGTTGGGCTTCTGGTAGTGAAGTTGTAGCTCTGTGGCAATTATATTCTGGCTCTGAATAACTCATTAAAATGGGTGATATTAATACACTCCTGGAAATGAAATTTAATATATGTTGAAATCTTAAAAGTAAACATAACGAAATGAACATGCTATATACTAGGAGCATTACATATAATAATTATAACTAATTCCTTATAGAAATAGGAGTACAAATGGATTTCTTGTGTCACCAATTGTGAACAGAAGTGCAAATGATTTGGTTTTGCGAAGACCCATAGAATAGAGAACATTACACATTAAATGGCTTTATAACACAGTCTTTGAAGATTTGAATTTTACAGACGATTTTGTGCTCTTGAGCTCAATCACACCTTGATCGTCAAGAACAAATAAAGTAAATCAACTTCACAACATTTCTCGTCAAAAAGGCGTCCAGATCAACACGACCGAAACGAATGGTCTGGACATCACCAACATGATTATAAAATAACAATGAAAATATACAAATAGTTGCACAATTTGACTTACCTAAACACCAAATTGTCGTCGTTTATTGTTGAACCAATTGTCAGATAGGCCAGCTTGCATGATGCGGACGTTCCAGCAACCGAGTCGTAGGTTCATTTTCTTGTGTTCGCAACAATACTTCGCGTGTTGTGTCCACACTAAAGTGGCGAAGCAGGATTGCCTGTCTAGGGCGCGAGTCTTGGGCACCACACCAGTCTGAGGTTACTGAGCAAACGTATTATCTAACTCACAGCTCAACATCAAATCAACAACTGATTGTCTTAAAGGTAAAGTACGCGACTTGAATCGGCGTTTTAGCACGCGAGTTTTCACCCATATGTGATCAGCCGCCTATATCAGAAGTGTTCGGAAACTTCTGGGTAGTGTCGATTCAAGCATCGAAACTCTCGATGTAAGCCGCCATTCCTCACCTTCCCAGGGTACTAAACGTGTACACATTTCTGCCAGAGGCCGGGAATAACCCCCGCCACGAAAAGTTTTAAAGAAATAGCAGATACAATGGTTTGATCACGTGACAAGGCAGAGAGATCAAACCACAACACAACGAGCCCTTAATAAACGTTACAAAAACACCAGACGAAAGGGCCGACGACGATAAAGATAGATTTACGGAATATTAAAAGAAGTAGGAAACAAAACAGCTGTAGTGGCGAAAACAAGAACAAGATTCCGCACATTATATCTCCTCTTGACGCTGAAAGGCAAATGAAGAAAGAAAGACAAGAGGAAGAGGAGGAAGAGGTGAAGTAAAGTTAGAGTGAGCATTAGCTGTGCTCTAGGTCTGGACGTAATGCTTTGGGAGATTGTTTTTTCTGATGATTATGCAGTAACATCATTCCATTATGGATTTTAAAAAGTAGCAACGCTGTGTAATAAAGTTGAAACCAGAAGTAGTTTTCTATATTAAATACTGCCTGTCCACTTGATGGACTCGAATGAATGATTTATATATCCACACCATAGTAATTCATATTTGTCAATGATTGAGAGACTCAATGTTTTAGTGAGTGAGAGTGTTCTGGGACAAGTATGTGAGAGAACAATGGGTGTATGACTTGTGAGTTACTTTGTGATTGAAAAAACAAGATAGTAAAATAACAAAAAAAAGCTGAGCAAGTGAGTGATAATTAGAAAATAATAACAGATGTGTTTATTTGCGAGGTAGATAAAGAAATTGTTTTAATTGCACATGGTGTCTTGTACACTCATTATCATCAAGTACCAGGTGTGCTTCAACACAATCGTAACCAAATACTTACTTGGTATAAATGGAATGACACGGACAAGGCCTCCCAAATTATTTTATTTTGACTAGAAGACATCAAAGGAGGGGCATAACAAACTCAAGATCTATACCAAATGCAATATTAGATACAGACGACCATAAGCCTATTTTACTATGACAAAAAAAATGGCTTAGGAAACGACAGATGACAAGACCTCAAGCACAAAGAATCGATCTAAAAGCAATACAGAATGTAAACATACAACAAGAAATAGAAGAATCCGTAACCAACAAATACCTAACCCGAATACAACCTACAAACATAGAAGAAGCATGGAAACAGTTTAAAGAAGGTCTAATAGAGTCAACACAAGAGAAATGCGGTCTGAAAAATATAGGAAAGAGCAGAAAGAAACTTACAAGATGGTGGAATGAAGTAGTTAAATCAGCAGTGAAACACAAGAAAGAAAAGTATAAAACGTGGCAGAAGACAAAAACAACAGAAGACTACAATCACTATAGACAAGCCATAAATGATAGCAAAAATATCCTAGAACAAACAAAAGCAGACTCATGGAAAGCATTTGGTGAAGAATTAGCAAAAACATGTAGAGAAGAACCCAGAGAATTTTTCAAAAGTGTAAAAGCAATGAGAGTAAGAAATAATGATTATAACCAAACCACTATAATAAACTACAAGAACAGTAGACCAATCAGCAGCAGGGGCAGGAAAAACATAATAATCAGATGGAGAGAATACTTTAAGGAACTATTAAATCAGGGAAATACAAATGGAAACACATAGTTTAAACATAGTCAGTATGATGAACCGGAACCAAATATACTTAAAGCAGAAGTGGAATGGGCTTTGAAGCAGAATAAAAAGAACAAAGCAGCTGGTATAGATGGAATAACAACAGGAATGATACTAGCCTGTGGGGAAACAGCTATAGATTGGTTTACTATCATATTCAATATGGCATGGGAAGAAAGAAAAGTCCCAGACGACTGGCAAAAAGCTATCATTGTCCTATTTTGGAAGAATAAGGGAAGTAAACGGGAGTGTGAAATGTACAGAGGAATATCCCTATTGAGTCAAGTTGGTAAAATGTTTGCTAAAATATTAGAGAGGAGAGTAAGATACATAATAGAAATAAAATTAAGTAATAATCAATTCGGATTCAGAAAAGGCAAAAGCTGTACTGATGCATACATTGAGACAACTATGTGAAAAAACAATAGAATATGACAGAAACCTAAATATAGTGTTTATAGATCAGGAAAAAGCGTTTAATCGTGTGGACAGGAACAAACTTTGGCAAATTTAGAAACCTACGGGGTAGCAGGCCAACTACTAGATAATATAATGGCATTATACACAAACAGTCAAAGTGCCGTCAGAACATTGGAAGGTATGTCACAATGGTTTCAGGTTACAACAGGAGTAAGACAAGCATGTGTCATCTCACCACTCCTCTTCATCATATATATGGACAAAATAAATCAGGAAACAACCAACAAGAAGGACCAATCAAATAATAACATAGAGGAAGAAAACTCCAACATCAACGAGCTACTATTCGCAGATGACCAATGCCTAATATATGAGGATGAAAACCTGCTACAACAGCATTTAACATCTCTAGATAAAAGCTGCACAATCTACAGTATGAAAATTAACACAGCAAAAACAGAGGCTATAAGAATAAGCAAATTAAGACACCCATTACACATCAAGATCAAAGATAAAGAAATAAAACAAGTAGATGAATTCAAGTATTTAGGCACAATGTTCACAGAAGATGGAAAACTAGACAGAGAAATTGACATGAGAATACAAAAAGCAAATGCTGTCACATACCAGCTTTCACCATCGCTAAGACATCCAAACATTTCTATGACAGCTAAACAACAAATGATAAATAGCATCTTCATACCAACGTTATGCTATGAAAGTCAAACATGGACCGTTTCTAAATCTCATTTAAGAAAAATCAATACATGTGAGATGCGTTGCTTGAGAAAAGTAACAAACAACATAAGAAGAGATAGAATACCAAATGAAACCATAAGAAAAATAGTAGGAACAAAACCCTGCCAAGAATATATAGAACAACAACAACTTAAATGGTTTGGTCACCTGGTCAGAATGAATCCTCACCAATCACCATCAAGGGCGTTCTTCTCGAGAATGCATGGAAAAAGACCAAGAGGAAGACCCAGAAGAAGATGGATAGATGCAGTGACAGAGACATGTAACAACAAAGGAAAATCACTAATTCGGACAATTTGAGCAGCACAAGAACGACAAATGATATAAACCACGACACCTTTTAGGTATCAGTGAAAAGAGAAAAGAAGACCAGGATTGCTGGCGTTGGTGATCATGTCTCTCCACAACTTTTGATACGACAGTTATTTATCATTTATGTTGTTGACCTTCTGCCAAGCTTTTCTCTTAAAATGTCTGGTATCTTTTCTCTTTGGTTCCCTCTATATCTTCGTCCCTCAATTTTCCCAGTTGTGACAATATATTCCAGTTGTTCTCTTCTCATTACATGGCCAGAAAATGATGATTATTTCTTCCTAATATTGGAAATTAGCTCTATTTTTGCGTTGGCCTCTTTTTTAGAACGTTTTCATTAATCTTCTTAGCTGTCCAAGGTATCCTCAGCATTCTTCTGTAAAACCACATTTCCACAGACTCCAGTGATTTTCTTGTCTGTTGTCCTATTGTCCATGGTTCACATCCATATGTTAAGGCTGGCTCTACATAACATTTAAGAACTCTTTTTCTTGTTTAATTTGTCAAAAATGAATTGCATAGTATCTACTCATTTTTTTTTGGAAAGCTGCTTTTGCCTGAGCCATTCTACAGCTCACCTCTGTTGTCTATCGTCCGTCTGAGGTTGAAAAAGTTCCCAAATATTTAAATTTATTTACCCGTTTTAATATTGTTCCTCTTGTCTTGTACAATATATGCATATATATGGTCAAACTGTCTTCACATTCGTTTTCTTCCTCTTTAATTGGACACGTCGAGGTCTCAACCTTTTTTTCTTTATTTAGCTCAGCAATGCTCTTGTAGATGTTCGTAATGTAAGTAATACTATTTATAAGAAATGTGAAAGTGATAGAGAAATCAAATATTTATTGTGTTATTTTTCTAATCATAGTTAACATTTATTACTTGTTAAATTGTTCCGTGTCCATATTCTATGGTCTATAATTTGAGTATGTTCGATATACATGTTAATTAGTTGGAACAAATTGCCTATATTGCGTCACTTGCGGTAGAGAGACTGGACGGCGAAGTGCTAGCATGAGAAAGTGAGAAAACAAGTGTAGCCGTCCAAAAGCTAAAACGGCGGTCGAGACTGAGGTTCTCTAAGCTGCCGATACTATACTCGATATTTTCTAATTAGAGAAACTGGTAATTGTACCAAACAGATACACACGCAATGAGAGTAGGAAAGAACGCGTCTCACTGGATCGCTATAGGCTGTACTTGGCATGTAACCTTGGATGGGGTGCGGGTGAGGTATGAAAAAAAGGCTTTCACTACTGCAAGCTCTGTGGATATCATATCGTTTAACAGTTTGTGCCTACATGAATTCGAAACTCCCAAATTTTATCTCAGTACATGTTTTCTTGCAAGTCAAAACTACCATTTGAATCTTTGCTAGAACAGCATTTACATCGATATCAAATGATGTTCAGAAACAGTATAACCATGTTTGTTTTGCAGCAAAATGTTCGAATGGCATTACAAACATCCAGTAAATACCATCAATGGCATCATCATAACTAATGAAATTAACAGCATACATCTGCTGCTTTCCAAGCTTTAAAAATGGTATTTCATTTTCACCGGTTACTCTCTCACAGTTTCATTTTTTACCATATAAAGCTTTCATATGTGGATAACATTCGTGCACCAGTTCTCATTGTGATTGTAACTTTAAATTATTCTACTTCCTCTTCTTTCCTACCTCATTTGCCTTTAAGCGGCGAGGGGAGATATTATTTGCGGTCTTTTGCTCTTCTGTTCGCCTCAGCTCCTGTTGTGTTTTCTAGTGCTTCTAATATTCCATCCATCCATCTTTTCCGCTGTCGACCATTGGGCCTGGTATTCTCACAATTTTTGCTGAAGGCTCGTTGTGTTGTGTTTTGATCTTTCTGCTATGCCACGTAGCCAAACCATTTTATATGTTGTTTCTTTATATATCCTATGGCGGGGGCTATCCCTAGATTGTTTAACTTCAGATTAAGTTTATTAAAATATTAATTATTGTCAAACAACATGGCTACCTGGCAAGTCCACTGAGGATCCGACAATCCTTTGACCGCACTACTCTACGTGTCCATGAAAAGTTTCACTTCAGCAAGTAATTCATATTCACCACCTCCCGTCGACTTAACAATCTTAATTCATAAAAGTAAAGCATATTGCCATACTTTGAACCGGCGCCATGAATGAATTCTTGAAACTAACGAAGCTTGAGCCATTCCGCAGTTATACAGTTCTCCCATGGTGCAATGAACAAGAGGTAGGGTTCGATCCCTACCGACGGCTCCCGTTCACCCAGCCTTTAATGGGTTCGGGATTTTTTTCTGGGAAAGTAAGGCGGCACGGGTGTAATACTGACCACATTACCACAAAAATCATGTTCCGAAGGTATGTACAATTTTTGGTCACTAACACCATATTTCATATACGCCATTTGGCGTGTCGGGGTTATTTTACTTTACATTACTATGTTGCCATGACTGACACTACGTCAGCAACTTTTAACGCTCTATTGCAGATATTTTCTTACTTAATTATATAATACATTGTAGGTACGAAACATCAAGATGACCTAATTTGGAACATAATAAATAGGACCTTATATTGCCAATCAGGCCTGTCTTTTGACCAGTCATAGCTGGTTCTGCATCTGCTGTCACTCCAGAAATAGTGTTTCAATTTAATCTAAAATCCGGCATTTTGAAAATTCCACAATGGTATCCAGTCACAATGTCATCTGCAAAAGGCGAGAGGACGACCTGGGCTTACAGTATTCAATTGTGTTATCCTAGCAGTGCATTTGTGTAACAATGCATGGGATAAAAGTATTACTTGAGGAAACCACAGAGAGATACATCTCGGCTCAGCTGTGGAGGTAACGAAACGTAGCACCACATTCCTTTACATCGGCACTGATGCACCCAAGCGCATATATGTGGTTCAGATCCTGTCACACTATGGTGCTATACGAGTGTCCCATAGTGTACTTGATTGTATGCATCCTCAAATTCGAGGACAGCCAGTGTTGACAGCTCGCTCTTGGTATGATTCAGAGGCAATGCGTGGGGCAGTGATGTAAAAATAAAACGAATGAAAAGTCTTAAGGGTGGAAAAGATGTCTGGTTAACATGAAGTGATTAGGAGGGATAAGCAGATATATCTGCATCCAACACCTTACAGAAACAGTCAGCATACGCTTCGAGAAATGCCGGGGACGAAGGTGATGTAGATATGGGGAGGCACAGACTGAAATTAAACTGATTCCACAAATAGACTAAAATAATATAGAATAACTTCATTCCCAATATTATCTAAGCGGCTTCCCACGGTCCGGTGTTATAAACTTACTTGGTGAAATAAATAAATGTTATCAGGTCAAACCACTTTACCAGCAGTTTCGGAACGCTCTTTCTCAAATTATTTAAAGGAAAACGGTTGTAAACTCTTCGAAATGTTGCCATAAACAATAAAGCTCACACAAACAACGTTCTCTGATTATATATTTATATTGTAAAATACACTCTGTTGACCTTCGAAGAACTACTTTAAATGTGATATTTTGCTCTGTATAGCTTGCCTTTGCAGTGAACTGTAATGCTCTTGTTTGGTTCGAAAGTGACGACTCAGGTTCTGTTATTTAAAACACAGACATTGATTACCTTATATATTAAACACGCGGGATTATCGCGATACAGGATAAAGAAAAAATCCCAAGTCTATCTCTCCTAAAAAATGTACGAAAATATATATCTACTTTTCCTCTTTTTTACAACAACACTAGGAACGATGACAATAGTTATGTGTGTCGTTCTGGACCGTGGTGCGTAGGTTACCCACCACATCTATACAAACATGATAATTGACAGATGACTCACCTACATCGCCGAATATTTGTGGTTGTAACCGTCACTATATATACAAGTTAAATACAAAAATAAAAATAGTCAACTCAAATGTTAAGTCAGTCTTATTATATGGCTGTGAAAGATGGAGAACAAAAAAATTACAATCATGAAGATACATACTTTCATTAACGGAAGCTTATGCAGAATACAATGATGGAAATAGCAGGAGAAAATCATTAATATAGATCTATGGAAATGTACCTGTCAAATACCAGTGGATAAAGAGATGCAGCGAAGACAATGGCTCTGGATAGGGCAAACACTGAGGAAGCCAGCTGAGAGTATTATATAACATGCCATTTTCTTCAATCCCCAAGGGAAAAGACAAAGAGGAAGACCACAATAGACAGCTGGAAGCTGAGATGGAGATAGGGGGAAGACATGGAGTGATCTCAAAAAATGGCGAGAAACAGAATAGCTTGGAAAGTTTTTGAAGAAGACCTATGCTCCACAGGGAGCTGAACAGTTGATGATGAAAATGAAACATGTATATTGTTAGTAAAAATATAATAGCCGTAATGAACATCTGCTGCCTCTAACCCATCTTCATCCCCAAATGAAGACGTGGCCTAGTTGTGTGTTCTATTTTGTGTTCACTCTCCTATTATATGTGTCATGGGTTGTTACTTAACATTCATGAACATCACATTTAGGAACACAAACATGTGTATTTCATTTATTGACAATCATTTATGGACAAACATTTATATTGAAACACTATTTGGCTGGGTAAGTAAAAGTAAAGAACCCCGTCACGCCAAGTGGTGTAAAGGGAATATGGTGTTAGTGACCATCATTTTTATAGACCTTCGGCGCATAATTTTTGTGGTAATGTGGTCGGTATTAAGCCCGTGCCGCTTACCTTCTCATAGAAAAACAATCCGGTACCCAATTACGGCTGGGTGAACCCGGAAGCCGGGGATTACTCTAATCCTTTGTAGTACAGTTCACTAACCACCAAGCTATCGCGGCTCCCATATTGGTATGGGTGGTCTAGAGGTATGTCATGGGCCACTGACAATAAGGTTCCGTGTTCGAATTCCTTCCAAAGTGATGGCATTGTTGACATCTAGTGCGTGCTTTCTGTGTGGTTTTACTCTCTCCCGATCTCTGGTAGTGAGATCCTATGTTTCACCTCATCGGATTAAGTCACAAAGAAAAGGTCCAATGCGCCTTCAGTCTTGTGTGGAATAGTCCAGAACCCGTCAGGAATTAGGAATCGAAATGTCTATGACATAATTTGGTACTACTCGATGCATTAAAATTGATAAGAACAGATATAACACAATAAAACACGTAAAAAGTATCAGCTAGAAACGATGAGAGTACCTCTGAAGTCGAAGAGTATCTGACTGAATGATGAGGGACACCTGAGCACACCAGTTGGTGTGAAATATAATAAACTTTGATATAAGAGACCATGCTTTCAACCATGTGCAATTCAATATATATATATAAACATAATAATTTAACTGACCATTATTAATTTAATTTAGAAATTCAAAATATGTTGTTTCTCCCAGGTTTTAAAATCGAGACCTAGCATGACACAACACAGGTTAATGGTAAGTAATGTAAAGAATCGCATTTTAGGAAAAATAAATGTTACATAATACTTGGGCACAATAATAACATCAGATGGTAGTTGCATCACAGAAATAGAAAGCAAAATAGCTCAGGTCAAAATAGCAGTTCAGAAAATAAAATAAAAATATCTTATGCAACAAATCTATGTCAATAGAAGTGAGAAAGAGAGTCCATCAGTGCAATATAGAAACCAATTCTGACTTATGGAAGCGAATTATGGGCAGTAGACAAACAATGTAAAAGACGAATAGAGGCCACAGAGATGGGATTTCTTAGAAGAATGTTTAAAGTTGCCTAGAAGGCTAAAAAAGACCACTGAGGAAATTCTCAAAGAGGCCAACACAAAAAAGGAGCTTTTAAAAAAGTATCATAAAAAAACAATCAACATTTTTCTGGACGCAAAGAGGGAAAACAAATACTGGATTGCTTGGTGGCATGACATGGAAAGCGGTCAACATCATAATTGATGTGATACACCGTAGACATAAAATTGTGGAGGGACGTGATCGCCTACGCCAACCGGTACGGCACATGATGATGCAATGTTACATTATTATCACAAGAAAGCGAAATGTGAACAGAATGACGCATTTTGTCTCGTGATAACGAAGTTAAAACATAGTCATCCATTATTTGTGGTCGTTGATTAGTAAATGACAAAATGGTGGTCACCGCCATGCATAATAACATTAATAATAGTGATAATAAAGTGGCAAATTGATAATCTATCATCTCATTAAGAGACAGTGATTCGGTTGTGTGATCGATGACAAAGAAAGATTTGTCTTGGAATTGTTTTCTAACCTTACATATACATTGTAGTTTTACGTTGGTGATATCGCATATTATGTCATGAAATGTATTTACTGAAATCTATACATAGTATTGGTTTGTAGAAAGAATCAAGGAACGCGTTTCAATTTCTTTCAATTGATGAGTTGATTTATTCATTCTTTCTTTCTTCACTTCCTCTTATAACAGATTCAGGGGGACTGGTTGGTTTCGAGACAAGACGCCGGCCTCGAGACAGTGAGGTTGTGGGTTTAAATCCCGGTTATACCGGTTGGGGTTTTTATTTATGATTTCCCTCAGCGGTAACCACCCCTTATCTCAGCAGCGAAAAAAATGAAACTTCAGTTACTCATCTGAAATGTGAGTACCTCCGAAGTCGGAGTTATCTGCCTGTGCAGCGAGGGACTTCTGTGCACACGGCTGCCAGGGGAAAATGGATTAACACGCAAAATTCAGTTCCTAGTCTCTAGGGACTTCGGGACAGAGGTAAACGAGAGTGGAGAGATGTGATCACCTACGCCAGCAGGCATGATACTTGTGATGATGGTGATGATGATGATGATGATGATGATGATAATGATGATAATATGCACGCATGATTTATATATTATATATATGGTTTGCATGACTAGCTTATGCTATCAGAGACTTGGGAGGGGGAGACTAAAAATAAAATCAAAGTGTGAAATATGAAGATAATATTTTGGTAAGAAGAGATCTGATGCTGCAGCTTTCTAGGAGATTGCTGCCTGCCAGCAAAAATATACGACAAGCCTTGTGTTGAATGAGCACTAATGTGTAGTCAAAAAGAGCATGTATTTGAGCACCTTAAAAGAGAAGGTATTATTTTTTTTTTTCGGAATGTCTTTAATGGCCGAAATTGTTGGCATAAGTGCCATTGTATGTGTAGGCTGTCTTTGTCTCTTCAGTGAGATAGAGATTCAGATGTTGGCCACCTACCGTGCCATGATGGTACCCCCGACAATACATTTCCTCGTCCATTCTTTGTTATTCAACTGTCAAATATGATTAGTTTCCCCGTTTTATTACATGACCAGATAATGATTATTTTGTTTTGATGTCAGCAATAGACGTCATTTTGATTTGAATTTCAGAAGCTCATTTGACATTGTGTAGTCGCAATAGTATTAGTGTGTAGAGCCACGTCCTCCTGGTATAATGTTGGCTAATTAATGTCCACTTGTTAAACATTTACATTTTTCATATCTGCGGACTGTTATCGCATACCTACGATGGGCCTCGTCCTTTTTCCCAGAGTTAAAATTGACATTATGTAGTCGTGGATGGAGATGCTCATTTGATGTACCATATCATAGAACGTTTCATGTATTCGCAATTTGTGTATGTTATTTTTTCGTAAAGAATGCAGCATCATAAAGCATAATGATAAATATCCGCTGATACTATAAATACTACACTTATTTGAAAACTAAACCATACTACTTTCTTAGTACTCGACGACGACTAAACGAACAGAGAAGGTAGTACGTTTTGTAATCTGAACCTGTTAAAGTGTGAATAAGAAATAAAACATTGTATAATTTGAACAGTCAATTACTTATTTAAATTCATTCGTAAAATGTACATGATGTGCCATTCAAACTAAAAGTGTTGCCAATAATCATAGTATTTCCATTCAGGTTCGTAAGTCTGCGTAGAAAGTAGCATTGATATTAGAGAGAGAATGATATAATTTATATAAGGAGATTAATATTAACATCCAGATAGATGATACAGGACTAAAGCTGTTTTATATAGTCATTGGTGTCAACTCTAAAAAAAACAGCTGCTGGAAAAAAAATGAAGAAAGTATTATTAAAACATGACAATTCGCTCATTCGTTGCGAGCTAACAATCACAGGCGAGGCATATTTATCATTCACCGAGTCATTTTTCATCCAAAGTAAGAACTGTCAAACCTAAACCTTGCGACCATATTCTCTAAGAATCAATTAAATAAAATCCATAAAAAATGTGGCTGAAGTCGAGTAGGTGGTAGATTCAGAGAAACAACTTAAAGTGTACAAGTAAAATGGCACCGGGGGTTCACACAAATAGTAGACTATTTGTAATTAAGTGTTACTGTCAGAGACAAGACATACAACAGACATAGACAAGTCATACATAAGCCATGCATAAGTCATATACAAGCCATTAATAAGCTATACACAGACCATACTAGCCATACACAAGCCATGCATAAGTCATACACAAGCCATACATAAGCTATACATAGACCATAATAGCCATACAAAAGCCATGCATAAGTGATACACAATCCATACATAAGCTATTCATTGACCATACTAGCCATACACAAGCCATGCATAAGTCATACACAAGCCACACATAAGCTACACATAGACCATATTCATCATCATCATCATGTGCCATACCGGTTGGCGTAGGTGATCATGTCCCTCCACAATCTTCTATCTACAGTGCATCGTATCAGTTCTGTTGTTGACTGTTTTCCATGCCATGACACCAAGCTATCCAGTATTTTCTCTCTTTGTCGTCCGCGATCTCTCTTTCCTTTTATTTTGCCAGTTGTAACCAAGTATTCCAACTTTCCTCTTCTCATGATATGCCCGAAAAATGTTGATTGCTTCTTTCTGATGTTTTTTAAGAGCTCCCTTTTTGTTTTGGCCTCTTTGAGAACTTCCTCATTGGTATTTTTAGCTGCCCAGGGAACTTTCAACATTCTTCTGAGAAATCCCATCTCTGTGGCCTCCAATCGTCTTTTCATTTGTTTGTCCACTGTCCATGATTCGCTTCCATAGGTCATAATTGGTTCTATATACCACCGATGAACTCTCTTTCTCATTTTTATTGACATAGATTTGTTGCATAATATATTTTTAACCTTCCGAAATGCCATTTTGGCCTGAGCTATTCTGATTTTTATTTATGTGGTGCATCTCCCACCTGATGTTATTATTGTGCCCAATTATTTGAAACGTTGCACTTGTTTCAGATCTGTCTCGTTTATTTGTATGCTGCATGATGGTGATGATTGTTTCTTCGATATAACCATTACTTCGGTTTTATTACTATTCAGACGGGGGGGGGGTGGGGTGTGTGATGTCCGCACTTGACATCACCAAAAGGTATTTGAAGCGTTCATAGCCTCTCATTTGCCAGGCTCAGTGGATGTCGGATGACAAAACTCTCTGTTTTGACAAAATCCTCTCTGGTTTTGATGGACTAAATTCAACTCCACTGGGCCACTGTGCCCAAGGCCACACCTACACGTGGTCCCTCTGTTATCGCAAAGTTGGTCTTGGGCGCGACCGAGTTCCCAGTGGTATAACTGGGTCGGGAGGAGGTGAGCCCCTATAGCTGCAGGGCTAGAGCCAACCAACATGTGGTATACGCCATTGCCCTCATCTAATCACCCTCACTCTCCCTTGAGTGAGTGTCTAGTCTTCTATCTTATTACTATTTCTATAGGAACCCCATGTGGACAGGGTGAGAGCTTCAGCGAAACCGCCTCGAGACCATCTACTGACATACTTGAAGACAAATGACTATAGTACTGACAAGGAGTCCATCATGTTCCCTTCAACAGTCCTGTAGTACATCGCACAGACACAAGTGACCCAGGACGTGACGATCCTCTGTCGATACATTTGGCCCCCATGAGATACGCCTGAATGAACGGAGTAAGTGCCAGTGACAGTAGGTGGCGGGGAATGGGCTGTTGTGAATCCTGCTTGAATACAGGGCCTAGAAAGTGAACAAATGGATGGATTTTATGTCAGCAGAGACAGAGACACAATACATGCCATGGATGGAATTGAGGCGAGGATTTGCAAAACCTTCACCCTGGGGTAGGAAGATAGCCCACAGGTCCTCCAGTTTTAACAATGCCATGTACAACAAGAATATAAATCAATACGAGCTCGGACGCCGCCTCGGTCAACAAGGTCCGCGCCAGACAGTGAGCGACCAGGCTGGACTGTGCGATAAATTAGCTACTGGAAGAAACACAAACAACTCATATAATAACCAGAAACCTCGGATCCAACAAAGTTCAATATATAAATATTTTAATGGAAGAAAGAACATGAAGATTGGTCAGAGAGAAAAAACAAATAAATTAAACATACTACAACTTAATATTTCAGGCCTCAAAAGCAAGAAAACAGAACTAACCAAAATCATGTACAAATACCAGATCCATATTGTCCTACTGCAGGAAACACTACACAAGAACATAGACACACATATAACAGGTTACACCAGCTATCCGTGTAAGTGCACCAACAACTGCAGGGGTATAATCACCTACATCAAAAACAATATACAGGGAGATGTAGTTCCACTAAATAATGCAGAACTAACAGATGTTCAGAAAGCCACAATTTGGTTTGCATCCAGCAAATATAATATTTATAATGTTTACAACCCACCAGGCACAAATTGTAACATAACAGAACTTGATCAAGTCAACTACCATAGAACTATCTTGGCTGGAGATTTTAATGGACATTCAACACAATGGGGATATTCTAACTCAAATCCCACAGGAAAATACATAGAAGATCTTTGCCAATCAACTAATCTTACAATCATGCAGGACACAGAATCAACACCAACTCTCCTACATAGAGCTCATCTCTCCCTTAGTAGACCTGATCTGACCATTTGCTCTGCTGATCTCATAAGCTACTGCCACATTGAAGTTATTGATGACATAGGTAGTGATCACAGACCCATAGTCACCATAGTAGACACAAAAACAACAAAAATCCAAACAAAACAGAGAACGAGATGGAATTTCAAGAAAGCTGACTGGAAGCTATATCAAGAAAAATCCGACCAACTCCTGAACAATCTGACAGACAACAGCGTAGAAAAATTAAACGAGATGTTCACACAAATAATACTTAACACTGCAGAACAAACTATACCTAAAGGATGTAGAACACAATATCGACCATTTTGGAACACAGAACTGGAGATAGCAGTATCAGAAAGAAAGAAAGCCAGAACAATACTTGAGCAGAACCCAACTTTGAATAATAAAATAAGCTATAACAAGGCTAGTGCTAAGGTCAAACTAGTTACTAAAAAAGCAAAGAAAGAGAAATGGCAAGAAACATGCAGTAAACTCGATTTGCGACATGAAGGAAATAAAGCCTGGAGACTTATGCAACATCTGTCTGGTGATAAAAGAGAACCAAACCCTAAACCAATCAAATTTAATAATGAAATCATCAACTCTAAAAAAAATATAGTTAAAAAATGTAATAGTTACTTTGCTTCAGTCAACAGAGTGAACAAACTTACAGATAGCGATAAAATTCAGCTACATAATTTAAAATTAATTGAAAGAGCCTCAATAACAAATGCTGCAATATTTGAAGAAGATTTTAACATGAGGGAACTAGAAAAGGCATTAAGAAAATTAAAATGTAGAAAATCTCCAGGCCCTGACAAGGTACACAATGAGATGATAAAGCATCTCGGCAAGTCAGGGAAAGAAACATTACTCAGACTGATCAACAAGTCATGGAAAGAAAGCAAAATTCCCAAGATATGGAGAAATGCCTATATAGTGCCATTGCTCAAAAAGAACAAGCCTCCAGATGACCCCAGAAGCTATCGTCCCCTATCCTTAACATCATGCATAGGTAAAATAGCTGAGAGTATGGTCAATAGCAGACTATACTGGTATCTGGAAACCTCTAATACTCTGTGCTACGAACAAGCTGGTTTCAGGGCAGGCAATAACATAGAAGACCAAATCCTCAGGTTAATGCAACAGGTCCAAGATGGATTTCAGAAGAGACAACATACTCTAGCCATCCTAGTGGACCTGCAGCAGGCTTATGATAGAGTCTGGCGTAAGGGGCTTTTATTGAAGATGAGAGATGCCGGAATACATGGGAAACTGTACAAATGGGTCAAATATTTCCTAGTTGACAGAACAATACAAACTAAATTAAATGAATCCATTTCAGACAAAGAGGTGCTAGAAGAAGGATTACCACAGGGATCACCACTCAGTTGTACCCTTTTTTTGATATATATCAATGATCTGACCAAAACCTTGATAAATAAAAAAAAGCTCTCTATGCGGATGATCTGGTCATGTGGAGTACTAACGAAAATATTAGAACAGCTGAAGCACAACTAAACAAAGACCTGAGACACCTAGAAGAATACTGTAATACCTGGAAAATAAAAATAAATGTACAGAAAACAGTATATACAGTATTTACTAGAAGTAACAAAATAGCTAAGGCAAACTTCAAACTCAATCTCCAACACAATAGTCTTCAAAAAGAGGTACACCCTACATACTTAGGAATACAACTAGACCGGCAACTGAACCTGAAGAAACACGTAGAGAATCTCGCTAAGAAAGCAACACAAAGACTTCAACTAATGAAAAGGCTTTCCAGCACCTTATGGGGAGCAGATAAAGAAACACTTAGAAATCTCTATCTGGGATATGTTCGCTCTGTTTTGGATCATGGTAGCTCGCTCCTAGTGACATGCAGCAAAACAACTAACATGGCACTGGACAAGATACAAAATAATGCATTACGACTCATCAGCGATGCAATGAGGTCCACTCCAGTTGCAGCCTGCGAAATCCACTGCAATGTGGAACCTTTAGAGTTGAGGAGAAACAAAGCCGCTATGGTTCTCAATGAAAGACAAAAAAGAATGGAGAAGGACCACCCTAACAGAAAATTAGTAGATACATGGACTCCAAAACAAAGAATTAAACAGGTGTCAGTATTACAACATGTTAGAAATATACAAAAGAAATTCCATCTACCTGAAAAACGACTACAAACATCAAGAGTCATCAAAGAAATGCCACCAAGTACGAATTATGAAAAAACCTGAAATAAATGTAGAGATATGTAACAGAACAGGTAAAAAAGCAGACCCAGTATCAGTAACACTAGCAGCAAGGAAAACAATAGATACTTATCCAGATGACTGGATACATATATACACAGATGGTGCAGCCACTAACGCTACTTCAAAAGCTGGATATGGAATACTAATACATTATCCAGATGGAACAGCAGAAGAAATTTGTGGCCCTTGTGGTGAAGTCTGTAACAATTATGAAGCAGAAATAACAGCTATTGAAACATCAATTTATCATTTAAATACGATTTTCGATACCACACCATCGAAGAAAACAAACACAGTTATATTTACGGATTCCAAATCGGCTCTGCAAGCACTGGAAAACAACACGAACAAAACAGAACTCACACTGCTTATCATGGACACAGACAAACTCATTGAAACACATAACATAAGATTGGTAATGCAATGGATCCCAGGACACTCAAATATACCAGGAAATGATAAGGCAGATACATTAGATAAGAGAGGATCCAAACAGACACAGATACATACATCCATCACACTGGACACAGCCAAACAAGTCATAAAATCCAACAGTAAGGAGGAGTGGCTGAATGGATGGGCCTTAGGGAAAACAGGGAGAGAGCTTTTTAAATATATGGCAAGACCAAATCCACAAGACAACATCAACAACCTAACAAGAAGAGACCAAACCACCATCTTCAGACTGAGAACAGGACATGTTATGCTAAATAACCACATTAATAGAATACAACAAAACCATACCCCAGTATGTCCTTGGGCCGAAGGGCATCAGCTCAAAGGTTACTGGATCCATAACAACAACAACATTACTATTCAGACTGAGACCTTTCTTGTTTCTTTCTTTTACTATTACGTCTATCATTTCTTGTAGTTCATTATCTGTCTCTGCTATTACGACTGTTTCATCCGCATATCGCAAATTATTTATGTTTTGACCGTTGAGTTCAATTCCTTTTTTGTCTACTATTGATCTCATAATATATTCGCTGTAAAGTGAAAACAAATCCGGCGACAGAACACAGCCTTGTCTGACTCCTTGCTTTATATATATTGGAATTACTAATACTAGCCATACACAAGCCATGCATAAGTCATATACAAGCCATATATAAGCTATACATAGACCACACTAGCCATACACAAGCCATGTATAAGTCATATACAAGTCATACACAAGCTATACACAGGCCATGGAATCCATACACAAGCTATACACAGGCCATGCAATCCATACAGAACCTATACACAGGCCGTGCAATCCATACACAAGCTATACACAGTCCATACAAGCCATACCCAAGCTATACGCAGGCCATACAAGCCATACACAAGCTATACACAGGCCACACACGCCATACACAAGCTATACACATGCCATACAAGCTGTACACAGGCCATACAAGCCATACACAATCTATGCACAAGCCATACAAGCCATACACAAGCTATACACTGGCCATACAAGCCGTACACAAGCTATACACAGGCCATACAATCCATACACAAGCTATGCACAGGCCATACAAGCTGTACACAGGCCATACAAGTCATACACAAGCTATACACAGGCCATACAAGCCATACGGAAGCTTTTCACAGGCTATACAAGCTATACACGTGCTTTACACCGGCCATACAAGCCATACACAAGCTTTACACCGGCCATACATGCCATACACAAGCTTTACACAGCCCATACAAGCCACGCTTAAGCCATACACAAGTCATAGATCTATCAAACTCTAAATCAGCATTAACTGAATCAAGAATCAGCATGAGATGTAAAATAGAAATAAATTAGAGATAGCAGGTGCGGATTTTTGGAGAGAATGATGCGAGACAAACGAAATACAACATACGATCGCGTGTAACAAGAGCATAGAAGTAACATTTACGACACATACCTATGTTTAGTATACTACAAAATGCGGGATGTGGTTTTAAATTTAAAAAGTCATGCACTTGCAACAACACAAATCATCATCATCAAGCTCCATGCCTGCTGGCGTAGGTGATCATATCTCTCCACAACTTTCGAACTCGACAGTTATTTATCGTTTCTGTTATTGACCTTCTGCCAAGCCATATTCTTAAGCTGTCTGATTTCTTTTCTCCTTGTTTCCCTCTATCTTTTCGTCCCTCATTTGTCCCAGTTGTGACAATATATTCCAGGTATTCCCATCTCGCTGAATGGCCAAAAGATGATGATTTCTTCTCCCTAATATTGGAAATTAGTTCTCTCTTTGCGTTCTCCTCTTTCAGAACATTTTCATTACTCATTCTTTGCTGCCCATGGTATTATCAACATCCTCCCGCAGAATCGTATTTTTACAGCCTCCAGTGGTTTTCATGTATGTTGTCCTGTTTTCCATGATCTACATCCATATCTACAAAATATGCTATGTTGTCTTATCTCTATTAAGAGGATGTGGGTCATATCTGGTGTGTAAAGTGCAATGTTCGGGCGCATTTTAGATCTCCTGATGCACTCTGGTTACATTCCTCGCCCTGGGAGGTCAACCGACATTTCCAGTCGCTCGCTATGTCCAGGATCGTTGAGTTGTTCCAGTTTTTTGCTTAGCGCGTGCCCCCTGTCCAGCTCTAAAAGAAATATATATTTGTTGTAGCTGGTCGAACTTTAGTGTTGACCTCCATCCGTACCGTCCACGATGGCAGACAAGTCATGGAGCAATTTGATGTGGCATCACGTGTACTGCACTGGACATAGCGCTACCTTGCTTGTGAAAAGAACATGCTCTATTGTCGGTCTTCCATTGCAAAGAGGATATTGATTGTCAAATGTCATTCCCCACTTCACAAGGTGGCAGGCTCATGGTAGAAGGTCGTACATTGATCTGATTATGGAGCTGTGCTACATCGGTGCGCCACATACCACATGTTATTCCATGTTAACGTTCTCTGCAAGGCCTCATCCCATGTAGTCCATTGACCTTGCTGCACCCGTTGTGCTACCTTTTGCACACGTTTGTTCTCAGTGACGTCTCTGATCTCATGAACTACCATGACCTTACGTTGTCTGTTTGATGCTTCTGGCCAACATCAATGTCTCCGTGACCAAAAAGCATGTTGGTCTGTGTGTAGCACATCACTTTCTTCAGTTTAATATTTTTTTTTATGCTTCGGTTTGTGCTGCACACGCCTGCCATGTCCGACCGGTCTTCACTTTGAGTTCCGCTATCCGGACTGCTTGGTCTGATGAACTTTGCAGCATAACTGTCAGTCTGGCCTTTCCGGCGTTATATTCTTGTATGACTGACTTAAACGGGAGAACCAGCGTCTCTTCTCTTGCAGTACAGCGCACCATTGTCAGTCTTAAGGGTCCCCCATACATTTTTGCTTGTACTTGCTAATCTTGTTCTCCATCGCTTCCACCGTACTTGAGTTGATTTCGTATATCAGAAGAGGTCATAACAGTTTAGGTATAAACATGAAGTGGAAGCACAAAATTTTGAACATTCCTAAAGGTCTGCTTCGGTTAATGATATATAACCCTTGCTTTGACATCTCTCTACTCTCTGGACGGCTTTCATATCCTTCAATGGGACGTCATACACTCTGCAAATTTCCTGCTTTCTGACTGTTGGGATAATCTGGTTCGCTACACTTAATGTGACTTCATTGGTCTTCAATCGTCTGATAGAGAGGCTGCGTGACTTCCTCGGTTTGAAGCTCATCCGTTGCCAAACAATGTGCTCGTCTAGGCATTCAGGCATCCTCCGGGCGTGGTTCTCTTCTGACACTAGTACGGTGGTGTCATCCATGAATGCTTTAGGTGGTGGCCTGTGCTATCCATCTCCAAGGTCTGGTCCTTCTGCATCTTTCTGCTGCTTTATGTATTACTTGCATTAACATTACGAAGAGTATGCACGAGATTGTACTGCCCATCGTAATGCCGACTTGCAATTCTATCCAGTCGGTCGTATTCTCCCTTGTGGAAAAACGCACTGTGAAGACGGTAAAATAGTTTGAGCATGACGGACACACTCTGGAGTACATGGTGCATACAGAGAGCCTGCCAACTCATCTGATGTGGGACTGATCCATATGCGTTGGCAAGATCGAACCATAGATTAGGTTTGGCTTCTCGGTCTTTGCTCTCTGTAAACCCCCCCACCCCATATCATTGTCTCATGCTCCAAGCATCCGGGGACATCAGGGACTCCTCCCTTCTATACGGTAGTATCTATGTACCCGTTCTCCATGAGATACGAGGTGTGTCTCTTTGCTATTATAGATAAGAAATAGTTCCCGTCCACATTTAGGTAGGAAAGTAGTTTGTACTGCGTAATCTCATTTAAGTTTTATTCCGTCTGCCTAAATGTGCATATTCCATTATTCCATGCACTCATGAGCAGCCGGTGCATTTCTTCCGTATATCTGGGCATCAATTGTAGACCATGTACGAAACGTCGTTTGGACCTGTGGCTGAGTTGTTACGGACTCTGTGAACTATATTTGTCACTTCTTGTAGCGTCGGAGGCCTATAGTTGAATAGGATGCCAGGTTCGCTCAACCACATCAGACCTGTCTTAGACTTAAGTGGTTCGTTTCTCTGGGGATCTAAGTAGGTCTCTCATACGTTTCTCAAACTCTTCATTGCAGGCTGTTAATGCTCCAGATCACGGTGGTTCAAACAGCTCCTTTAAAAACTTAAACGGATCCTTGAAGAACGTTTCTCTGGCCCTCTTGTTTGCTTTCCTCTTCCGATATAATCTTTCTGCCAACAAATTGCCTTATATTTTAATTTTAGAAGCTGCCACACCTGGTTTAATGCTTCCTTATCTGCTTCTGTAGCACTCTTGAACTGTTCTCAGGTCATGCATTTTGTGCTTCCTGATCTCTTATAGTTAAGTTTGTCGCCTGTTTTATGCGGTTTCGTTCTTGCCCTTACTTCCTTCGTGCCTAATTCTTTGACGCAATTATAATAGATTACTTCGTGTATGTTTCTGAGACAAGTTCAGCCAGTTATGGTGGTAATATATGGCTTTTGCTAGCGATTTCCCAGATTTCTGTGTCGCAGGCGGGAGAAATCTTGACTTTCTCTCTCTTCCCTCCATGAGGTGAGCGAATTAATCATCGACAGCTCGACTTGAATATTCTCAGTTATGTGGATTAACTCCTGAATAAGATCTTCTGACGTGTTATCTGTCCGGACAGTGCCCTGTTGAGCTACTGATGCTGTATAGCCACATCTCTTCCTCCTTCTTGGGTTTTCATGCACCTGTGTGTTGATAATTTCCTTCCACATCTGCACTGGTGTTCCAGCTGTTGAAACATCACTCTTTAATTATGTCAGAATCCACGTAACATATAGATATAAATCCTGAACAAACAGATCAACAAAATACAATGAGAACAAAGAGATTCATTTTTTACAGAAGAACGTTAAGAATACCGGTTTAAAAGAAGGCGGTTTAAAAGCTGATGAATAGTGTTTTGTTAGAAGCCGACGTGAAAATAGTATTAGAAAGAAATAGTCATACTTGTTTCACAATTGTATGAGAAATAAACGAAAAGAGGTTGGATATATAGTTCTTTTTTTTCATTTTCCGCTCGGGTTAAAGAAAGCACGTTGGGTGGTTTAGTAGGGTCGACGATTGACGATGTGTTGCTATTTCCTTTCCTGTTGTTTCTTTGTCCAATGATTAAGCCTTCCTTTTTAATTCCTCTGTTTAGCTATTCTCTGAGTCTGCCATTTTATTTTACCAGAAAGTTTCGACGTCAATGACTGATTTAACTCTTTCGTCACTCATCTGAACTAGTATGCCATCTGAAAAAAATAATATAGAAAGTGACTAGATAGTATAAGAAACATGAATGAATGAAAATAATTTAAATAAAACGGAATTGATAAATAATTATATTTGATATAATTTACACTTAATATAAGTATAAATTAATGCATTAAATAACCAACCAATAATAATTATCTATCAGTGAATGAAACTGGTAAAATGTGGCTGCATATCGTAGCAAATGGAGAACAAATAATAACGGGCAGAGCAACTTTCGAGGCAGTGCTGATATCCAATTCTGAGGACAATATGCGCAGTCGAAAGAAGACGAGGTCAGGCACCACAACTATATCATGTTCATTATGTAAAATTGATCTGTCGGTCCAATATTGGCAGATTCAGCCAGGAGAAAGGCTGTTCAGCAAAGGATTATCAAGCATAACACCCTAATATTTGACCAAACTACTGACTTATCATAATTGCTTGCTACCGACCGTCTGTCCAGACACCAAAGGCCATATTATTATAACATGATCTATCTGCAATCAGTGACAGTTATATATTTCTCTCTTTTTTTTTGATTGAACAAGTGGGGGAGTAGGGGGGGGGGGCACAAGAATAAAGCAAGGTCGTAAGAGGGCAAAGAATAAAGGCTAAGAAACATTGTTCACAATTTCCTGATACGATTATGTCCAAAAAATTTTAAATAAAGTATATTGATTTATTCATTTATTAGATTCCGGGTAATAACGTCACACAAACAATTCAAGAGGTAGGTTATGTTTATAAACATACTTTGTGACTAAACTGTTGATAGACTATCCACATAATTATTGTTCTTCTCTTCCCATCATCAGCATTTCTCGTTGGAATTATGAACGTGACAAAGGAACATCAATAATTCCACTATGCAAATACACTAACAGATAATGAAACTATAGAAAGATAAACAAACACGACATATACATCGCGAATAGAAAAAAAAACGAATTGTCGCTAACTATGAAAATAGACTGTTTTTCTTTTAGAACCTATTCTTTAATACTCTATTGCAGCTTACATACTGGGTAGAAGGTGTAAGTGTTTTCTTCAACGCACTTTATATATGTGTTTGATGTATAAATATAGCGGTTTTTATGTAATAGATGTTGGATGATTTATAATGTACTTTCTACTGTAATCTGAGGTACTTTGACTGAGGGTTCAGCAATTGAAAACTTGGTGAACAAAAAGAACAACAATTATAGGTAAAGAATAGTTTGGAAAAAGTCATTCAATAATAAACATTTCTAGTTTGAAAATGTTATCTATCTGCCAATGATAGACTCAAATGACGCTTGTGGTTACATGCAGTGGTATTTATGTTTACATTTCCGAATGTGACATTTATGAATGTGTCGAGATATATATATATATATATATATATATATATATATATATATATATAGAAGGTCTGTAAAATGTATGATCGCTAACACCATATTCCATATATGCCACGTGGTGTGACAGGCTCATTACTTTTACTATATATATATATATATATATATATATATATATATATATATATATATATATATGTCCGACAGCGCCATATGTTTGTGAATTATGGATAATCTTTCAAACAATAACGATGACAATCAATTTATATTCAGAATGCTACAGATAAATCCGTAAAAAAAGTGGATAATGCAAAAAGTAAAGACATATATATATATATATATATATATATATATATATATATATATATATATATATATATATACTTAAATATTAAAAAAGAACTAGCTTATGAACACGTGCCTAAAGAGGAAATTCAAATACTATGACCACGTTTTGCTGGAAAGAACAATAATGGAAGACATGACACCTGGGCGATTAATGAGGGACATAACAAGGATACGGTGATTACAAGACATCAACTAGATCTCGAACATGAAACCAGAAGTGTGAGACCTGGCTACAGACATTGATTCTTTCTGACATCCTGTTGTGATTGCAATGCTCTGCAAAGGATACGTGACCTAATGATCGAATGCATGTTGTTGTTAGTCCGCATTTGCACTAGTTGTGTAGGAATTGTACTGTGGAGTGGGTGTCTTCTCATTCAGCACTAGCCTCTGCTTAGCTCATTTTAGAACGGCCCTGGAATATGGAGGAAGTGAATATTTTTAGACAGATTTAAATTAATTGCATGGAATACCGGAAGTGTGATGGTGACTTTGATTAATGACAGTAATGTTAATGTCATGAAGAACATACTAACATCAAAACAAATAACACCAGGGCTAAAATTAAGAATAGCAAAATGTTACACATTCTCAATATTCCTATATGGTGCTGAAACATGGACATTAGACAAGAAAACAGAACAAAGAATTGAAGCCTTCGAAATGTGGATATATAGAAGAATAGGTAGATTTGGATGGAAGGAAAAGAAAACAAACGATGAAGTCTTAAAACAACTAAAAATGAAAAGAGAACTACTGGACACAATTAGAACAAGACAAATGCCTTTCTTGGGCCATGTTAAAAGACACAACAGCCTACTGAAAGTAATCCTGGAGGGGAAAATACAAGGTAAAAGAGGCAGAGGCAGACCAAGATTAACATGGACGAGTAACATCAAACGATGGACAAATCAGCCTATGACAACCTGCAAGATCAAAGCAAGAGACAGAGCAGAATGGCGCTCCATGGTAGCCAACCTTCGTTGCGGAGACGGCACTCGATGATGATGATGATGGTGACTTATTGAATGTTTTGCTGGGTGAGCATATCCTTTATATGACATTAAAGATGGAATTGACAACTTAAACCACAACTATTTGTGGATGACTGTGCACTGTGTGTTACCACTCAGAATTAGGAGATGGATTATATATACATATATATATATATATATATATATATATATATATATATATATATATATATATATCTTGTAAAAAATGAAACTGCTAAAGCACTTCCGCAGCTGAAGATCAGATAATCCACATAGTCCAAGGAATATACTATGCTTTCCAAGAAAAGAAAATAATACCCTGCATATATGTGTAGATTTAAAAAATAGACCTGATAATGTTCGCGAATATATTTGTCATTTTTGTCCGAGTGTTGTAAATATACCTCTTCCTCTGAATTTATTCGGAAAGAGGTAATGTAAGTCAAGGTGCGGAAAAAAAATATTTGTCAGGGAATGTAAAAATGGATTAGTCACTACCTTGATAATATAACATTCAGAGTACAAGTAAATGTACAGACTGCAGGAAAAGAACATTGGATCAGAGTGTTTCTCATGGAGGAGCTTCATCGCCAATATTATTTAGTTTGCACATAAATTACGTTACAGAGAACATTCCAACAAAAGTTCATAACTCCATATTTGCCGACGACCTAGCTCTGTGGACTTCTGAAGAACACATTGCCACTGCAAGTACCTAATACCAGCAGCCCTTGTCCACATTGTGAATGTGGGCACTTGACTGTCTAACTAAAACAGATGAAAGAACACATTGTCACTTCAAGTACCTAATACCAGCAGCCCTTGTCCACATTGTGAATGTGGGCACTTGACTGTCTAACTAAAACAGATGAAAGAACACATTGCGACTGCAAGTACCCAACACCAGCAGCCCTTGTCCACATTGTGAATGTGGGCACTTGACTGTCTAACTAAAACAAATGAAAGAAAACACACACACCTCACTGTATTTCCTCACTACAAAAATCATCAACGCCCAAAACTAAAAATAAATGGTATAAATCTACAACTAGATGAAAACACAAATATTTGGGCCTAACATGTGACTGTCGTTTGACATGGACAACTCAGATTGAAGGAAGTAAGACAATAAACAAAACAACGAATGACAATCATAAAACAAAACATCTGACACAACTTGGGAAATATAGGGGATGTAGATTAATGACTATGACTCTAAAACAAAAGAAACGAGACGTAAATTGGTGGTACGAGATCAACACCCATTATAGAAAAGTAAAAATGCAACATGCTTGTCATCAATGGACGACAAATGTGACAACAGAACTAAACAACAAAGTGGACAATTCAGAAAAGTGACTAATCCTCGCACGCAACAGAAAATAATGGTTTGGGGATGGGTAGACAAAAGCGAAAAAACTTCGTGGAACAAATACAAGATATGCAGAAATCAGATCCAATAAACTCGTTGACGACAGTTTAATTGTTTACTATTACAAACAATCACCCACTGTGGAGAAGACATCTTCTTACTAAAGTAAGGTAAAGAACTCCCATAATATTGTATATAAAAACAGCTATAATTATATCCTTGGAAACGAGGCAGACAGTTTGGCAACGAAATGTGGTGAATTACATCAGATGGATGCCAGTAAAACTAGTGAGTAATAGAAGATGTTTGTCAGGAATCCGTATTTAAACAAATGGAATACAGAAAACCAGGGCTGTCAGATAAAACCGATGCATATTACCAACTCAACAGAACCGAATAGGTATCAATTGTTAAACTCTGGTGAGGCCACATCAGATTGCAGTACCACTTTTCAATCACTTTTGATAGGAATCTCTGATGAATGTGACAGTTGCAACAAACAGTTACATATATAACACTTCGGCTGAATCATCGGTGATAGCCTGCTCCACTTTCATACGTGTTCCTCTTTCTATTCTGTCTGGTGCCATGTTCGCCATAATGATCACCTACTCTACTTTCCTATGTGTTCCCCTTTCTATTCTGTCTGGTTCCATGTTCGCCATAATGACCACCTACTCCACTTTCCTATGTGTTGTCCTTTCTATTCTGTCTGGTGCCATGTTCACCATAATAATCACCTACTCCACTTTCCAATGTTTTCCCCTTTCTATTCTGTCTGGTTCCATGTTCGCCACAATGATCACCTACTCCACTATCCTATGTTTTCCCCTTTCTATTCTGTCTGGTGCCATGTTCGCCATAATGATCATCGGAAGTCAGTTACGTTTTTTTTGGATTTGACAACACCCATTTTGTGTTCTTGGCTCATTATAATCTTTTAGAGGTCTATTTTGAAGAATATTACATTTATTTGGATATTGGTCGCCTGTGTTATTTTTTTTTACTAGGTCACAATCATTATTATGTTGTAACACGTGCATATGGGGTCCATTATCGTGTTCTCAGCAAATCTGTAATCAGCGTTTCATGATCATCCGAATAGAGCCACCGTGACCAGTCACGCATTTCGTAGGAGATGACAAAGCAAGTTTGGAATTGTCGCCAGTGCAGTCGTGTAGGACATGTATTAAATGGGTACCGGATTTTTTTTTTCCTTTGAAAGTAATGCGACACGGGCGTAATACAGGCCGCATTACCCCAAAAATGTCCAATGAGGACATTCTCAAAGAGGCCAACACATAAAGGGAACTCCTAAAAAACATCACAAAGTGACAAGCAACGTGTATCGGAAACATCATGAGAAGAGGAATGTTGGAATACTTGGTTACAACTGACAAAATAAAAAGAAAAAAAGATCGTGTCATGGCATAGAAAAGAGTCAACAACAGAACTGATACGATGCACTGTAGATAGTCGATTGTGGAATAACATGATCGCCTACGCCAACCGGTATGTCACATGATGATGGTGATTATAGAAAAAAATAAGAAGAGTAATAATGTAAGTGTGTAATTATATTTTGTCTTACCTATATGTCGATGCATTCCCAGCTTTACAGTCTAACAGATGAACTGATGGATGTAAGTAGCATGCTTGAGAAATGGCTTGAGTGTAAATAATGTATCAAAACATTTTGTTTGTAAGATTTTAGCCTGACTCATGATGTTGTGTGCTTAGTACACTTTTATACAGAACAGAAACTTAGACTACCTATGCAGGGCAGGAGAAAATGTTAAACATCTGCTATGTGCGTTGTCTTCAAACGGTTATCAACATGAAATGGCAGGACAATTTAACCAACTCTAATGCTCTGCAACGAGCCAGACTCCCATCCACTAGAGCAACACTTAGGAGTCGGAGACTAATGTGGGTGGGTCATGGAAGAGGAATGGCAAACAAGCGTATTCCCAAAAAGAACTGTTTGGTGAGCTTAGGGACCGAAAAAGACCAAATGTCAGATCTGCATGTATATATATATGAGATATATACTTATATATGAGATATAAGGATGCTTGCAGGACTTCCTTGAGGAACTCTCTCTCTCGGCGGAAGAAACTGGGAAGATGTGGAATGAGATTTTAGCATACGGGGAGCACGAATTAAAAAAAAATATATATAGCATAGCGTTGATGCCAAATTAAGAAATCAAAAGACGAAGGAAACAGGAGATGACGTCAAGTGCCATGAACACATATTGTGCGTTCTGAGGTTGAATCTGTCTATCCCATTTTGGCTGATTCGGCAACGAGAAAAGCTTTTCAGCAAAAACGACATCCGATATAGAAAACTAATATTTTACAAACCTACTGACTTATCACGATTGATTGATGCCAAAACGTCAACGGCCATTATGTAATCACATGCAGTATTGTCATTAAATTTAATTAATCGGATGAAATAAATAGAGCACAAAATGTTGCTGCCGCTTGCTTCTTTAAGGTAACCTGTAACAATAACAGAGCCATGGCCATATTGTCATCATCATCAACGAGTGCCATTTCCGCAACAAAGGTTGGCTACCATGAAGCGTCATTCTGCTCTGTCTCTTGCTTTGATGGTTCAGGTTGTCATAGGCTGATTTGTCCATCTTTTGATGTTACTCGTCCATGTTAGTCTTGGTCTGCCTCTGCCTATTTAACCTTGTATTTACACATCCAGGATTACGTTTAGTAGGTTTTGTGTCAACGTGGCTCAACAATCTCATTTGTCATGTTTGAATTGTATTTAGTAGTTGTCTTTTCATTTTTAGTTGTTTTATGACTTCATCGTTTGGTTTCCTTTCCTTCCATCCAATTCTACCTATTCTTCTATGTATCAAAATTTAAGTCTTCAATTCTCTGTTCTGTGTTCTTGCCTAATAGTCATGTTTCTGCACCATATAGGAATGTTGAGAAGACATAACATTTTGCTATTCTTATATAGTACTCCATATTTTAAGTAAAATTATTATGGTATAATATATATATATATATATATATATATATATATATATATATATATATATATATAAATATATATATATATATATATATATATATATATATATATATTCAGGGTCATGATCATCATGTGCCATACCGGTTGGCGTAGGCGCTCATGTCATTCCACACGTGAACTCCCATAGTATATGGTGGATAGGCGGCAGGAACCATTGAAGGCTGTGTCTGAAAAGTGTTCCTTCTTGCAGTTTCCTCATATTCCAAGTCCGGCTTGTTGCATGAGCTACTGAGTTAAGTGCTCTGTGCACACCGTGAGCTGTTGTCTCATCCGTTTTGATCCTGTTTCGATATCCCGCTTGTTTACGATGAATGATGATATCGTATGACGGGGAACAGTTGGCTGTGTTCACTCTCTGCGCGGTTTCGCCTTATGTCTTTTGGCGTGTGCTGCCTACAGGGCTACAGTTACATTTTTTTGTTTGGGAGATGAGTTAGTAATTCGGATGGTTCCACTGGCACGGGCGTTTGAGCAATTATGGATTTTAATTCGTTTGCTGTGATACCGAGGCCTTCCATAACCAATAACCAATAACAAATGGCTATAGGAAATATGGTGTTAGTAACCATAAATTTTACATACCTTCGGCACATGTTTTTTGGGGTAATGTGGTTGGTATTACGCCCGTTCCGCTTTACTTTCCCAGAAAAAAATCCGGTACCCACTAGAGGCTGGGTGAACCGGGCCTGTCGGGTGATATCGAACCCACCATATTGTCCTTTGTAGTCTCTCATACATATTGAGTGGGAGAGAGTATAAATTTTTGCATTTGATGTGATACTTAGATATGTATACGAAGACAATAAGATGTACTTCAGTTGTTTAGTCTCTCAACTTTGTATAAAGAAGAAAAATATAATATCCACCTAAACTAAAATCTGCGTAAGCCATCACCAGCATTTTGAAAAAAAGACGCTCACTCGCTGAGTTCTTCTGTGTGACTGTAATGCTATTGCATCTTTGACGTTGAATAACTTGTTAATGTTAATGTTCCAAATTACTATAACTAAAAATGCCAGTGCTGTGTTTGTTAGTTCATTTGGCGCATCTTAGCGGACGAAAACAATATGCGTTTAAACGAAGACTTTTAACTCCTTCCTTACGTTTCGTGGCACTGTGTACATTAGAGACAAATAATAATAAATTAATATTATTATAGAGGGAAACTTCGGAGGCGATAATCAGCGAATCAATTCAGAGGTAGAGTTTTGTTTGCAGCACTCGGCAAACATGACAAATAATCAACAACATAAAAAAAACAAAGAACTGTATATAGACCAAAGCAGGATCGAACCCGTACTCTGTGGCACAGCCCCTTGCCACGCAAAGCCAAACACTAGGGAACACTGTCACTCAGATAACTAAAAAATTAGCTATCGTAGACAATGTCTTTTGCGCAGGTGTTCTAAAAAATAACATGTTTTGTTGAAAAGAAATGGTTATGGTTAGTGAAAGGTCCCATTATCACTATAAACGAATTAAAATCCATAAAGCTCAAGGGCATGTGTTAGTGGAATCAACCGAATTAAAATCTTGTCGCATTGCAGGATCCAAACAAAGGCAGCAGCAGTCCCCATCATTGCAGCAACAGCACACGCCAAAAAACATAAGGCCAAATGGAACCGAAAGTGAAGGCAGCTGAATTGTCCTTCTTTATACGATACCATCATCAATAGTAAGCAATCGGATTATTGAAATAAAATCCTAATGAATACACATAGCTCAAGGTCCGAACATACCACTAAACTCAGTAGCTGCGGAAGGAAGCCGGACTTGAAATATAAGGAAACTGCAACAAGGAACAATTACCACACTATGCCTCAATGGTTCTTGCCGCCTATCCGCTATACTGACCGGCATTCCAAAAATAACGCATCTGAAAAGAAATGTTTTTCCGAGTAGAAATATATATGTTTTATTGTAGAATAAACCACTGGTACATCGCCAAATAGATTAGATATATAATTTGATCATCAACCTTTTCAGAGTGGCCTTACGTTTTTCATACACATATTGTATGCTTGAATTATGCAATTAACTACTTGCAACTGATTACTAACATGAACGTTTTCCTCTAATGAAACGTAATTGACCTCTCCCTCTACTCAACACCGTACTCTAGATCTTACTCTAATCGCAATCAGTACACGAGAGCACTTAACACTGCCTTTGCGACAGTGGATAGGTGGCATAGAGTAATAGAAATGGATATATCATCATTATCATCAAGTACCCTACCTGCTGGTGTATGTGATCATGTCTCTACAAAACTCTCTATCTCGACTGTTAGTTATCCTTTCTGTTGTTGGTTGTTGTACTTCTGCCAAGCTATTTATTTTCTTAAGCGGCCCGGTACATTTTCTCTTTGCTTCCCACTATCTTTTCGTCAATCAATTTTTTTTAATTTGTCACAATATAATCCAGCTGTTCCCTTCTCACTACATGACAATAAAAGATAATTGAAATTTAAAAAAATAACATTTTCAATAAGTAAAGGGATAAACATGCTATAATTTTTAACCCGGAGACAGGAAATACCTTGACAATGTATTTTTACTGGCGTATTCAATAATGATCAATATATGTCTTAGAAATATACATTTGTTTACAAGTAAAACCAGCATTATATCTTTGTATCGTCTTAGTCTGCTGCAGTTATAAAGGAAATGTTCAATGTAAGTAGCATTTGTTTGGACGTGAAGTGAATATGATGATAAAACCAACACAGTTTCTCAGTTTGAGCAATGGCAATGGTAGTTAGTGAGCTGGGTCAAACAAAATAAGAAACTACAAACATAAGTTAGAATATTAGAATGAGAACGTCCACTGCTCATTTTTAGCGCAATGATAGAATGAGTCATCAAGGCAGTGGCATGATTTTAGCGTACATATAATCAAACAACAGAAAATAGTCTGCTATAGAACATTAAAACACATATTGTCACAAATATAGGACACTTAATTCAACACGCCATCACTATTATGTTATAGGGTCTATTTATATTAAGAACACAGTTCAATGAATTAATATCACTTGAGGTGTAAGCCTTGCTATGCGTATATCCCTTTCCCAAATGGAAATTCGGGAAAGGGACATACAATTAAGGGATATGTGTAAGGACATGCGAAAGAAAATTAGACCCATTACTACGTACGTAAATAAATGTAGAAGTGTCACTCAACTGTAATTTAAGGAACTCTAAGACATGTTTTTTTTTCTTGTTTCGTATTTGTCTTTGGTAAATATAAGAGGGTTAAATCTAACTTTTTTATTTATTCTTTTCCACACATATTTTGTAAATACATCCTATACGGTGTAATAAAGTCAAGTAGAGAAATTAGAGAACTGACAATACATCCGAAAATATAATTTATAATCAAGAGAAGAAGGAGGTAACACGCTGGCCATGTGATGGGAAGAGACACCAGGAGAAACACTCCACATGTCATTCAAATGTAATTGAAATGGTAAAAGAAAAAGACGCCGACCCAAAAACAAAATAAGTTTCAGGAGAGAGATACCAACAGTTACAAGCTCCTTTGCAAGATTGCGATATTAACCACAAAAGGAAGATACAATGCAGGGGTGACACTTGATAGATGGATATATAGATTGATAGATAGATGATAGATAGATAGATAGATAGATAGATAGATAGATATATAGATAGATAGATAGATAGATAGATAGATAGATAGATAGATAGATAGATATATAGATAGATAGATAGATAGATAGATAGATAGATAGATAGATAGATAGATAGATAGATAGATAGATAGATAGATAGATAGATAGATAGATAGATAGATAGATAGATAGATAGATAGATAGATAGATAGATAGATAGATAGATAGATAGATAGATAGATAGATAGATAGATAGATAGATAGATAGATAGATAGATAGATAGATAGATAGATAGATAGATAGATAGATAGATAGATAGATAGATAGATAGATAGATAGATAGATAGATAGATAGATAGATAGATAGATAGATAGATAGATAGATAGATAGATAGATAGATAGATAGATAGATAGATAGATAGATAGATAGATAGATAGATAGATAGATAGATAGATAGATAGATAGATAGATAGATGTATAGATAGTTAGATAGATAGATAGATAGATAGAATTATACATAGATAGATAGATATATATATATAGATAGATAGATAAATAGATGGATGGATAGATAGATAGATGGATGGATGGATGGATGGATGGATGGATGGATGGATGGACGGACGGACGGACGGACGGACGGACGGACGGACAGACGGACGGACGGATGGATGGATGGATGGATGGATGGCTAGATTTATTTTAGTGGATTTGCCTGTATACATAACTTTATATAGAACATTAATGACATTTCCACTGCAATATTTTGTATAATTGACTCGTCTAAGTTAGTCTGGTTGCTGATAACGTCAGTTCCATCCAATAACAATTTACACAACAGTGTTTGTGTGTACACGTTTGCAATCCATATTTCATTGTATTAAATGTGTACTATTTTGAGAATGTTCTTATTTTCTTAAACGAAAATATATTCTGTATTAGATTGCGAATTCTTCATCCACTGTGAGTAAGAATCCGAATGTGAAAAGATTACACGTTAGTTCATTTCAAACATACTATGTCATCATCACCATATGCCATATCAGTTTTCGTCCTCGATCTCTCTATTCCTGTGTTTTACCAGCTGTAACAAAGTATTCCAAATTTTCTCTACACATGTTGACATCTTTGAGAATGTCCTCGTTGGAATGTATAGCTGTCAAGGAAACTTTCAACATTGTTCTGAGAAATACAATCTCTGTAGTCTCTAATCGTCTTTTTATGTCTCTGTTTATTGTACATGATTCGCTTACATAGGTCAGAAGTGGCTCTATATATCACAGATGATTTATCATTTCTATTGTCATAGATTTGTTGTAAAGACTTTTTTTTTTTCATTTTCTGAATTGCTTTTTTGGCCTGAACAATTATGTTTTATTTATCTATTTTTTTTACGGTGCATCTTTCATCTGATGTTATTAAAGTTGTAATTGTAGTTAGATGTTCTGAAAGAGACTAAAGCAAAACGAGAGCTACTTTCCAATATTAGGAAGAAACAATCATCATTTTTTGGCCATGTAATGAGAAGAGAACAGCTGGAATATATTGTAACAACTGGGAAAATTGAAGGACGAAGAGATAGAGTGAAGCAAAGAGAGAAAATACCAGACAGCTTACGAGAATGGCTTGGCAGAAGGTCAACAACAGAAATGATAAGGAACTGTCGAGACCGAAAGTTGTGGAGATACATGATCACCTACGCCAGTAGGCCCGGTGCTTGATGCTGATGAGTTGTAGTTAGCCAAAGGCAACGACATCACTGCAAATGAATTACAATCCATAATTGCTCAAGCGCCCGTGTCAGTGAAATCAGTTAAATTAATATCTCGTTGCATTCAAGGATCCAAACAAAGAAAGGCAGCTGCAGTCCCCATCATAGCAGCTACATCACACCACAAAAGAAAGAAGACGTAATCGCATCGAAAGTGAACGCAGCCACACTGGCATTCATTATTCTATATCACCATTCATCCTAACCATTCTGAACATCGAAACACGATCCGGATGAAAAACACAGCTCACGGTTTGCACAGAGCAGTAAACTTAGTAGCTCCGGCAGCAAGTCGAACTTGGAATATGATGAAACTGTAACGAGGAACATTTTTCAAAGAGAGCCTCAGCTGTTCCTGCCGCCTATCCGCTACATAGAACGCAAGTCCCTTGTTATACCCAACTAGTTTGTGATTGAATACACGTATGTCTGATTGCTTCAGAGAGATGGTTTGCAAATCAGAGTGCCGGTGACAAGTATTGGAGCAAATGTATCAATAAATGCGTTTCTGAGTGATTAATGCTTATATGAGTTGAGTGAGTGAGTTCTAACCTTATAATATTTATTTGCGACTTTGTGAATGGCAACTGTCGCTGCATGAGTTTGGTGAGTGCGCATAAAATAGAACAACTCAGCAAGAAAGTGAATTTGAGAGTTAGTGAGCTGATCAGTTAGTTAGAGAAGTATTGATTCATCATGTAATCTTTTATCCCTCTTTTTATTTCTTCTTGATTTACCTGCCACGATCATGGCAGTAGATTATTGATGTAGTATATTTTATCTTTTTGTTTTCGTTTTTTTTTGTTGTTGTTCTCGATTTGTGAGTAATGTTGCATGCATGCTGAAAAGTCAGTGTTTTGTTACGTTCCTTTTTTGTAAAGCTGTCACTATAAATTGTAGGAGTGTACGCTATACCCATATATATTTTAAGAAAATATGAGGGTTAAAATACGTATGTGGGTGTAGTCATCATCAAGTACCATGCCTGCTGGTGTATGTGATCAGGTCTCTTCACAGCTTTCGATATCCACATTTATTTTTCATTTATGTTGTTGACCTTCTGCCACGCTATTCTCTTACGTTGTCTGGTATCTTTTCGGGAGATGGTTTTTGGGTAATGTGGTCGATATTACGTCCATACCGCTTTACTTTCCTAGAATAAAAATCCGGGACCAATTAAAGGCTGGTTGAACCGGAAGCCGTCGGTTGGGATCGAACCCTACCTCTTGTCCTTTGTAGTCCAGTTCACTAACCATTGAGCTATCGCGGCTGCCCAATATAAATATAGTTTTAAAAATATCATTAAAAGAGGACTTACAATTGTAGCAAACTATAATATAAATACAGTTTGCTACAATTGTTTGTTCTTCACTTTTCTGTGTCATTATCACATCTGAATCACAGATGTATGCTTGCTCAATATAAGGTCGCACATATAATGAAGACTGATTATATACAATTAAAATTCACTATAATTTTAATTCTCAAAACATTACACTAAAGGTAATTGCTTCCGTATCTAGCTTGTTATACGTTTGTTGTCGTTACTCATTTCTTCCACAACATTCATATTACATATGTTTAGCTGTTGTAGTATCATTTCTTCCACAACATTCATATTACTCATGTTTAGCTGTTGTAGTATCATTTCTTCCACAACATTCATATTACTCATGTTTAGCTGTTGTAGTATCATTTCTTCCACAACATTCATATTACTCATGTTTAGCTGTTGTTGTATCATTTCTTTCACAACATTCATATCACTCATGTTTAGCTGTTGTAGTATCATTTTTTCCACAACATTCACATTACTCATGTTTAGCTGTTGTTGTATCATTTCTTCCACAACTTTCATATTACTTATGTTTAGCTGTTGTTGTATCATTTCTTCCACAACTTTCATATTACTCATGTTTAGCTGTTGTTGTATCATTTCTTCCACAACATTCATATTACTCATGTTTAGCTGTTGTTGTATCATTTCTTCCACAACATTCATATTACTCATGTTTAGCTGTTGTTGTATCATTTCTTCCACAACATTCATATTACTCATGTTTAGCTGTTGTTGTATCATTTCTTCCACAACATTCATATTACTCATGTTTAGCTGTTGTTGTATCATTTCTTCCACAACATTCATATTACTCATGTTTAGCTGTTGTTGTATCATTTCTTCCACAACATTCATATTACTCATGTTTAGCTGTTGTTGTATCATTTCTTCTGTCAAACAAGTTTCAGTAAATGAAGTATTTTATAATTCCTGGTCTTTACCTTTCAAGTCCGTGTAAAGCCTAGACCGTAAACAAATACTTTCTAAGCTGTTCTGTTCTTGCTATTTCGCTTTCGGTGTTTCACAAGATGCATGTTCTATTTTTGCCGGTTTGGCCGAGGATCGTGTTTTTCATTTTGTGTTCATTATAAGTGAGATTTATCTGACGAATTATTGCAGGAAATTGATACTATTTCATGTTGTGTGATTCTGCATAAGGATTTTCCGAGGAATATACCAAGCTCTAAGCTGTTCTGTTCTTGCCATTTCGCTTTCGGTGTTTCACAAGATGCATGTTCTATTTTTGCCGGTTTGGCCAAGGATCGTGTTTTTCATTTTGTGTTCATTATAAGTGAGATTTATCTGACGAATTATTACAGGAAATTGATACTATTTCATGTTGTGTGATTCTGCATAAGGATTTTCCGAGGAATATACCAAGCTCAAGGTGTATCCACGTGCTGAATAGCTGCATGACGGAGCTTAGCCAGTCTTTATGTGGAAATGGGTTCTGGACCTTGCGTCCGAGTGAGTGCACGTGGATCGGGACCATCCTCGGCAGATCGACGACATTCAGCGACGAAATCAACTGGAATCGTCATTCACTGAACACTTTGGAACTTGCGGGGTGTAGATCTGAGCACCTATGGTCATGTTCAGTGTGCAATGATGATGACCTGCAAATAGCTCAATAACTATATTTCGTGCCTTTCTGTTTTGGTCATTCCAACACACATTACTTACACAACATTTACATCTCTACTTGTATCTGTCTTCTCCAAGAATATTTTAGTCTTCCTCTATGAATTTTCTTTTGGGATTCCTAAAAGTCCTTGTGTAATACTCTCAGTTGGCTTCCGCAGTATGTGTTTTACACAGCACCATCATGTTCAGTGTATCTCTTTATCCACTGGTATTTGACTGGTACTTTTCCATAATCCTATATTAGTGATTTTGTTAATCCATTATGATGATAAAAAATGCATTTGATAGTTTAGCAATCCTTTGAAAGTTGTTGATTCATTACGGAATCTCCATAAAATAACAATATTTACCTGACAAGAACAATGTACGATGGAATTAAATGTAGTGTTGTGCACGAAGTGGAGCTTACAAAAGCATTTGAATTTTAGTATTGGTCTATGACAAATAGTCTTATATTTAATTTCATTTGTCATGAAATAACACAAACATATTTTACAGCGTTTTCATAGATAAATATAAGTGTTAAAAGGCAGAATTTCCTAAACATTAATAAAAGTTGGTATTATAGATCATTATAATAACAATTTCCATCTTGATTGGAGAAGAATTAACAGTAAAACAAGGTACACATATGTAGAACCGAATTATTTATTAAACAAAAGTCAATTATCTACTTAGATTCTAAAAGAAATGACAAATTTAGCAACGGTAAGTAATGCGATCTTGAATTGACATAATCAAAAACAATGATATTTCACATGTACATGAATTGTATTTCGATAACTTCTTTATTTTTATAGATTTCCAAGAATGTGGCATACACTGCTACCTCGTTAGTTAGAGCATGTTTTGAGAGAATATATTTTTATTCATTCAAGTGTGAAGTAAATCGGTAACAGTTACTGCATCTTATATTGCATGTCATGTGAAGTAAATCACTCAAAACAACTACATCTTATATTGCATGTCATGTAAAGTAAATCACTCACAACTACACCATTTATTGCGTGCCATGTGAAGTTAATCACTCAAAACAATTGCATCTTATATTGCATGTCATGTGAAGTAAATCACTCAAAACAACTACATCTTATATTGCATGTCATGTAAAGTAAATCACTCAAAACAACTACCTCTTATATTGCATGTCATGTGAAGTAAATCACTCAAAACAACTACATCTTATATTGCATGTCATGTGAAGTAAATCACTCACAACAACTACATCATATACTGCATGCCATGTAAAGTAAATCACTCACAACTACATCATTTATTGCATGATTTGTACAGTAAATATGTAACTACAACAAAGTCATGTATTGCATGTCAATTTAAGTTGTATGCTAACATCTATGAATCTTGTTCGAACACGTATAATAAGAGAACGAGTGATGTGCTTTTAAAGTTGTACCATATATCAGGAGAGCATTACTGTATATGGGCTTCAGAATTATGCGAAAAATTATATTAGGTCTTCAATGTAGAAATGAGGACAATAGAACCAATTGACGGTTATAAATATTGATCTAGTGTAGAGGCATAATAAACGGCTATACAGCCATAGACTTGAAATGTTAAGTTAAGGTATACGTAGAACTGTTTCGGTGCAAGAAATAACTATATGTTTGATACCTATGCTTAGAACTGAGCGGGTGATTTGCACATGCATGGTCCGTTTGAAGGATTTCATAACACTAAGATGTTCGTAGCCATAACTACAGTAGAAATGTTCACGCCCATTGATCGACATTTTTAATTCAGTCATAACAAATACTACCTTGTAAATAAAATATCAATCTGAAAAAACAATTATCACTACCAGACTACTTAATGACGACTGAAAAACATCTTACATTCAGATTTATGCGTCATGTAACAACAATGAAAAAAGACATATGGCAAACTAAATGAAATTAGTCAAAAGACTGATGAAAGCGACGACATGTTTGTGATATGAGACTTTCATGAAAGGCTTTGGATACGCTACAGTGAGAACACATACATCATGGGACTCTTTAGAGATATGGCATCTACAATAAATGAAAATAGAAGCAGGCTGATGGAATTATGCAATCACAATGATTTGTTTATCACAAACACATTCTTCAAGCACAGAAAGCCGCATACTTGTACACCAGGTACAAGTTGAATGACACAACATGCATAAGCCATATAGACTTTATACAAACAATACATTAAAACACGAAATGAGCAAAAAACAGCAGAGCTTTCCCGAACATTACATTTAACACGGACAATACAATGGTTATAATTACATTCTGACAGTCAAAGCCCTGAGAGAAAAACTAACAGTGACATTCAAGAAACTTCCTAACGAAGTAAACACTGTAGAAGAAGAGTGGAAGCAGTTTACGAAATTAGTAATCAGCTTCTCAAACACATTAATGTGGAACGAAACAAAGAACAAAAGAAAGGAAAGAGAGCACCCCGTAGTGGGACAAAGCAGCTCTAAACTGTCACTATGTCTTTTATCCTTCGAATCGGATATCCACTTGTAGGTTTTACGTATTATCTTTGCTTCTGATTATAGTTTTAGTCTTTTTGATTTTAATATATAATCCATTTTTGTGCTTATCATGTATATGTCATTAAGTAATTGTTGTAGATCTTTATGATTTACTAGAAGTAATAATTCGTTAAGTAACTTTCTAAAATGCATAGGAAGCAAAGAAAAGCAAATTTATATTGGATACAACATTTATATACGTAAGTTCGTGTTTCCAATTCCAGAGAATGATATAATGTGATAAATTTACAATATCAATCAACAATAAGCAGGATATACATATAACATTTTGTTTTATTAAGTGGTGTATAATTACAGTTTATGTGTGAAAACAACAAAAATGTAGAGAAACAACACGATTAGAAAACAGGTCACGGATAACAGTGATCACAGTGCACGGACAAACACTGGTAACATAAACAACAGCTCTTACTCTGCGACAGAACTAGCACAGCGGCAGAGGACAATGTAACATACAAACAACAGTGCTCTGAGAAGAAATAATGGAGAAACAATCGCGATCACACAGACATAACGTAAATAAAATTGCAACCATAAATATTTGCGGTATCAGAGACAAAGAAGAACAATTAATCGACGCAATGATAAAAAAGAAGAATCAAAATACTCGGAGTAGCAGACACAAAACTTAAGGAGAAACAAAACAAGTTCTGATACATGAAACAACTGCAAGAACATATCAACAGGCTAAACAACACTTGTAAACAATACAACATGAAAATCAACATAAGCAAATCCGAAGTAATGGCAATAGCGAGAAAGACAGAAAAAACTAAACATAATAGATAATGCGTCTTTGAAGCAAGTAGAGAATTTTAAATACCTGGGTAGCACGTTAAAACAAGACAATAACCAAGAGACAGAGATATATATATGGTGTAGCAAAGCATGCCAAGTTATAGGCCAAGTATCAACATTATTGAAAAACAAAGCAATAACTACGGAAGCAAAAAAGGGCAATATACAAATCATTTTTTTTCTACCAACTCTGTGCTTTCAGTGCCCGAATTTGACGGTGGACACAAGAACAATAAGAAAGATAACGACCACCGAAATTAAATGTGTCAGAAGAATGACAGGAAATAGCTTAAGGGACAGAGTAAGAAACACCAACCCGAGGAAGAAACTCGAAATTGAACCAGTCATCGAATACATTAAGAAACAACAGATGCATTGGTTCGGCGACATAACAAGACAAAAAGAACAAACAATAACTCAAAGAGCGATAAACAAACGCTACGAAAACGCTAGATTAAGAGGAAGACCGAGAAAGAGATGGATCAAGGGAATACTTGAGTCACTAGGAGGAATAACACCAGAAGAGGCCAACAGAAGAGCAAAGAATCGCAGACTGTATCTCCCCTCGACGCCAACGGCAATGCATGAAGGATAGAGAAGAAGTTCGTGTGAAGGGTAACGTTAAGGTCTTTGTGTAGGAATAATTTCTGTCATTACTAGTTTACAATCCCTCATATAATGGATATGTGTGATATTATAATGTCCTTAATATGTTTGGGGAACTCTTTCACACAGTCTCATTAATACATATTTTTGATTATTTCCTATTTGTTGTCAATACATATCAGACATTTGAGATGTGTAATAACACAATTAAAATTGTATTATGGTTCCTTCTTGAACAACACCTCAAGTAGACACTCTTTTATACTATTCGCATACAACTGAAAGTTAATGATACCTGGAGGTACATCTGACTCTTTTTTTCTTATTGGATACGATATACTTCATGTTTCCCTTACGCTGGCTACCTTAGTTATCTAGATGTTTATGGTAAAGATTAACTCTCAAGGAATACGCTATCACGACTGTGTAATTACATCACCTATGAATTCACACATTCATTACATATATGTATAATATATCCCTTCGCCCTCACTGATGAAGACAATAATCTGAAACGGATTTTCTAACGATATTTAAGGGTATTGAGATTAATGGTCATAACATTAATATTTTGCTACATGCGAATATATGTGCTAATATATAGTCTTAATAGCACAGACAGAAAATAAACTACAAGAATTGATAGACATAATAGTAACAGAAAACGACAAAAAAGGTCACAGTCTGAATAATAAGAAAACATAAGCAATGGTCACATCAAAGAAATAATCATCATCGTCGTCATGAATCATACAAATAAACAGGACAAATGTGAAACAAGTGCAACGCGTCAAATACTTGACCACAATAATACTATCAGATGGACGATGTACGACAGAAATAAAAAGCAGAATAGCTCAGGCCAAAATAGCATTTTAGAAAATCAAAAAAAATATCTTATGCAACAAATCAATGTCAATAGAAGTGTGAAATATAGTTATCGGTGCTATATAGAACCAATTCTGACCTATGGAAACGAATCTTGGACATTAGACAAACAAATGAAAATACGATTAGAGGCCACAGAGATGGGATTTCTCAGAAGAATGTTGACAGGAAAGAAGACCAATGAGGAAATGATCAAACAGACCAACACAAAAAGGAAACTCCTAAAAACATCAACAAGAAACAATCAACATTTTGTGGGCACATCATGATAAGAGGAAAGTTGGAATACTTGGTTACAACTGGCAATATCAAAGGAAAGAGAGATCGCGGACGACAAAGAGAGAAATACTGGATAGCTTAGTGTCATGGAATGGAAACAGTCAACAACAGATCTGATACGCTGCACCGTAGACAGAAGATTGTGGAAGTACATGATCGCCTACGTCAACCGGTATTGCACATGATGATGATGAATCAACAAAGGCGGATGCACAGATACATCATCAATAAGAAAATGTAAAAATGTCGGGAACTACTGCATCTAACTTTATAAAATATGGGTAGAATAAAAAAAAATGTAAAATAAAGCTCAAACACGGGACTGATCCGCTAAAATGTAAGTTTTCAATTTTAATGATAAGAGACATGCGCGTTGAATAACACAAAAAAATAAACATCACACTACATTGGTTAACACATAGTGAGAACAAAGTCTGAGCATCGCATGCTATGACACCATTGAAATGGAAGTTATCTGAAAATGATCTTTGCCGCGACCAATGAAGCATCAGATGATGAGTACAAGACTGGAACTGTTATGGAACCCATATGCAAAAAGAGTGCCATGCAGGCAATGAAGACATGAAAAAGTCATGGAAACCCTTAAAACCTATGCACTGGCTTAAACTGGAGAGGAGAGAAGTAAGAAAAATATGCAATGATAGTAATATATAGAAAGCCTTTGCCCGTGGTATGTGCTCCAAAACGGTGTCAATGGGCTTTGGTTGATCACCGATTTGGTTATTTGGTCAAGGAAACCGGTATCACTGCAAACGAATTAAAATCCATAATTGCTCAACAGCCCGTGTCAGCGTAATCGTTCGAATTAATATCTCATCTCCTAAACAAAATAATTTAACTGTAGTCCCCATCGTAGCAGTCTCACCACACGCCAAAAGACATAAGGCGAAACCGCGCAGAAAGTGAACACAGTCAACTGTTCCCTGTCATTCGATATCATCATTCATCGTAAACAATTGGAATATCGAAACATGATCAAAACGAATGAAACACACAGCTCACGGTGTGCACAGAGCACCCAACTCAGTAGCTCCTGCAACAAGCCGGACTTGGAATATGAGGAAACTGCAACAAGGAACACTTTTCATGCATAGCCTTCAATTGTTCCCGCCGCCTATCCACAATATACCGGCAGTTCACGTCCTCTTGAAAGTGATGATCGTCGTATTAAAAAAAAAAATTATGGTGCTTGATGATGTTAGGCAATCGTTGTTGACTCCAATTTCGAACATATAGACACACAGTTAGTCGTCAGATTATCCCAGTCGCACATCAAATAACGGACCATACGATTATCGTACGGCCCGTCTAGGGATGTACGATGAGCCATTTCGCTCCCTTTATATTCCTGATTACTCTAGTGAAAGCAGCCTACGACGAACACATTTCCTAAAGAGATAAAATTGCGGCTGACGAAGTACTTTACATTAATGAGTAACATGTAAATAACTTGCGCAAACAATTCCAACAACGGTTATGAATAGCACCAATGTGACGTAAAGCGCAGATCAAGTCTAGACGTTGGAAGGTCTCTTTCACAACACTTGATTTGTCAAAACTGGACTGTTGCCGGCGTACAACTTCGCTTTTGCGGCACATATGTAATAAGTAGATCATCATTTTTACTTTAACGCAGAAAAGTGTAATGGAGAACCGAAATAAATCAGATCCCGAATGCACTTTTTGTAGCGATTGAGAGAACATGATCTAGATCCACCACCTTTACAACGGAATGCATGGGAAATAATTACATTATTACACGGTGATCATAACATGGTGGCTTAATATCTTCCCATATTTTTTTTTCAATGTAGTAACTTAGTGTTTAGAAATGCAAAAACATCAGGCACAAAAGTGTTACTAATTATGCATAGTTATAAGAATGACATATATACCACATTTTCAATTACAAAGTACACCAACTCAGAAACAAGGCAGTGCTATTATGCAAAGAATGATAACCGATGGACAGGGGAAATCCCATAACACAATCTGAAAAAAAAAAACAAGAAAATAAATTCAGCCAAACAAGTTAAGCAATTTGGTACCAGTAACGAGTCAGTATATCAGTGTTATATAAAACCAATTCTGACCTATGGAAGCGAATCGTGGACAATAGACAAACAAATGGAAAGACGATTAGAGGCCACAGAGATGGGATTTCTCAGAAGAATGTTGAAAGTTCCCTGGACAGCTGAAAAGACCAATGAGGAAGTTCGCAAAGAGGCCAACACAAAAAGGGAGCTCGTAAAAACATCAGAAAGAAACAATCAACATTTTTCGGGCTCATCATGAGAAGAGGAAAGTTGGAATACTTGGTTACAACTGGCAAAATAAAAGGAAAGATAGATCGCGGGCGACAAAGAGAAAATACTGGATAGCTCGGTGTCATGGCATGGAAAACAGTCAACAACAGAACTGATACGATGCACTGTAGATAGAAGATTGTGGAGGGACATGATCACCTACGCTAACCGGTATGGCACGTGATGATGATGAACGAGTCAGTGGGTTATTTTTACCCATTGAAGGTGGGGGAGCATAAACGCATGCGACCTGCGGTCGCAATAGCAGGGTCGGCGCACTATAAGCTGACCAAAACCTAGCAGTTCTACCTCCTCGTGGTCTCCCCTGAAACAGAAGCTTGGATCGCCGTATCCCCTGTAGTGGTGACTGTTGCTGATATAGAGGACCCAGTATTGCAGTACCTCTGGGCTGGACTAGTAGTTTCCCAGCGCAGCCTGGGATAGACGAAATCCAACCTCTCCAGTAAGAGCCGGGAATGTCAAGAAAGCCATTACGACCCGCCACATCCTATGTGAGTCAAAGGGCAATATGCTCGCATCAACTCGTGGCAATCCGTCAACAACAACAACAACACCTTGAAAATAGTATTCTTAAAAAAATATTGAAAAAAAAAACGAAATAATCACTGTCTTCAATATTGGTAAATCAGTTAATAATTTTTTTTTAATGGTGTTGAATATAACGGTATGATAAGTTTTGTTTAGTAATTATTTTACCTTTTTGAAATTGAATTGCATTTTTCTGAGAATTCCTTACATTCACATTATATGTATACACATTAAAACGCATCATCATTTTAAGTGTTGGTTATAATGTATCTTGTTTATAGTTAGAGTCACATCACTTTGATCACATCTTAGTCAACAAGTAATCACACAGACTATCCAGTCATAATTCACAATCAAGTTTATTGATCTTTAACTTGGCACGTGATACATAATAGTATAAGCACTTACCTTTAGAATTGCAGTTCTTAATTCGGGACATTCATTAGGCTCTCGCCGGTGGATATTGAATAGTCCACAAGTGCTTATCTGTGACATGTAAAATCAATCTCTCTCACAACTTACGACTTGTTATCTGAAGCACAACTTGAAATACACTTATAAATACTTTCACAACTAAATGTTATCTATGTTCTAATTCACTTGTTCAGGTTCTGTTCACTTCTCAACTAATTGTTACTGTTCTACTAACTAGGTGGCTTACTACATCTTACTACCTAACTCTCTTATATGTGCCTTGCTAACTTGACTGATTCATATGCCTAACTAACTGACTTCCATGTCTGTCCTAACTGACTGCCTTCAGCAGTTCGGCCGAAGCCGGACTAAGCTTACTATTCTATATTTCTGATCCGTGACTACCTCTGTTTTCTTTATTACTGCTTGAAAACTTGTTATGAATAAGGCTAAATACAGACAGGTAATTTACATAAATCTGAGCGTGGGATACTTACATCCAATGGATTGGCACGAAGTTGTCACGAGATGACAACCTGCAGAACCCTCCAACCAATCAGAATTCACAGTCCTGAACCCTACAGTTGACCCTAAGCTGACCTATGTCTCATATTTGTCAAAACAAGCTGTTTTCGTGATTCGAGTAAACTCAGGACAGCTTGACATCTCTTGAGTTTCAAAATAATGATGTTTATTTCATGTTTTTGACCTTGTTTGTCAACCTATTTACATCATTGGTACAGACCTATACATTAACTCCGCTAGTATAAGGATATTTAACATATACTGTCCAAATGAAAAATTATGGAAGCTGGAGTCAATGGAAATAACACCATCAAAGTGTCTGGTAATAGGAGACTTTAACAGCCACTCTGAAAGATGGGCATATAAGGAGTCCAATTCACGAGGTGAAGAAGTGGAAGAATGGTAAATAGACAACAACCTATACCTCATAAACTCTAGAGAGACACCCCCCCCCCAAACCTTCTGCTCAAAACGATGGGAAAAAAACGTCCACTCCCGATCCAGCATTTACAACTGTAGACATATCCATCAAAATAACCAGAAAAGTTCTGAACCAACTCGGAGATAGTGACCATAGACCAGTCAAACTTTCAGTGGATCTTGCTCACAAACAGGAGTTGCAAATACCTCTTCCCCGCTGGAATTATAAGAAAGCAGATTGAGCAAAGTTTGCAAGGTTCACTGATGCATATACTGCGCCTATCAACACCCACGAAAAGAAGGTCAATAATATGATAGAGCGGTTAACAAATGGAATCCTGTGAGCTGCTAAAGAATCCATTCCTAGAGGAGCAAGTAGAAACTACAAGCCATACCGGAGCAAGGAAATACAAAGACTAGAAGAGGAACTGGACTCTGCCTGAGAACTAGCTGAAACATCATGCAGCACAAGAAGTAATATTGCCTACAAAGCAGCCTCTGCCAAATATAGTCGTGAAGTCATGATATCAGCAAGACAGACCTGGATAGACAAAACAGAGAGCCTTAATCTTGACAAAAATGGTCATAACTTATGGAAACTTGCGAAAGGCTCTGAGCGACGAAAACAACTGCCGACGTTAAATGTCATTAGCACACAACCAGAACATCCTCACAGGCAAAAGGGCAGTAAATCTACTGATAAAGACTAACAAAAACATTAGTAGAATAATCATTCAAATAGACAAACATAAAGCTGCAAGAAGGGAAAACCAAGATCAAAACACATGCCTTTAGCACCAGAAGAGCATTAAACTTTGCCCTCAAAGGATTGAAGCTCAAAAGTTGCCCTGGTAAAGATGAAATCACCAACGAAATATTCATAAATCTGGGACAGAAAGCCAAGAGCCAGCTTCAAAGAATAATAAATGCTAGCTGGAAGAGAGGTCATGTGCAGGCACTCTGGAAAGAAGCTAGTATAGTGCCCATTCTCTAACGTGGAAAAGACCCACTAGACCCAAGTAGTTACAGACAAATTAGCCTACTGAGATGCCTGAGCAAACTCATGGAAAGACTGGTTAACAGAAGACTTATGTGGCATTTGAAGACAAAACAACAATTCGTGCCACAACAAAGTGGCTTCGTCAGCACAGATCAACTGAAGACCTGGTCACCTACGTCGCGCAGGAAATAGATGATGCTCAACAAGAAAAAAAAAACACACACTGGCAGTGTGAAATGGCAAGAAGAAGACTTTTGATAGGGTATGACAAGAGGGTTTAATGAACAAGCTTTTTAAACATGGCATCCAGGATCGTTTATTCAATTGGGTCTTTCAATACTTTCAGGATAGATCGGCCAGAATACAAGTACACGGTCAATTAAGTAAGAAGTTCATAATCGAACACGGTGTTTCACAAGGCGGAGTCTTGTTCCCAACACTCTTTTTAATTTTCATAAATAACATCGTAATGGACAATCCACACCGATTACACTCAGCAATATACGCAGATGATCTAGCGTTATGGTCTCGCGATGAAAGTATGTCAGTGGCTGGATCCAGGAAGCAGGATGCCCTTGGTCAGCTTGAAAAATGGACGAACACCTGGTTCTCACTAATTAACGAAAAAAACTACATATACAATTTTCAGCCTATCAAGAAACACACTCTCTGCAAACTTGAAGATAAAAGACCACACACTCCCTATTGACCAAAACCCAACATATCTTGGCGTCACCATGAATCGCAAAAAAACAGATCGACACTGCAAGAAAAAAAGGTCAGAAAATGACCTTATATTATAAAGAAATTGGCAGGAACGGACTGGGGAGCAGACAGCAATATCCTGAAACGGCTATACGTAGGAAGAGTCAGACCAGTCCTAGAGTATGGAGTCACAGAATTATTGAGTTATTTGCGGGTCATCATCATTGCAATCCGAACATGTCCATAGGTGCTCAGATCCCCTCCTCAGCAATTCCCTCAGTGTCCAGCGACTGACGACTCCAGTTCTATGTTGGTTGATAAGTCTTCTTACACGGCCACCAAGTTTCTCATTTCTGGCTGTGCCCATCTTAACTCCCATTTCCATCATCCGAAGAAGTGACGTTGATCTGTGCTTGTCGAAGTCCTGTGCTCTTCCCACATCTCGAAGGGCATTTATGATGTTCGCCCGATCCATCGGTTGCCCGTCCTCTTCGACAGCGCAGCTAGCCAACCTGTTCGCTCTCTCCTTTCCCCGTACTCCCGCATGTCCAGGGACATAGACAAAGGTGACCTTACGTATTTTGGATTTCTGCAACGACTCTACCCATTGCATGCGTACAAAGCCCGCCTCCACTTTTTGTATCATGCTCATCGAATCACTCAGTATACATGCGTGGATGTAGTCTTGTGACTCTAACCATTTGAATGCCTTGGTCACTGCCATCACCTCCATTGTCATGCTACTCGTGGTCATGGCGTATGCACCACTGTCTTCCTTGGCTATTCTGCCTGCCGAGCGTGCTGTAAATGCCCATGCACTTCTTTCGTGTCGTCTTACAGATCCGTCTGTATAGATGACTGCATCTTTCTCATCGGTATTATCGCAGATGAGACCTTTGACCTCAGCATTAACCACGACCGGGTTCTGTTCCCTACTTTTCCTGTCGAGTGTGACAATACATGAGAAAGTTCCCTTGAATGACGTAGGCACCAGTATCCACTCCTCACCAACGCTGATATTGGTAAGCCCACAGACCTGTTTGATGACATCTTCTGCCCGGCCCACCCATGATTTGCCTCTTTTTAGCCTGGTACCTTTCTCTGTGTTGAGCACGTGGTGCAATGGATGCTCTGTATCTGTACTAATCTTCAGGTATGCTCGTGCTCTCCAGATCTTGATTCTGTCATCCATGGTTGGAAAGTCAAGAAGATACCTCATTGCTACACAGGGAGTGTCCCTCGTACATCCCAGGATAATGCGCATAGCTTCATTTTGTATTTTCTCCAGCCTATCTATTTGAGTCGTACTGACAGTAAGAATGGCCAGGGCATACTAGATTGGTGCGAGGACTAATCCCTGGAACAGAAGAGTAAGTAGCTTCTGCTCGATGTTGGCAGCTGCCATGACCTTCAAGGCGGCTAATCCTTTGCGGGATTTTGTTATCACATGGTCGACGTGGTCCCGAAAACACAGGCTGCGATCAAACTTAACTCCGAGGTATGTCATCAACTTGTCCCTGGTCACCTCATCAGCTCCCATTCGTACTACCGGTGTGGTCGTATTAACGATATGATTGTTAAGGGAGAACCATGAAACTGATGCTTTATTAGGATTAACCAAGGCACCTGAAACCCCACACCAGGAAGAAATGCGATCGAGTTCGTCTTGCATTGTGGAGGCGATTCCCCGTCTGTCTCTTCCCTGTCGATATACCAGAATATCATCAGCAAAAGACATAGTTCTTCCCCTCCCATCCAGCTGTTGGGCCGTGATCGTTATTGTGTACACGTTAAATAGAACTGGTGACAATGGTGAACCTTGTGGCAGCCCAGGACAAATGGATGTTGGCTCGGAAGACCAACTTCCACATCTGAGTATCACCTTCCTCTGAAACAGTGCCGCGGCGATCCATCTAATGAGGAAGGGGTTCACCGCCAGTTTGAGAAGCATATGCATGAGATATTCAAATGGTACCCTGTTGTATGCATCCTCCAGTCACGCCGTGACTGGTGCTATGACATCTACACCTATCAAGATTCTAAAGCAGTAATAGGTTTACAACCCTTAGATGACAGACGGGTCACTAGAGTATTCCAACAAGCGGAGAAACATAGAAGGCTCCTTAGCGACCCTATGCACCAAAGAATAACTGGTTTCGGATTGGTACGACTAAAGAGGTGCAACACGCTGCAATCGCCAATGAACTAACTACTGGAGACCCAGTATTTTCCCAAACAATACCGAAACCCTTGGACCCATCTGATATGTCTCCTCATGGGAAACATAAAATACCAGAACTTAAGTAAAATATAGCAGGAATCAAGAAAAAGGGCACCTAATCAGCCACAGAAAAAAAACACGTAGCAGAAAAACACGTACACGATACCTACTCACATGACTCTTAGTCCACATATACACATATGGCTCTGCTTCAAATGCCACCAGAAATGGAAGGGGTGGTGTGTTCTTAACGCTGAATAACCAGAAGGAGATCACCAAGTCAATAGCTACTGGGAAACTCTCAAACAATTTTAAAGCAGAAACTGTGGCCCTCAGAGATGATGTAACACTGGCAACTCAACACAAAAATAACATTCGCACAAAATTGGTGATTCTGACTGATGCTCTGTCAGTACTATCAGCTCTAAAAAGCCACAAGAACAATCAACTAGATAACTTGAAAACAACCCTGGACCAACTATGCAATAACTTCCAGAGACTATTCATTCAGTGGATACCATCACACTGAAATATACACGGGAACGAACGCGCAGACAAATTAGCCAAAGAGGGAGAGAGATTACCACACGAGAACCATCCGTTGAGTTATGGTGAAGCCAAATCCATCCTCAAAGGTCAGTACCATGAAAAATGGAAACGAGAACCCCCAAATTATAACGAGAAGGACGGATACCATCAACTACCAAGGCGGGATCAAGTCATCATACTTCGTCTACGCACTGGCCACAAAAGAATGAGGAATCACATGTTCACCAAATTCAAAATAGGTACAACTAGCCTATGCCATTGTACACTGGACAATATTACTACAACATATGTTCTACAGTATTGCCTCCAGTACACAGACCTGAGAAGAGCAAAGTGGTCCACACTCACCTCCCTGGAAGAGAAACTATATGGAGCAATCGAATCGCTTAAACAGATAACTGACTTCATGAGAGAGCCTGGAATCCTACTCTGATTGAGTCTTGATCGCAGACAGAGAGAGAGAGAGAGAACATTTTTTCAAATACGGGTCAACCCATGTGTTTATCCACACCTTTACAACACATATAATAATTCCATTCTCACAACTTATCTCCTGCTGCCACCCTTCCTTCACTCCCACCTACTCGTCACCATCCTTCTTCCTCGGCTTTATCCACTATCTGATATGTACTCTCCATTGCTTGTGTACTGACACTAAATACTGGCGACTGCTCTTCTATACCACTGTTATACGCTGTTAAGAAATGGCTACCAACTATGTTGCCCGACCCATCCGTTAATTCACATATGCTGTGGCATCATCATGTGTGTCCCTTGTTTCCTTAGCCTGCTGCTTTTTTTGCTAATTTAACAGGCTAACTTAAGTGTGAAGTGTCTACATTTTAGTGTGCATATATTCATGTAAGCGTGGATGAATGCAAATCATTGGCCTATTCGATCCGTTTAAATGCATCCAAGCATGCACACATTGATATTTGAATACAATACATGATTTAAGTTATTGGTGAAGCTTTCATATTTTTTTTTACCATTTCCAGAATCCAGATAACAAATTGCATATGCTATTTGAAAAGGTAATTTATGTGGTTCATGTCGTTGAATGGTTGTTTTACAAAGAAGATTATTGTCATAAACTGTTAAAGAGTTTGATTGATCTGTCCGCACATTAGCTTCTTCACTCTATCATAACAAAGTTGGGATATCGGTATTGTTTCTGGAGATGAGAAAATACACTCTGTTTATGTAGAGCCCCATAATGTAATGACCTTCTTTGGTTCTTGCTAATTATTTGTCTTGGTCGCTCGCTGTTTCCTTCAGTGACTCTGCTCATTCGTTGGTAAGACAGTCAATAACCGTACTTTGCGTTGGTTTAGTTCAAGCGTTAAGTTAGACTTCAGTACCACTGTCTACTTGAGAGTTACTGCATATGGAAGGATATCATAAAATGAACATCCCGACTTTATTGAAAAAGTTCAGCACAATAACAATACATACATTATTACAATCCAGTCTAACATCATCACTAGGTTATTCACTGTAAATGTTAAGGAATTATGAATTACCAACAAAATATGGCAATCGATTTCAGCGATTCATTCGTCCTTCACTAAATCCCTCGTAACTACAATGCGCGGTTGCTTGATATACTACATCCGCATAGTTACTTAGTTGTTTGGAAAATATTTATAGTCATATCCAAATAATCACTCCTAACAATGAGTTTTTCGCTCATGTAAGGCTATAAAGCCACACGCCAGACTTACATGTCAACCTCTACATGCCAATCTCCCCAATTTCTGTCCGCTCAGTCTGTTGTTTAATTGCAGTCTTAACCAATGAATTATCAGCGAGCCTGACCTGTTCATTATGTGACCTCGTGTGTTTGTCAAACATTGGTAGAATTATCCACGAGAGAAGCTGTTCGGCAAAAACAATACCTCAAAAAAATACGCAATAGCCTCCACTAGACCGTCTTACAAGACGAAAAGGGCCATATATAACCAATGAATTAGTGCAAGGTCATAACCTTAATCTCAAACGTGTTAACTGTAATCACCCTTTTGTGTTTCTACACCTTTCCTTATAATCACAAGAATTCCCCCTCTCTACTCAGCCAAAACAAATCAATTTCAACATCTTAAGACAACTAACTCTAGAGTTTCTTAACACTCACCCATCGTCACGAGACTTTCTAATCGATTCACCACATTACCAACAATGATTCTTCCATTCTCCTTTACCACATTACCCACAATGGTTCTACCATTCTCCTTCACCACATTACCCACAATTGTTCTCCAATTCTCCTTCACCACATTATGCAGAATGGTTCTCCAATTCTCCTTCACCACATTAACCACAACGGTTCTCCCATTCTCCTTCACTACATTACCCACAATGGTTCTCTCATACGTCTTCACCACATTACCCACAAAGGTTCTCACATTCTCCTTCGCCACATTACCCACATTGGTTCTCCTATTCTCCTTCCTGTTTAAATTACCCACATTGGCTCTCCCATTGTCCTTCACCACATTACCCACAATGGTTCTCCCATTCTCCTTCACCACATTACCCACATTGGTTGTCCCGTTCTCCTTCACCACGTTACCCACATTGGTCCTCCCATTCTCCTTCACCCCATTACCCACAATGGTTGTCTCATTCTCCTTCACCACATTACCCACAATGGTTGTCTCATTCTCCTTCACCACATTACCCACAATGGTTATCCCATTCCCCTTCACCACATTACCCCCACTGGTTGTCCCATTCTCCTTCACATCATTACCCATACTGGTTCTCCTATTCTCCTTCACTACATTACCCACAATGACTGTCCCATTCTCCTTCACCACATTACCCACAGTGGTTCACCCATTCTTCTTCACGACATTACCTACAATGGTTCTCCCATTCTCCTTACACTATACCCAATAAATTGTATGTCCTTACATCCCCATTTACACTATACCCTGGCACCCGTTTCTGCATGCTGCTGGGTCGTCCGCAGGGGTATTTTTATTCCAACCAGTAGACCAACTCACACTGCTTCTATCGGGAATCGAACGTCGGTAGCTCAATCGGGTGTTTTCCCAACTAGACTACCAAGGCCCCCAACAATTATAATCGTCTAAACAAAAACAAAAGATATATTTAGTGTTGCATAAATAAACGATGTGGAAGGGGTGGGACAATGATGTATATATTCAGAGACTGGGGACTCTAAAGGGAAAAAGGGGATCTTTTTGATCCGGAGTGTTTAGTGTGAAAAGCTGATGTATATATATATCCAACACCATACATGAACAATCAGTCCGCACACATTTCGAGAATTGCCGTAACTGTCGATGGAGCGGAAATGGGGATGACCCGACTGCAGCAAAACTTATACCATGAAGATAATATAATATAATAGAAATAAAGGATTGATAATACATGACCGCACAGCTTAGATTAATGTTTGAATTTTAGTTTTTTTGATAGATATATTTCTTAAATTATAATGCCACTATTCTATCTAAGGTTGTCATAGAAACAGCATATGTAAGTAAATGTACCTACGTGCTATATAATCAGACGTTATAGTAACATTGTTGTTATAGGTATATATATTTAAATATATTTGAGCTCAAATTATATTTCAGTACAATGATATCCCCTATAATGGGATAAGCAAAATATATTTAAAGTTTTTAGATGGTACTATTTAGTTCATCTCAACATTGGTAATATTGTAACACAATTAAGTGTCAATCTGAGAATGCAATACTCGCCTTCTGTTGTAAAAATGTAAGCTGTGGAGTGCGTGTAGGTGCCTTTGTCAGAGCCCAACTAAAACTATATTTTAACGAAATGAAGGACAAGAACTACATACAATGTAAAATAATAAGGGTCAATAATCTTCTTCTTCTACATTTTAACTACCTGTGGAACATAGGTCTTCAACAAACACTTTCCAAGTCGATCTGTTGTTTACTCTTCTTTTAAAATAATTCCATGTTTTCCCCATCATCTTCATCTCTGCTTCTATCTGTCTTCTCCAAGAATTAATTTGTCATCCTGTTTGTCTTTTCCCCTGGGGATACCTTTTGTGAAATCTCTCAGTTGTTTTCCGCAATGTGTGTCCAATCCGGCGCCATCATCTTCAGTGTATCTCTTTATCCACTAGTATTTGCCTGGCATATTTCCATAATTATATGTAAGTGATTTTGTCCTGCCATTTCCATCCTTTTATTCTGCGTAAGCACCCATTAATGAAAGTCTGTATCTTCATGATTGTCATTTGTGTTGTTCTCCACGTTTCACAGCCATATAATATACGTTCAAGATGGCGTCCGTATGTGGACAGTGTTTTCCGTCACAGCGTATGTTGTTTCGAAATACGCCGGTTACACGCGGTTTGCTTCTTTGATTTAATGTTCTGCTCATGCCTGTTGTGGTTGTCTAACTTCTGACAGGCTGGTGGATGGTGGAAATTCTCGTTGTTAAGTGGGTATTTATCTTCTTTCCATTCGAGACAGACCTATCGGTGATAGGTCCTTGTTTTTCACTGTCACGCCAGGCAGACGGAAATGTCCATTCTGAATTGTACAACGTCTGTGACGGTGGATGGGGCGGACGAGTCAGCAATGGCCAACAGCCCAGAAAGCGAAAACAGCAAAGTGTGTGGTACACAAAAGGCACGTTCAGGATACGAAAGACGAATTTGCTGACCACCGTGAAAGAGATTGGAGCCTCATCACGTTCTAGTCCAGAGGACGCCATGGAGATGAATTCGAACTTATGTCTGAGGAAAGATCTTACAATAAGTACAGGGAATGGTATGACTGTATATCAAGAAGGCAAATTGACAAATCTGATTCAAGAAGCAGAACGAATAAACATATATATTTTAGTCATATCAGAAACAAGATGGAAAGAGTGTGGGTACATAGAGGACGAAAAATATACATTTATATACTCAGGAAACACAACAGAACATCAAAGGGGGTTAGGGATACAAATAAAAAGAAAGCTACACAAATATATATGTAACCACTGGACATACAGTGATATGATTATACTACTCAAGATGAAAGCAAAACCATTCGACATAACAATAATACAGAAATACGCATGTACTTAAACTATGAAGACCTAAATAAAGTTATGAAGCAAGTGAAATCTTCGAACATCTTGATTGTAATGAACGCTATAGTAGGAAAAGGTAGATATAAGGCTATTATAGACAATCATGTTTTAGGAAAAAGAAATGACAGAGGAGAAAGATTAATACAATTCTGTGAAGAAAACAGGCTGATAATAAGTAACACCTACCTTGAGCAAGAGAAAAGAAAACTATACACATGGAAAAGCTCTGGCGATAAGAAGAGGAATCAAATAGATTACATAATGATAAAAGAAAGGTTCCGTAACAGCGTAAAGAATGCCAAAACCTACCCAGGAGCAGATATTAACTCAGATCACAATCCTGTAATGATTAAAATGAAAATCAAACTTTAAGAGAAACAATGAAAAGTCTAATTCATCAACAAAACCACTAGATATAACACCTTTAAATGATGATGATGATGATGATGATGCGTTCGCCCAATGATTTGAGGTATTCTAACGGATACGAACCGTAGACTTCCTCCTCGTCATCCGCCCTTAAAAGGACGTTAAGTGGACGTAGTAACGTTGTGTTGAAGTTTGCAGTGTAACACTGTGATATCTGCGCCTTTCGGCCCAACACATCCGATTTCAGCCGACGTTTTTTTTGTGTACCGGGTTCGTCTTCCCACTTCGATCCCTGCTCGCTTGGCCAGACTAGACAGGTTAGTCTGTTTCTAGAGGCACCACGAAGAGGTGTAGCAGGGTCTGGATGGTTCTGGTTCACCGATCCTGGCGCAAGCCATCAGTTGTGAGTCACTGAAAACTTCCAGCTCTGGTGCTGAGGGGGGGGGGGGGGGGCGCGCCTTCGCCTCCACACCTTTAAATCAAAAATATATTAAAGATACTAATACAGTACAAGTAGAGAACACATATCAGAAGCTGATAGAAGAAGGAATTGAGCAATACAGAAGAGAACATCCTGATGAAAAAGTGACAACCAAATTGCAATGCATAAAGAAAAGCATACAAGAAACCTGCGACACATTACCCAAAAAAGAAAAGAACACAACACAAAAATGGATAACCAACACCATCTTAGAAAAAAAAAACGGAAGAAATGAGACAAGCGAAGAACACTGCCCAATACAAAAAAATAGATACAAAAATACGCAAAATGTGCAAAAAGGCAAAAGAAGACTGGCTCAGCCAAAAAAATATATAAAAATAGAAACTATGGAAAGCAAACAAGACCTAAGAGGATTGCACACATAAATAAAGAAAATGACTATAGCTTGTTTCATAACTCGTGCCCAACTTTTAAAATCGATAGCTTTTTATTAACCGCTTGTTGTTAGTTGTTCAAAATTTGCATGTAAATTTATAATGATTAGAACGCAACAGGGAATTAATTTCATTAAAAAAAAACATTTGGTTATTATTGTTGCTTATTTGATTTATATAAATTTATAACGACCCATTGATGTAGTCAAAACTTAATGTTTACAGTATTTTAAGTTAAAAATAGCGAGTAAAAATCCATACACGGTGAAATTGACGCGTTTGCACGCTTTCGCCGTGGTTTTCTGACACAATTAGACACTTTTAAAAAACACGAGAAATTGTGTTTTCCATTTCCGTTCATTCAGATGTGGAGACGTGGAACGATAACAATTTATCATGAGTCTAAAAATGAAATTCTACAGTTTACAAAACATCGCAATAAAAATGTATGACTATTTTTGCAAAGAGGCTAAACGAGGAAGATTGTTTCATTCTTTAGAAAACCCTGAGAATAGGGCAAGACAGATTTTGGATTTATCTAAACGGTCTTTTAATTGCTGGATTCAAGCACGTGACCGTCAATGTTCAAAATATACAAAATCACAAGGAAGAGCAAAAATGTTGAATAATTTCGACAGTGAACTTATTAGAAGTGAAATTCGCAAAATGTTGGGTATGAATGAAACTGTTACAATAAGAAAATTAAAAGTTTCGCTGAAAAAGAACAACAGTATTGAAATATCAAAGTCTACATTATGGAGGAATGTGAGAGCTGCAGGCTTTACATTCAGAAAGTATTCTAATGGACGAAACAGCATCTGTGAGAAGCCACATATAGTAGTCATGAGAATGAAGTACTTACATGAAGTAAAAGAGGTGCGCATGCAAGGTTATGATATTGTGTACTTGGATGAAACATGGATCAATGCTCACCACACTAACCAAAGGGAATGGCAGTCATCAGATGGAAAGATTAAGATATTAATACCTAGCAGCAACGGACAGCGCTTGATAATTGCTCATGCAGGTAGTCGACTACATGGACTAATACAGAATGCAGAGCTCAGTTTTCTTTCAAAATCCATAGACAATCGGGATTATCACTCTGAGATGAATGGTCACATATTTAGACATTGGATTGAAAATTCTGTTCTCCCATCACTTGATCGACCATCTTGCCTAATAATGGACAATGCAGCATACCACAACATTGTTGCACTTGAAGATAAAGTCCCGACGTCATCCAGTACAAAAGATGCTATTAAGATATGGCTCACAAAGAAGCACATACAATTTAATAACATGTACTTAAAACCTGAATTACTATCTCTAGTAAAGCAAAATCAAAGGACAAAGATTTTTCAAATAGATAAGATTATCCAAGAGCACGGTCATATAAGTTTGAGGCTGCCACCTTACCATGCTCATTTAAATCCAATATAACTAATCTAGGAAAATTAAAAGGGCAAGTGGCAGATGAAAATACAACATTCAAAATATACGATGTAAAGACTCTTGCTAATCTCGCTTTATTAAATATAGACAAAGATTATTGGGCTAAATGTGAAGACCACGTCTTAAAACAGGAAGAGGAATATTGGAAAAATGATGGTTTGTGGAATGTTCAACCCCAAACAGTTATTAATCTTTTAGACTCGTCTGATTCAGAATGAAAGTATATATCCCCCACAATGTTGGCCCCTATATTACCTTAAATTAGTTCAACAAACGGTCATTTTCATGACCACACAATTATTATGAAAATTGGACATACAGGTATACCTTGATATTATCGTCTGTCCTCGAACTGAAAAGACAATAATTCTCCTGGTGTTTTTTATTATTGAGTTGTTTCCCCATTACGGCCAAGCATTTACCTAGTGAAAATTAATCAAAGACCAGCAACTACGGTAAATTCTATTATTTAGGGGTTCACAATTTACAATTTTGACAAACATCAAAGAAATTCGCCGCTTTAAGAAAACTGCAGCTGCAAGATATTTGTTAAATATACATTTAAAGGGTCTTTTGCATTCTAATAACTTTTGGAAAATTTCAATAGTTTTTAACAAACGGTTACTGAGCAATAGCGTTATGAAGTTGGGCACGTGATTTGAAACGAGCTATAATACAAATTTTAAAAAGCCACAGAAAAAGGATGCTAACAGACAATAAAGATGCAATTGATAGATGGCAAGAATATATATGACCGTATGTTACCGGGGCCTCATTATGAAGGAGTAAAGAATAGTGACACTGTGACCTTCCAGGCATGTCGTAAGAGGCGACTAAAGAGGTTGATCGATAGCTTGACAAGCTGTCATTGTAAAAAGTATTGTTATGGAAACAGAGCCATATATTTTGAAAGCAGTAATCTATGCAGTATGTGACACTTTGGCACGCAAGATTTATGTTTTTAAGATTGTGGTGCTGCCATATGTGCCGTCTTCAGCTCGAATGAACAATAGATAGATAGATAGAAGAATATATAACAGAACTATTTCACGATCAAAGGGACAAGAATCCAATTATAAAATGTACATCATGATATACAATCTTAAAATGTGAGATGGAAAAAGCTATAAAAACAATGAAATAGTTAAAAAGCAGCAGGACCTGACATCATACAGATATAGATGATACAGGCACTAGAAGATTTTGGCATTGGAGTGATTGCAGACATATGCAAAGACATTTACCACACAGGATACATACCAAATGAACTAAAAACATCAACATTCATTGCATTGCCTAAAAAGAATGGTGCTGTTGAATGCACTGACTTTAGAACAATAAGCCTAATGAGCCATGTTACAAAAATCTTGCTAAAAGTTATTCAAGGACAGTTTCAGAATAAAATCAATACTGAATAGATGAGCAGCAATTTGGATTTAGGAAAAATAGGACAAAAGAAGCCATATTCTGCATGAGAACATTAATCAAAAAATAAAACTCTAATATATGCCTGCTTCATAGACTACACCAAAGCTTTTGATAGAGTGTACCACCAACAACTTAATGAATGCCTAAACGAGACACAACTAGATGACTTGGACTTACGACTAATATGTAATCTTTACTAAGAGCAAACAGCAATAATAAATATTAACAAAGAGAACTAAACACCCATTGATATAAAAAGAGGAGTAAGACATGAATGCATATCACCAAGCGTGTTCAAACTATACAGCATGCAAATCTTTAAAAATATCACATAGATGTCAGGCCTACAAATTAAGCAAACGATATGGACTGGATATGGATATCATAAAGTCTAAAACTATGATTATAAACACAAACAAAAATTCTCAAAACCCACAAGTGAATATCAAAATTGAAGGAATAGACCTGGAGGCAGTTCAGAACTACAACTACCTTGGACATAATATAACCAGTGATGGAAAATGTAAAACTGAAATAAACAAAAGAATAGGAATGGCAAAAAGTAATTTTAATGTCCTGAAAAACATAATAACATAAAAAAACACCAGGGCTAAAACCAAGAATAGCAAATTGGTATGTCTTCTCAATATTCCTATATGGTGTAGAACCATGGACATTAGACAAGAAAACAGAAAAGAGAATTGAAGCCTTTGAAATGTGGATATATAGAAAAAATTGGTAGAATTAGGTGGAAGGAAAAGAAAACAAACGATGAAGTCTTAAAACAACTAAAAATGAAAATAGAACTACTAAACACAATTTTAAAAAGATATTCGATTTTTTTGGGCAAGTTAAAAGACTCAACAGCCTACTAAAAGTATTCCTGGAGGGGAAAATATAAGGTACAAGAGGCAGACATAAACCAATATTAACATGGACAAGTAACATCAACAGATGGACAAACCCAGCCTATTATAACTTGCACCATCAATACAAGAGACCAAGCAGAATGGCGCTCTATGGTAGCCAACCTTCGTTGCGGAGATGGCACTCGATGATGATGATAATATGAGGGACTTATCATTTGAGATGAACATTCTATGGTTTACATTTAACCTAATTTATTTGAATTTTCATGTTTTCCAATGCAACGAAAGTTCGTCTTGCTTTTGATATCCTTATTTTGGTATCATTTTCTGTTCCTCCCTCTTTATATATAATATCGCCCTGATATATGTAAGATTGTACGTCTAGTAGAGTTATTTCTCTTAATTGTATTTGGTTATTGCCAACTGCATTAATTCTCATAATGTTGGTCTTATCTCTATTAATCGTTAGTTGCATCTTGTGTGATCTTTCATCAAGTATGCTCATTGTATCCTGCATCTGTTGATGGTTATGTGATAGGAGAGCTATGAAATCAGGAAAGTATAATTCATCCAGTTGCTTGGTCAATGACCACTGGATTCAGTTTATGTTGTTTTGAGTTGTTTCCATTATCCAGTCTATGGCCAGTAGAAAGAGAAATGTAGACAGAAGGCATCCCTGTCTTACTCCTGTTCTTATTTCAAATGCTGCTGTAAGCTGCCCTTCGTGCACCACACTACATTTCGTTCCTTCATACATTGTTTTTATCAGGTTAATAAAATTTATGAGGATTCCGTAATGACTCAGCAACTTCCAAATCATTCCTCTGTCTAAACTATCAAATGCCTTTTCGTAATCGATGAATCAAATATAAAGTGGGAATTTTAGTTCTAAACTTTGTTCAACTTTTATACGGAGAGTTGTTATTTGATCAGCACATGATCTGTTCTTCCTAAAACCTGCAGTGCTCATCTCTCAAATGTTTCACTATGGTCTCTTTTAGTCTCTCAAAAATGATTCTGCTTAATATTTTTTCCTGGCACTGATAGTAGCATAATTCACCTATAATTTGTGCACTCATGTAAACTTCCTTTATTTGATAGTTTGATCATATTCTTTACCTCAGGTCTTTACCTCTTATTTGCTTTGGATTTCCACAGTTAACTTTTGAGTCGGGTCTGTTCAAAAGTTCTTCAAGGTGCACCTTCCATCGCTCCATCTGCTCCCTTATATTGCTAAGCAGTTTTCCTTTCTTATATTTAATAAGGGCATTGATCTGTTTGTATTTTCCACTTAATTTCTTCAAGGGTTAATAATGCAAACAGATATTAAATACCAAAATAAGGATGTCAAAGCAAGAGCAGCTTTTGTTGCACTGGGAAACATATTGAAGTCCAAAGAGGCTAGGTTAAATACAAAAATAAAACTTGTCAACTCCAATGTTAAGTCAGTCCAACTATTTGGCTGTGAAACATGGAGAACAACAATACTGATATTCATGAAGATACAAACTTTCATTAATGATGCTTAGGCAGTATAAAAGGATTAAAATGGCAAGACAAAATCACTAACATAGAATTATAGAAATGTACCAGTCAAATACGAGTGGATATAGAGATACAGCGAAGACAATGGCGCTGGATAGGACACACACTGTGAAAGCCAAATGAGAGTATTACGCAACATGCCCTTTTTGGAATCCCCAGTGGAAAAGACGAAGAGGAAGACCAATACATTCTTGGAAAAGACAGGCAGAAACAGAGGTGATGGCGATGGGGTAGACATGGAATGAACTTAAGATTGGCAAGCAACAAAACGGCTTGGAAAGTGTTTGTTGAAGACATATGCTCCAATGGAAGCTGAACGGTAGAAAAAAGAAGAGAGAAAAATGTAAAATATATATTATGGAAACATAGTATAACAGATTTCAAGCAGATGTGGGAGACGGAAAGAGAGATCCATCAAGGCTGATATTATAGACAAGGGCTCCAACATTTATTTATCACCGCCTATAACCAACGGAACCTCGGTGACTGAGTGGTTAGAGTGCCCGCTTCCTGACCAGAAGCGTCAGGATTCATCCCAGCATTGGCGTATTTTTTTCGGAATAACAAGGCTCCGGGGTTCACCCAGCCTCTAAAAATGTGTACCATATATTTTTTCTGGGAAATAAAGGCGTGCTGGCGTGACACCGACCACATGACCCAAAAATGTGCTGTGGTCAGAGAAAAAATATCTTCACTAACACCAATTTCCCCATACGGTTAGCAATGCAGGGGAGGGAACCTTTACTTTCTTTTTTACTAATATATCAAGACATAGTTTATAACAGAGTGCGGTGTTATTTTAGCAAGAAAATAATTGAGAAATATAGTTGGATACGTCACAAGAAATAGTAGATTAACACGAAAAGGCTAACTGGGAAACTCAACACTATCCTGTTGATGAAAACTACGAGGACTATGAAAGGAATGGCAAGTTAGCAGGCTTTGTCTAGAGTAGACAGTAGTTGTAGTTAGTCGAAGGCCCCGTTATCACCGCAAACGAATTCAAATCCATAATTGCTGAATCGCCAGGGCCAGTGGGACCATCCGAATTTAAAACTCATCTAATTGAAGGATTCCAAAAAGGAAAAGCAATTGCAGTTCACATCATAGCACCTACAACACACGACAAAAGCCTTATGCCGTAACCGCACCGAAATTGAACGCACCTGAACTGTCCTTCATCATACGATACCATCATTCATCGTAAGCAATCGGAATATCGAAATACGATCTGTATGAGAAACACAGCTCACGTTGTGCACAGATCACTAAACTCAGTAGCTCCGGCAGCATATCGGACTTGAAATATGAGGAAACTGCAACAAGAAACACTTTTAAGACACAGCCTCAGTATTTCCTGCCGCATATCCGCCTTATTGACCATAAAACACAGAAATATGGGCATTGTATTTGAAATAAAATGCTAACTTTAATGATCTGTGGATAAGACGAGTAAAGATGCGAGATTTTTCTGCAAGAAAAACATAAATGAAATCAAGGCTTAAGAACTGGCATATAACTACATATATGACACGTTTCGTCTTGTTAGACGGTTTAGTGGAAGCTATTGTGTATTTGTGTTGGGGACTTTCTTAATATCAAACAGCTCGTATGGCTAATTCTACCATGTTTGACAAAAGTATTCGGTCACAGAATGAACTTGTCAGCCCCACCGATCCACAGAGTTTTCTTCTTTTTTTTTTACTTGAGTCTTTTCTATTACATGTGTGGCAATATTACATTTTCAAATAATGTTGTACTACTACATACATTCATCAAATATACAACATAAAATATATACCTGCGACTATTATGAAGAGATGGAAAAAAACGAAAACAAAGGAAATATAAAGAAATATCATCAATGACGATCTACAACAGCGTCGAGTGACGTATGTAAATCGTATCATCGTAGAAAGTTTCAGCACTTCGTAACCCGTGTGCACAATAACATGTTAACGCGTTTATAATTTGTAATGATTTTAGAACACAATTCTTTGTCTTCTTAGATTGTCAAGAACAGTAAAAGTGTAATGAAGGTAAGCCAATACATTCTATAACTGATAGCAATAATGTTAATGAACGACGACATGCACGTTAGTAGTAGGGGTGGCGGTTAATGCCCACCCTGTTCTTCTTATAGAAAAAAACTCAGCTGCGTGTATACTTTTTATATAGAAAAAACGCAGCGGTTAATGCCCCACTAACCTTTTCTGCGTGTATACTTTCTATATAGAAAAAAAACGAAAAAAAACGCAGCAAGACGGATCGACCAAGACAGCGAGACCTTGGTGAGCATAGGTGACCTCGTGATGCGCACTGCCTCACGATATGTGTGTGCTTGTAAATAAATAGTGTGTTGTGATGATTTGAAAAGGGAGGAAAGCAGGTGCTAGCTCTCGCTTGCTCATCAGTAATAGTGTTTCGCTATCTCTCTCTCTCTCTCGCTATCTCTCTCCCTCTCCATCGCTATCTCTCTCTCCCTCTCGATCATTCTCTCTCATTCTCTCTCCAATTCCGTCTCTATCTCTCGCGTTATCTCTCCCTCTCCGTCTCTGTCTCTCTCGTTATCTCTCTCCCTCTCCATCGCTCTCTCTCCCTCTCTCCATCTCTGTCTCTTTCGTTATCTCTCTCCCTATCCGTCTCTGTCTCTCTCGCTATCCCTCTCCTGCTCCATCGCTATCTCTTTCACTCTCGATCATTCTCTCTAATTCCGTCTCTGTCTCTCGCGTTATCCCTCTCTCCCTCTCCGTCTCTCTCGTTATCTCTCCCCCTCTCCATCGCTCTCTCCCTCTCTCAATCTCTTGTCTCTTTCGTTATCTCTCTCTCCTCTCTTTCTCTCTCTCTCTCTCCTAACATTCCACCCTCCATCGTACATTTAGCTTTCGTCATAGACTTCCCTCCATTGTAACACTTACTCATTCTCGCCATTTAAACCCATTAGCTCTACTTAGCTCCCCTAAATTTCTCTCTCTCTCTCTCTCTCTCTCTCTCTCTCTCTACTCTTCCAGCCTAGATTTCCGTCCATTTAAACACTTACTCATTCTCACCATTTATCCCTATCATCTCGCCTTCCTTCTCTCTCTCTCTCTCTCTCTCTCTCTTTCTCCCCTATCCTCTCTTAGACTTCTAACCTATCAGTCCACCCTCCGCCTCTCCCTTTACTTCCCCCGCCCTCCCTCATAATTTTAGCGTCCCTCCTATTGTAAAACTTCATTATTCTCACCATTTATACCTAGCATCTCGCCTTCTTTCTCATAGGCTTCTCTCTCTCGCTCTCTCTCTTCTAACCCCCTACTAGACTTCTCTCCTACCATTCCACCTTTCTTCCTCTCTCTCTCTTTCTCTCTCTTTACCTCGCCTAGCGTTCCGCCTTCATTCGTATGTTGTACCTTAACGCCAGTGTAACACATTAATAACATTGAATATCAATTACAAAAAGACTTGAAATATCTACTTTTTAAAGAACCAATAAGATAAACATATGAAAAACGAAGGAATAATACACTCGACAAGGCTTAACATACGTACTTTATACACATCACCATTAATACAACTGAAATTCCTTTAATGATAACCTATCACATCGTTATGAGCTAAGAGAAAAACAGAAAAAAAAAATTCAACTTACACCGTAAAATATTCCACTACAACACAGACCGCTAGACTGAACAGTACTATGTCAAGCGCGCTTATAACACGAAGTCTCACATCCGACTAGTTTAAATATAATCTGGTAAAAAAAGTTAGGAGACAAGGGCAGAAACCTAGGAGGCAAGGGCAGAAACCTAGGAGGCAAGGACAGAAACCTAGGAGGCAAGGACAGAAACCTAAGAGGCAAGGGCAGAAACCAAGGAGGGAAGGTCAGAAACCTAGGAGGCAAGGACAGAAACCTAGGAGGCAAGGTCAGAAACCTAGGAGGCAAGGTCAGAAACCTAGGAGGCAAGGGCAGAAACCTAGGAGGCAATGACAGAAACCTAGGAGGCAAGGTCAGAAACCTAGGAGGCAAGGTCAGAAACCAAGGAGGCAAGGGTAGAAACCAAGGAGGCAAGGGTAGAAATCTAAGAGGCAAGGGCAGAAACCAAGGAGGGAAGGTCAGAAACCTAGGAGGCAAGGTCAGAAACCTAGGAGGCAAGGTCAGAAACCTAAGAGGCAAGGGCAGAAACCTAAGAGGCAAAGACAGAAACCTAGGAGGCAAGGTCTGAAACCTAGGAGGCAAGGGCAGAAACCTAGGAGGCAAGGGAAGAAACCTAAGAGGCAAGGGCAGAAACCTAAGAGGCAAAGACAGAAACCTAGGAGGCAAGGTCAGAAACCTAGGAGGCAAGGGCAGAAACCTAGGAGGCAAGGGCAGAAACCTAGGAAGCAAAGGCTGAAAACAAGGAGGGAAGGTCAGCAATCTAGGAAGCTGTGTTAGAAAACAAGGAGGGAAGGTCAGAAAGGACACACCATTAATACAACTGAAATTCCTTTAATGATAACCTATCACATCGTTATGAGATAAGAGAAAAACAGAAGAAAAAAAATTCAACTTACACCGTAAAATATTCCACTACAACACAGACCGCTAGACTGAACAGTACTATGAAAATAAACTTCCGTGAATCAAGCGCGCTTATAACACGAAGTCTCACATCCGACTAGTTTAAATATAATCTGGTAAATAAAGTTGGACGACACTATTCCACCCTCGACTAACATATAGGTTAACCAATCAGAGAGAGGGCGGTGAACATACCCTAACATACTACTTCTGGTGCGGTTTTGGCACCAATACTGTACGATACAGTATCGGTGCCAAATCTATTGTCTTTCGGTGCATGTACATGCACTTTTATTGGGTAAACAGCCACACCTACTACTAGCTTTATGTTGTTTTTTTTGTTGGAATTTGATATGTAGGGGTGTCAAATATTATGTGGGAGGTATGCCTTGAGGTTATATTTCAATTTTTTATCGATTTCAGGGGCGTAACCCTCAAAAATGGTAAGGGGGGTTACAATTTCAAAATTGATTTTTAAGTAAATTTTTGGTATGGGGATGTCTAAAATAAAGTTTTAAGTAAGCCTACGTGCTAAATTTACGATTTTTATCGATTTCAGGGGCGTAACCTTCAAAAATGGTAAGGGGGTTACAATTTCAAAAGTGATTTTTAAGTAAATTTTTGGTATGGGGATGTCTAAAATAAAGTTTTAAGTAAGCCTACGTGCTAAATTTACGATTTTTATCGATTTCAGGGGCGTAACCCTCAAAAATGCTAAGGGGGTAAAATCCTAAAAGTGGTTTTTTTATGTAAATTTTTGCAATGGGGATGTCTAAAATAAAGTTTGGGGGTATGCCTAGCGTGAAAATTTACGATTTTTACCGATTTATTGGTGTAACCCTCAAAAATGCTAAGGGGGTAAAATCCTAAAAGTGGTTTTTTATGTAAATTTTTGCAATGGGGATGTCTAAAATAAAGTTTGGGGGTATGCCAAGCGTGAAAATTTACGATTTTTACCGATTTCATGGGCGTAACCCTCAAAAATGCTAAGGGGGTAAAATCCTCAAAGGGGTTTTTTATGAAAATTTTTGCAATGGGGATGTCTAAAATAAAGTTTGGGGGTATGCCTAGAGTGAAAATTTACGATTTTTACCGATTTTATGGGCGTATCCCTAAAATAGTAAGGAAGTAACAATTTCGAAAGTGAGTTATAAGTACCTTTTTGCTATGGGGATGTCAAAATTAACGTTTTTTGGACCTTGAATATAACTTTCTACTCGTTGTGTCTAACTATTATGACTATGTGAGTAGCTTTTTGGGATTTTTAGGTCGACTTTTTTAGTATGAGCCTAAATTGTTGTGTTCTGGAGGTAAAATGTTAGTGATTTGGCCACTCTTTTTGGACCTTGAATATAACTTCCTGCTCGTTGTATCCAACTATTTATGACTGTCATGGAACTCCTGGTATTGGATCAGGGGTCAAAACGCGTTCAAGTAACCCTTCACTTGTATTATTTCCTCCCACCATTGACCCGCTAGGTGGATTGTATCAGGGCCGACTCGATTAAAAGTAACCCACGCGTCAGACTCGACAGCACTCCAAGTTGAAAATGAGGTCAGTTATCACGATAACAGTAATCTTTTTCTCTGATTAGTTAATCCAGAGGTCAGTCATTTCGTTGGTGGGTGTCCGATAGAAATCCTCTCTCTGATTGGTTAACCTAGATGTTAGTCGAGGGTGGAATAGTGTCGTCCAACTTTATTTACCAGATTATATTTAAACTAGCCGGATGTGAGACTTCGTGTTATAAGCGCGCTTGATTCACGGAAGTTTATTTTCATAGTACTGTTCAGTCTAGCGGTACTGTGTTGTAGTGGAATATTTTACGGTGTAAGTTGATTTTTTTTTCTTCTGTTTTACTCTTATCTCATAACGATGTGATAGGTTATCATTAAAGGAATTTCAGTTGTATTAATGGTGTGTCCTTTCTGACCTTCCCTCCTCGTTTTCTAACACAGCTTCCTAGATTTCTGACCTTCCCTCCTTGTTTTCAGCCTTTGCTTCCTAGGTTTCTGCCATTGCCTCCTAGGTTTCTGCCCTTGCCTCCTAGGTTTCTGACCTTGCCTCCTAGGTTTCTGTCTTTGCCTCTTAGGTTTCTGCCCTTGCCTCCTAGGTTTCTGCCCTTGCCTCCTAGGTTTCTGCCCTTGCCTCCTAGGTTTCTGACCTTGCCTCCTAGGTTTCTGTCTTTGCCTCTTAGGTTTCTGCCCTTGCCTGTTAGGTTTCTGACCTTGCCTCCTAGGTTTCTGACCTTGCCTCCTAGGTTTCTGACCTTCCCTCCTTGGTTTCTGCCCTTGCCTCTTAGGTTTCTACCCTTGTCTCCTTAATTTCTACCCTTGCCTCCTTGGTTTCTGACTTTCCCTCCTAGGTTTCTGACCTTACCTCCTAGGTTTCTGTCCTTGCCTCCTAGGTTTCTGCCCTTGCCTCCTAGGTTTCTGACCTTGCCTCCTAGGTTTCTGACCTTGCCTCCTAGGTTTCTGACCTTGCCTCCTAGGTTTCTGACCTTCCCTCCTTGGTTTCTGCCCTTGCCTCTTAGGTTTCTGTCCTTGCCTCCTAGGTTTCTGTCCTTGCCTCCTAGGTTTCTGTCCTTGCCTCCTAGGTTTCTGCCCTTGCCTCCTAGGTTTCTGCCCTTGTCTCCTATCTTTTATTTACCAGATTATATTTAAACTAGTCGGATGTGAGACTTCGTGTTATAAGCGCGCTTGATTCACGGACGTTTATTTTCATAGTACTGTTCAGTCTAGCGGTCTGTGTTGTAGTGGAATATTTTACGGTGTAAGTTGAATTTTTTTTTTTCCTGTTTTTCTCTTAGCTCATAACGATGTGATAGGTTATCATTAAAGGAATTTCAGTTGTATTAATAGTGATGTGTATAAAGTACGTATGTTAAGCCTTGTCGAGTGTATTATTCCTTCGTTTTTCATATGTTTATCTTTTTGGTTCTTTTAAAAGTAGATATTTCAAGTCTTTTTGTAATTGATATTCAATGTTATTAATGTGTTACACTGGCGTTAAGGTAAAAAGTACGAATGAAGGCGGAACGCTAGGCGAGGTAAAGAGAGAGAAAGAGAGAGAGAGGAAGAAAGGTGGAATGGTAGGAGAGAAGTCTAGTAGGGGGTTAGAAGAGAGAGAGCGAGAGAGAGAAGCCTATGAGAAAGAAGGCGAGATGCTAGGTATAAATGGTGAGAATAATGAAATGTTACAATAGAAGGGACGCTAAAAATATGAGGGAGGGCGGGGGAGGTAAAGGGAGAGGCGGGGGGTGGACTGATAGGTTAGAAGTCTAAGAGAGGATAGGAGAGAAAGAGAGAGAGAGAGAGAGAGAGAGAGAGAGAGAAGGAAGGCGAGATGATAGGGATAAATGGTGAGAATGAGTAAGTGTTTAAATAGACGGAAATCTAGGCTGGAATAGTAGAGAGAGAGAGAGAGAGAGAAATTTAGGGGAGCTAAGTAGAGCTAATGGGTTTAAATGGCGAGAATGAATAAGTGTTACAATGGAGGGAAGTCTATGACGGAAGCTAAATGTACGATGGAGGGTGGAATGTTGGTAGAGAAAGAGAGAGAGGAGAGAGAGATAACGAAAGAGACAAGAGATTGAGAGAGGGAGAGAGCGATGGATAACGAGAGAGACGGAGAGGGAGAGAGATAACGCGAGAGACAGAGACGGAATTGGAGAGAGAATGATCTAGAGTGAAAGAGATAGCGATGGAGCGGGAGAGAGATAGCGAGAGAGACAGAGACGGATAGGGAGAGATAACGCGAGAGACAGAGACGGAATTGGAGAGAGAATGAGAGAGAATGATCGAGAGGGAGAGAGAGATAGCGATGGAGAGGGAGAGAGAGCGATGGAGAAGGAGAGAGATAACGAGAGAGACAGAGACGGAGAGGGAGAGATAACGCGAGAGACAGAGACGGAATTCGAGAGAGAATGAGAGAGAATGATCGAGAGGGAGAGAGAGATAGCGATGGAGAGGGAGAGAGAGATAGCGAGAGAGAGAGAGAGAGAGAGAGAGAGAGATAGCGAACCACTATTACTGATAAGCAAGCGAGAGCTAGCACCTGCTTTCCTCCCTTTTCAAATCATCACAACACACTATTTATTTACAAGCACACACATATCGTGAGGCAGTGCGCATCACGAGGTCACCTATGCTCACCAAGGTCTCGCTGTCTTGGTCGATCCGTCTTGCTGCGTTTTTTTTTCGTTTTTTTTCTATATAGAAAGTATACACGCAGAAAAGTTTAGGGGGGCATTAACCGCTGCGTTTTTTCTATATAAAAAGTATACACGCAGCTGCGTTTTTTTCTATATAAAGTATACAAGCAGAAAAGGGTGGGCATTAACCGCCATCCCTACTGCTCACGTTAATCACGTGCATCTGTGAGATAGAAAAACCAGAGGTTATTGTTTCATATTTCTCTGTTAAAAAAATAGCGTACATGCAGTGTGAAGTAAACAAATATTGTAGCAACATTTCAAGGTTATGGTTATATTTAACCAACGGCCAGGTATCATTGCAAACGATTTAAAATCCAAATTGCCCAAACGCATGTTCTAGTGGAATCCTACAAATTAACATCTAATGTCTTTGAATGATCCAAACAAGAAAAAATGTATCTGCAGTCCATATAGTAACAGCTACAGCACGCGCTAAAAGACATAAGACCAAGCGGCACCGAAAGTAAATGCAGCTGAAGTTTGTCCTTCATACGATATCATTATTCTTAGTAAGCAATCTGAATATTGGCACACAATCTGAATGAAACACACAGCTCACGGTGTGCTTAGAGCACTAAACTCAGTAGCTTCGGCAGCAAGCTGATATTGGAATATAAGGAAACTACATCCAGATCTGATTCATATATTTATTTAATTGAGTAACTATTTATCTCACCACATTGACTTTATTGAAGTGTCGCCTACTGCTTTGCTCGTTGTGAGAAAATGGGATAGGAAAAGTGCCAGCTCTTTGTAGATCCACTAGGAAAAGTGCCAGCTCTTTGTAGATCCACTAGGAAAAGTGCCAGCTCTTTGTAGATCCACTAGGAAAAGTGTCAGCTCTTTGTAGATCAACTTAAAATCAAAGATAAAAGAATGTGGTAGCCAATCTGTCATGAACCAATCAACAGACAGTACTGGCGCGTATTTGTTGCTCAAGCCGATATCATGATCTTAGACGATCAAGAACATCTGGGCTGACACATTTTGTTTTTCTAAATTACGATCTCACATTTTATTTTCAGAAAATCAATTTTCCAGATGATGTAAGTAACCAGATCGAGATATGAAAGTGGTAGTTAAATTGTCATGTTTACAGTTGTGAGTATTACACGCATTATCCAATGGTTACAACCACTATTTGTGTAATATGTGATTATATAGATTTTGTTAATGTCCATACCTTTCAGACATTCAAATTGTAAAACATACCTTCAAAAACAAGGCTAGGTATCATCTTTTTTCTTTTTGGAAATAGAGCACGCAAAACACATTCGCTATATATTCTCTTGTTTTATGTATAATTAGTCCAAATTCTTATGTTTTTTCCTCTACTACTTCACCCTTCATCTGTTAATTAATTTTTTTTTTAATCGGTTTGTTATGTTGCTAGGTTAAAGCAAGTCTCGATATCTGTACATTTCGGCTTCAAGTATCCATCCCCGGGATGTCGCCAATCTTATTTTAGATTAATCTGCAAGCAGATTGTCTCCTTTTTTGTTCCCTGATGTAGCAAAGTGTAGGCGAGTATTGTACTGTGTTGGCATACTAAACGTTTCATGGAGGAGAGGCGAGTAATTTCTTCGGACAATGAATGCATGTCTACAATCGAAAGTAGACTAAACGAACATCGTATTACGGGGGAATGATGCTAGACAAGGGCGACTTAATGCTGCAGTTCTATATTCGAGAGTAGTCTAAATGATCATTGCATTGGGGGGAATGATGGTAGACAAGGGCGCCCCAATAATGTAGGTCTACAATCGAAAGTAGATTAAATGAACATCGTATTTAGGAGAATGATGCTAGACAAAGGCGATTTAATACTGCAGGTCTACAATCGAGAGTAGTCAAAATGATCATCGCATTGAGGGGAAGATGCTAGACAAGGGCGTCCCAATAATGCAGATCTACAATCGAGAGTAGCCTAAATGAACATCGTATTCAGGGGAATGATGCTAGACAAGGGCGTATCTAAGAATGCAGGTCCACAATCGAGAATAGACTAAATGAGCATCGTTTTGAGGGAGATGCTAGACAAGGGCGACTTAATGGTGCAGGACTACATTCGACGATAGACTAAATGAATATCGCATTGATGAAGATGCTTGACAAGGTCGACGTAAATGTGCAGGTCTACAATCGACAGTAGACTAAATAAACATCACACTGAGAGAGATGCTAGACAAGGGCGACTTAAATGTGCATGTCTACAATTGACAATAGACTAAATAAACATCACATTGAGATAGATGCTAGACAAGGGCGACGTAAATGTTCATGTCTACAATTGACAATAGACTAAATATACATCACATTGAGGTAGATGCTAGACAAGGGCGACGTAAATGTTCATGTCTACAATTGACAATAGACTAAATAAACATCACATTGAGGTAGTTGCTAGACAAGGGCGACGAAAATGTTCATGTCTACAATTGACAATAGACTAAATATACATCACATTGAGGTAGATGCTAGACAAGGGCGACGTAAATGATCATGTCTACAATTGACAATAGACTAAATAAAGCATCACATTGAGGTAGATGCTAGACAAGGGCGACGTAAATGTGCATGTCTACAATCGACAATAGACCAAATAAACATCACATTGAGGTAGATGCTAGACAAGGGCGAGGTAAATGTGCATGTCTAAAATTGACAATAGACTAAATAAACATCACATTGATGAAGATGCTTGACAAGGGCGAGGTAAATGTGCATGTCTACAATTGACAATAGACTAAATAAACATCACATTGAGGGAAATGCTAAACAAGGGCGTCTTAATGGTGCAGGTCAACAAACAAGAGTAGTCTAAATGAACATCACATTGAGAGAGATGTTATATAGGAGCGCTTTAGCGCTTTAATGGTGCATGTCTACAATCTAATGAAATGACGTCATGGGACGCACCAAAATGGCAGCTTATATATATTCGAACTATGGACTATAGCTTGTTTCATAAGTCGTGCCCAACTTTAAAAATCAATATCTTTTAAACCGCTTTTTGTAATTTTTTTCAAAATTTGCATGTATAGTTATAATGATTAGAACCCAACAGGGAATTAATTTCATTAAAAACAAACATTTGGTTATTATTATTGCTTATTTGATTTATATAAATTTATAACGACCCATTGATGTAGTCAAAACTTAATGTTTACAGTATTTAAGTTAAAAATAGCGATTACAAATCTATACACGCTCAAATTTACGATTTTTCACGCTTTCCGCGTGTGTTTTCTGACACAATTAGACACTTGTAGTAAACACGAGACATTGTGTGTTCCATTTCCGTTAATTCAGCAGCGTAACGTGGAACAATAACATTTATCATGAGTCTTAAAATGAAATTCTGCAGTTTACAAAACATCGCAATAAAAATGTATGACTATTTTTGCAAAGAGGCTAAACGAGGAAGAATATTTCATTCTTTAGAAAACCCTGAGAATAGGACAAGACAAATTTTGGATTTATCTAAACGGTCATTTAATCGCTGGATTCAAGCACGTGACCGTCAATGTTCCAAATATACAAAATCACAAGGAAGAGCAAAAATGTTGGATAATTTCGACAGTGAACTTATTAGAAGTGAAATTCGCAAAATGTTGGGTATGAATGAAACTGTTACAATAAGAAAATTAAAAGTATCGCTGAAAAAGAACAACAGTATTGAAATATCAAAGTCTGCATTATGGAGGAATGTGAGAGCTGCAGGCTTACATTCAGAAAATATTCCAATGGACGAAACATCATCTGTGAGAAGCCACATATAGTAGTCATGAGAAGCAAGTACTTACGTGAAGTAAAAGAGGTGCGCAAGCAAGGTTATGATATTGTTTACTTGGATGAAACATGGATCAATGCTCACCACACTAACCAAAGGGAATGGCAGTCATCAGATGGAAAGATTAAGAGATGAATACCTAGCAGCAAAGGACAGCGCTTGATAATTGCTCATGCAGGTAGTCGACAACATGGACTAATACAGAATGCAGAGCTCATTTTTCTTTCAAAATCCATAGACAATCGGGATTATCACTCTGAGATGAATGGTCACATATTTAGACATTGGATTGAAAATTCTGTTCTCCCAGCACTAGATTGACCATCTTGCCTAATAATGGACAATGCAGCGTACCACAACATTGTTGCACTTGAAGATAAAGTCCCGACGTCATCCAGTACAAAAGATGCTATTAAGATATGGCTCACAAAGGAGCACATACAATTTAATAACATGTACTTAAAACCTGAATTACTATCTCTAGTGAAGCAAAAACACAGGACAACGATTTTTCAAATAGATAAGATTATCCAAGAGCACAGTCATATAAGTTTAAGGCTACCACCTTACCATGCTCATTTAAATCCAATAGAACTAATCTGGGCAACATTAAAAGGACAAGTGGCAGATGAAAATACAACATTCAAAATATGCGATGTAAAGACTCTTGCTAATCTCGCTTTATTAAATATAGACAAAGATTATTGGGCTAAATGTGAAGACCACGTCTTAAAACAGGAAGAGGAATATTGGAAAAATGATGGTTTGTGGAATGTTCAACCCCAAACAGTTATTAATCTTTTAGACTCGTCTGATTCAGAATGAAAGTATATAGCCCCCACAATGTTGGCCCCTATATTACCTTAAATTATTTCAACAAACGGTCCTTTTCAGGACCACACAACTATGAAAATTGGACATACAGGTATACCTTGATATTATTATCGTCCGTCCTCGAACTGAGCAGACAATAATTCTCCTGATGTTTTGTTTTATCCAGTTATTTCCCCATTACGGCCACGCCTTTACCTAGTGAAAATTAATCGTAGACCAGCAACTACGGTAATTTCTATTCTTTAGGGCTTCACAATTTACAATTTTGACAAACATCAAAGAAATATCGCCGCTTTAAGAAAACTGCAGCTGCAAGATATTTGTTAAATATACATTTAAAGGGTCTTTTGCATTCTAATAACATTTGGAAAATTTCAAAAGTATTTAACAAACGGTTAGACAGTAATAGCGTTTTGAAGTTGGGCATATGTTTTGAAACGAGCTATAAGCAATGTTTACATTGAACAACACGATATATGTTATTGCAGCGAATTGGCAGATTTTTAAAAATGTTTTCAAGGGTTTGAACATAAATGTTTGTTCACAGTTCGTTAACCTTCGCTGTAGATAAAGTCGTTAATTCGATGGCTTCGTTCCAGACGTTTGTGACTTTGGTAGTTAAAGAACCTAACTTGTGCAAACGGATGGCATTGGCAAGGATCATTTTGAATCTATGAAGTGGGCTCATTTTGTGTTTAACTCAAAAGCATATGTGCTTTTTAACCAAAGACCTTTTTTTTTTGGGGGGGGAGGGGGGGGGCTCAATGAAGATATTCCCGATGGAAGAATAAATTCTACTATTAGTCCCATAAATGATTCGCTTCCAGAGATTTATGATGTAAACAAAGCAGTTTTGTCATTGCAAGTGAATAATGTCCACGCCTATAATTGGTCAAGATTGTGTAGCAGCAGCAGCTTTATAGCGAACACAGAAAACATCATATGATTGTGCTGTTCTGAAACAGCTATGCCATGCTACCCTAGAATTGCCTTTAATAGGATTTTACTGTGACCACAAACCACTCTCCATGTGTGTGCCACATATTTACACCCCAGAAAGAAATACTGAATATAACAACATCATGTGCCGTCTGTGATATTAATTACCAGAAACCAGGAGCCTCCTGTATGATTGATACAACTGTTGCACCAAGCACTTCATCAGCAGAGCCAGGTCTATGGAATGTTAATCTGACATTGTTCTTGAATGATGTCCAAGTTAATAAGACATCAGAATAGCCTGGCAGCAGCTACAAGAAGGGAGCAGAGAACATCAAGTTCTGGTGCGATAAAGGAGACTTGCCTTGCTATCCCAGAATTGCCTTAAATTGGATCACTGTAGTTGAAAACTTCTCCTCTTGTGTAAACTACACATTCACATCTGGGAGTGAATCAGTGAAGGTCACAAAATCATATTCTCTCTGTGGTTTTACTAACTACAGGTCATGTGGCTTCTGTTGCATTGGAAATGATAACTTACCACCACTGAGTGTCTATATGTTTGGAATTGGAGTCATCAATAATGGCCGAACATCATCAAGTGCTATGACGATCATCATTTTCGGGAGGACGTGAACTCCCATGGTATATGGTGGATAGGCGGCAGGAACCATTGAGGGCTATGTCTGAAAAGTGTTCCTTGTTGCAGTTTCCTCATATTCCAAGTCGGGCTTGTTGCAGGAGCTACTGGGTTAAGTGCTCTGTGCACACCGTGAGCTGTGTGTCTCATCCGTTTTGATCCTGCTTCGATATCCCGCTTGTTTACGATGAATGATGATATCGTATGACATGGAACATTTGGCTGTGTTCACTTTCTGCGTGGTTTCGCCTTATGTCTTTTGGCGTGTGCTGAGACTGCTACGATGGGGACTACAGTTACCTTTCTTTGTTTGGGAGATGAGTTAGTAATTCGGGTGATTCCACTGGCACGGGCGGTTGAGCAATTATGGATTTTAATTCGATTGTTGTGATACCGAAGCCTTCCATAACCAATAACAATAACAATGTCTACAATCAAGAGTAGTCTAAAGAATCATCACATTGTGAGAGATGTTAGTTAGGAGCGCTTTAATGGTGCATTTCTACAATCAAGAGTAGTCTAAATGAACATCACATTGAGAGAAATGTTAGGTAAGTGCGTCATAATGAATGCCAAGAAACTAGCAAACCAAAGCAGCGCTGGCCTTGTCAGTCACAATACACAAGGGTATTTCCTAGGGTCTGGTTCTGAGTGCGTATGTGGTTATTTGAAGCACATCATTGACGATGTAAATATATGAGATTTAAACAAATCATCACCAAATGTCAAGAGTGAGAACGTAAATGATCATGTTTTTCTGTTCTCCATGTGTTTTCCTTACTACATATGTTGAAATATAAGACTGCTATCGCAACTGTGATTTTGAGTTCTCTATTAATATTATATTAATAGTATAATTATTTTATTTTTTTTTTTACGTTATCACTTTTTTCTACAATTGTAATATGCTTGGATATATACGCCAGCTCATTTTACTTTCTCATTAAATTGATAAATTATGACAATTCATGTTTCTATTTTTTTTTTTTTGTCAACAGACTTCAATTAGCCCTTCTCCCATTTACTAAAGTATTAGTCATTTCATGCTGATATTTTTCTTATCAACCACATCTTTATTGCTTCTTTTCCGGTTCCGTGCCTATTTACATACAATGCACCACTACATATAAATAATGACTCTGTGTAACAATGAAACTGACAGAACTTTTCGTATTTTAATAATAAAGACATTTTGTATATAAACATTGTCAGATTTAAATACGATGTAAAAAGATCATGCTAGAACTGAACCGGTTTGTACTGCCGGAAAATGTGTATTGGGTGCAGGTTAAGTAAAATAAAATGATATACAGATGTCCTGGAGATAGAGGAAATGATTAAAAGTAAAAACATATAAGCGTTTCTATTATCTATTTGTTTGATCGCCGTGCACGGTACTAAACTAGTCGACCTAAGTACAACGTCTAGCCTAAAGAAAACATCATGCTCCTAGATCATTTGATAGGACATTGTAGATGGCGTATATTGGACCATTAACTTAAAAGTACTTGATGCAAGATAGAACAATCATCGATGGTCATCAAGCACCTCTTCTCTCGTATAAGCATTGCGTAGGGGGTGCTTGCTTCTGTTTCTGGACAAGAATAAAGAGCTATCTCATTCACTCGTTAAAGATGCCATTTTATCACTTCCTTGCGAAATATAATCTTAAACAAAATAAGCAAAGTCGTGATGTAGTAAAAACAACTGTGTAGATATCAGATCTGGTTTATCTTCACTAATATCATTAGCAAGACTAATTCATAAGAACTAAACTCATACTTATCCTGTCGGTGTAAAGTAAAGTAAAGTACCCCCCGTCACGCCAAGTGGCGTATAGGGAAATATGGTGTTAGTGACCCTATATTTTACAGACCTTCAGCACATGATTTTTGGGGTAATGTGGTCGGTATTACGCCCGTGCTGTTTTACTTTCCCAGAAAAAATCCGGTACCCATTTAAGGCTGGGTGAACCCGGAGCCGTCGGTTGGGATCGAACCCTACCCCTTGTCCGTAGTAGTCCAGTTCACTAACCACTGAGCTATCGCGGCTCCTACTAATTTTTAGGGAATTAGTAAAACCCAGGTGTCCTCGCCAGGGTACGAACCCCGGCTGTTGCCGTGGTAAGCCAACCGATCCTGTCGGTGTATTGCATAAAATATGAGACATAATTATATTGTCCATAAGAACATGTTATAAAGTCTTTCTGTGTTTCATTGTTTTCTATTAAATCTTTCTTCCAATATACAATTCTTCTCTACTTTTTATATGTTGTTATAGATATATATGGCGATCAAAAGAACTCCACTCGTGTGCTTTGATTCGTCATATTCATTAACTGTCCACTCTAAGAGTAAACATTTCTAATAACTGCTCCAATAAAACAGGTCCAGTCAAATTCTCAGATCTGGACTCGACCAAAATACTCTTAACTTTTTATCTCCCACAGCATCACTGATGTCCGCTTACATTTCATAAGCACAACCTTTCCCTAGCTCTTCTTGTAGCATTTGCATTAATTCGTATATCATATACCTCATATCTCCAACATTATTGACTATTTCCCCAAGTGTCATTACTATTTTAAATTCCCACACTTTCTTCTCTTTCTTGCCCCCCTTACATTTTCACATTATTTATTACACTGTGTGTTTTAGCATGAAATGTGCTTGTTCTTTTAAGGTGTTTAATTTTTTTGAATTGGCCATGACAGTAAGTAATTTGATATAATCATGTGATATAATTATGAAAACAGGAAAATAAGAATCTTTATATATGTTACACTGTATAGCGTGTTTATTACTTTTATCGAACATTGCTGGACAAAGTTGTTTGTATCGTAAAGCAGTCCAACAATAAACTCTGACTTTAGGAAGTTATGATTGTATCTTCATGCAAGAGTGTTAGAGCTATACATAGATGTTATTAAAACATCAACAAAAATGCGCACACACAGATCGTTGAGTGATTTGTTGTATGTAAAAGAAAAGACCTTACAGAAAATAATAACTAGACTCACAGAAAATAAACACATACGAGATAAACAAATAAGTATCTACATCTACAGCAGCTGCACAGTCAGAACAGCAGCAGTCTACACGGACCACTTCAAAGTTAGACCGGGTGTAAGACAAGTGTTATAATATCCCCCCCCCACACTGTTTAGTTCATACATGGACTATATATGCAAGTTAGCCAACCCATCAGACAGAGAAGATCAACGAGCTTTTATTTGCAGACGGTCAGGCACTAAAGCATGGATAAATAGAAGACCTACAAGAATAGTTAAACAAACTCAACAGCATAGACACAAAATACAACATGGAAATCAACATCAACAAAGCAGAAGTCATGAATGTTGCAAAAAAATAAGCAGAACAACATAACTTTTGAAGGCACGCAACTAAAACAAGTAGAGGAATTCAAATTCCTAGGAAGTTTAGTTATGAACAACAATTCGCAAACAACATATATACTCAAGATGCATCGCGGCCTGTCAAATATTGGACAGCTATCACCAGTGATGTTTAGCAAGAAAATACCTCTAGTATTAGAGTATTGTATAATAATGATGACAATCTTGAAGACTAACTGTGTGTTTATATGTTGTTCGTAATTGGAGTCATAAACGATGGCCCAACATCATCACATGCTATACATACAAAAAAAAATGACGATCATCATTTTCAGGAGGACGCGAACTTCTGGTCAATATGGTGGATAGGCGGCAACAATCATTGAAGGCTATGTATGAACAGTGTTCCTTGTTGCAGTTTCCTCATATTCCAAGTCCGGCTTGTTGCAGGAGCTACTGAATTAAGTGCTCTGTGCACACCGTGAGCTGTGTGTCTCATCCGTTTTGATCATGTTTCGATATTTCAATTGTTTACGATGAATGATGATATCGTATGAAATGGAACAGTTGGCTGTGTTCGCTTTCTGCGCAGTTTCGTCTTATGTCTTTTGGCGTGTGCTGAGACTGCTACAATGGGGACTACATTTATCTTTCTTTGTTGGGTAGATGATATATTAATTCGGATGATTACGCTGGCACGGGCGGTTGAGCAATTATGGATTTTAATTCGTTTGCAGTGATACCAGGGCCTTCCATAACCAAATAACCAAACTCGAATACTTAGGTCATATTGCAATCATAAATAAGCCCATTGCACATATTTAAAGTGTAATTGACCAGTACAACGAACCGTAGGTGAAGTTGTAGGAAGCTACCGTAGGTGATTTAATTTATGTGGGTTCAAAAATAGACAAGCTTATCATATATGTCAGAAGACATCAACGGGAATTTGTAAAAGAGGAAAGACATAGTAAGAATTGAAATGATGCAAATATAGGAAGAAATGCTATCAACTTCAGCAATATATGGTGAGCTGAGAATAGTGGAGAGAAAACTGATGATAATATTGCCAACATTAACAACACCTAACATGGGATCGCTATCTCTCTCTATAAATAAACAAATATATATATATATATATATATATATATATATATATATATATATATAATAATAATAATAATAATCCTGTCTCTTTATCTCCCTTCCTACCTTTTCTTCTATTAACCTCTTGAACCATGGATCATGTTATATTTACCACAGCCCGCCTGAAAGAATCTTTATCTCTAGCCAAATCTCCCACTTCTTCAATTGTCAGTTTCAAGGTCTATGTGATGTCTTGAAATAACGTTCTTCTTGGTCTGCCCCTAATGCGTTCCCAGAAACAATGGTTTATAAACCATGTCTTGTTAATGTTTAGATCTTTTAATACATCTTCATTACTCCGTTGTTATTATTCAAGGTACCATAAGGATTTTTCTGCAACATTTTGTTTCGAATGAAAGTATTTTCTTCTTGCTGCATATGTTGCTATCGTGAAGATACATGTTCTTAGTAATGTTATTGCCAAGGATTGTGCAATATCTTTTCCAATCCGATCACAGTTCAAACAAAAACAGACGAAGAAGTGTAAGTGGCAGAGAGGACGAAACACAGGAATTAAGAATATATTATATGCTGATTTTCGTTAAGTAAATAATAATTACCGTAATAGTAATATCGGACAGAAATATAATTTAACACAATTTGAGATAATTCTGAAAAGTATGTCAATAATTTGTTGAAGAGCTGAAAACTACTTATAAAAAGTTATAAGAATGTAATATTAAAGGAAAACTAATATAGACCCATGTCATAAGGTATAATTTTCTTTACAATATTTCGTCTAGATTCCCCACTCTATTTTGTGTTTCTTGCTCGTTGCTATGGGGAAGTTATTCTCGCTCTCTCTCTCTCTCTCTCTCTCTCTCTCTCTCTCTCTCTCTCTCTGCGATCGGAACTCAATTAGAGTAGGACGTCCATACTCTCATACGAAGACAGCTGTCTGTTTAATCCTGTTAGATCCACTCCGATTGAGTACTCGTTAAAACATTGCACTGTGTTCTGCGCCAGTGGCCCAGTGCATCCGATTTCAGCCAACATTATTTCAGGTATGCTTTCCTTAGCCTTTGATTGTCCCCAGTCTTCCTGCAAGGCGGCAGTTGATCTTTTCTGTCAGGGGATTCTGCCCTTAGATGGTCGGCCTTCCCAGGTTTACGAGCACCATCTGCCCGAGTCACTAGAGGTGACTAACACAGACATGCGACTTGTAATATGAGGAAACTGCAACAAGGAACACTTTTCATTCATTTGTTCCCGCCGCCTATCCCCATATACCGGTAAGTCACGTCCTCTTGAAAATGATGATCATCGTAGCACTTGATGATGTTAGGCCATCGTGGACGACTCCAATTTCGAACATATAAACACATAGTAAGTCGTCAAATTATCCTCGTCGCACATCAAACAGCAGACCGTAAGATTTGCGCACGGCCGGTTTAGGGAACCAATACGATGACGTAGCACACAATGTCGCCAAACTCATATTCTCCATACCTTTAGACTTATGTCTGATTACTCAAGTGTAAGCAGCCTACGACGAACAAAACACGAAGCAACTTCCCCAAAGAGACAAAACTGCGACTGACGAAGTAGTTTACATTAATGTGTAACATGGAAATAACTTGCGTCAAAGAATTCCAATAACGGTCTTGAACAGCACTAATGTGATGTAAAGCGCAGTTCAAGTGTAGACGGCGGAAGGTCTCACACACAACACTTGATTCGTCAAAAATAGACTGTTGTCGGCCTACGACTTCGCTTTAGCGACACAGATGTATCAAGCATATCATCATTTTGACTTTTACGCAGAAAAGTGCAAAGAAGATCCGAAATTAATCAGACCCTGGGTGCATTTTCTGCAGCGATCCAGAGGACATGGACTAGATCCGCCATCTTGGAAACGGAAGTCCGGGAAGTTATTCTATTGTAGTCAATTCCAGTCGTAGGTGAGAACATGACAAGGGCAGGATCATCTCGAAACACTTGGCTTGACAATGCAGTTAGAGACAATTGATTAGTAATTTGTCCTAGTTCGTTTGGTTAACCCTGGACAAGATCCGAAATTAATCAGACACTGGGTGCATTTTCTGCAGCGATCCAGAGGACATGGACTAGATTCGCCATCTTGGAAACGGAAGTCAGGGAAGTTATTCTATTGTAGTCAACTCCAGTCGTAGGTGAGGACATTGCAAGGGCAGGATCATCTCGAAACACTTGGCGTGACAATGCAGTTAGAGACAATTGATTAGTAATTGGTCCTAGTTCGTTTGGTTAACCCTGGACAAGACGCGACAATAAGCGATACAATTACATCAACGACTGTAGGAGAACATCATCGGTCGTTGAGATTTCAAACAATTAAAGTCCCTAATAACCTGAAGGTCAGACAACTAGGTGCTAATCTACACCGTGGCTTTCAAATCCCCACCTAATTCGGACACCGGGTGGGTGCAAGGAGTCCCCTGCCCGACGGGTCTATAAAAGGGCGTTACTGCTGCAGTCACCACTTCATTTCGACTGGAAAGCACAGCAACTTGCTTAGGTAGGCAAGACAGATAAATTTAACTATTTTCGAATGTTGCGTATTACGTATAGTTATCTTGTGCCGGATATATAGTGTAAGCCTTAGAGGCATTGCAGCAGGAGGTCGACGCCTGACTATCACTTCGTTCATTCCTTTTCACCACCGAGTCTACTTCTGCACGAAAATCAATCACGATCCAATCAGCCATGCGTATTTTAATTACACCAATTACTGCCTTCGAACCTCCTTCAATTATCTTGATCATGCTCATCGAGTCACTCAGAAAACATGCATGCATAAATGGTTGTGTTTCTAGACATGCCACTGCTTTAGTTCCTGCCATGATCACGTAACTGATTTGAGATAATGATTTTTTCTTCTGTGTCTTTCCTTCCTCATTTGTCTTTAAGCGTGAAGAGGAGATGCAATGCAAGGTCTGGTGCTCTTTTATTAGTATTTGCTGCCTGATATGTTTCATATTGTTTCTAATATTTCGTGAATACATTTTTTTCGTGGTCAGCGATGGGTCTGGTGTTCTAGCAACGTTCATTGACGGCTCGTTGTGTTGTGTAGTTGCTCTTTCTGCATTATGATGTATGACTCTATGGTGGGAATAATTCCTACCTTTTTAAGCAGTTATTCCTTTATGATCTTATCTATCAGGCTGTTTCCTGTCAATCATCAAACACAGCTCATATAGGAAATTGTTATATTTCTTATTTATTTTATAAATATTCTTCATTTCTTGCATCAAGGGTCCATAAATGGCATTGCTATCAGAACGTTAGAATTTATTAGTTTAGTGCTATATTATATTATGTATATGTAGATTGTATTGTTGAGTGCATGTGTCGCCTCTAAAGTTATTTTCTTGTTCAACAATGGTGGCGATTGCTGTCTAATGATTTGACAAGCATCGTTGCATATACAATATGTTTCTGCTGCTTGTGAATTGTTGTTTCGCCAAAAAGCTTTTTAAATATTTACATTTCACCGCTTGTTTAAGTTGTCAGTCATCATTGTTATGTTGATGATCAAGACAATGAAATACCTAGATTATATTTTAGACAGAATAATGAACATGTATATACATATAATAGGAAACTTGTATTAAACATAATGTGTTTTGTTTATTTCATCAGGCTGCGTATTATATAATAAAAGTAAGACATAATATAGATATGGTAATGTTATAATCGCAAACATGCTACATTTGTGTGCATTATAAATAATATATACACATATATGATTCGCAACAAAAGGCATTGTTGCTTGCCAGATATGTATTGTACAAATCTGGAATACAACTATGAATGTATAATAACACTGACATTATGCAAGTGCCATGCAACAATAGATTAGTACTCGTTGGAGAAACGGTTACCCATGCCAGTGATGCTGATTTCGTGTTTGAGTGTTTATTTTGTTATAACCCAAAAGAGATGACTTAATACTCGTGGTGTTATCGTGCCACAGTTCGATGTTGATGACTACGTATTCTTTGGATCATGTTGTCATTGTTGGATGATGCTGACTACGTCCACGTGTGATTCTTGTACCGGACCAATATTGCTGCATTCATTGAGGATTTTGTCATAGACTATTATTGGTAATGTTGTGCCTCATGATATGATCCTGTAACAATCAATTTTTGAGGCAGCAGCCTAGTTCAGATTGAATAATCTGTCTCCCAGGCTGCATTTTTTACCTGCTCATATACAACATTTCAATGTATTGTTTTATCCAATAACAATGCTGTCAATGTTAATTTTGCTAAACCATTATGTTGTATCTACATCGTGTTTTGTTTTTGTCCATTCAAACTCCATACGTATAACAGCTATAGTGTGCACATCGTTGTCGAGTGATAACTGAAGAGTAGAATAGCTACACTAGCGAACATTTTACTATTGTTCACTGTACTTCTCAAAGATAACATGATTGACATGCAGTCAACGCATGTGTAATTCGTTTATCCATTCATCTTGGGAGTAGCATCTTCTCTAAGGTACTCTGAAATAGGTTACATGCTTCAAACCGGACTCTCCAAAGAGAAATATAGATCAGCTTCACAACTAGAACGATGTTCTTTAAGTGATTCATTCATCATGTATGTTCTACAGGATTGCCCCCAGTACACAGACCTGAGAAGAGCAATGTGGTCCACGCCCACCTCCCTGGAAGAAAAACTATATGGGACAATCGATTCGCTTAAACAGACAGCTGACTTCATGAGAGAGTCTAGAATCCAACTCTGCTTGAGTCTTGATCGGCAAGAGATAGAGAGAGAGTGAGCGAGAGAGAGAGATTCATGATGTGCCATCAACACATCAAATGTTGCATATCATGTTGCGCCATCTCACAGTTTCTTGTTATAATGGCTAATATTGTCATAGGTTCACTGGTCCATCTTTTGATGTTATTTGTCCACTTTGATCTTGGTATACACTATTTGCGTTTTCATTGTACCTCCCTCACCCTTCTTTTCCCCAATATGACTTATATATATGTTTTATATCTCTACCCAACAAATTTCAGTTGTCTTTTACAAATCGTGTTTAATATTTTATTTTGTTTGTTGTTTCATGATTCAGAACTTCCTTGTTTGGCTTTTCTTTTACTTCCACCCATTTCTCCCCATGGTTGCAGTTTAGTTATATTCCAAGTCCGCTTGCTGCCATAGCTACTGATGTTAGTGTTCTGTACACAAAGTGAGCTGTGTGTTTTATCTGGATTGTGTTTTAATATTCCGATTGTTTACGATGAATGATGATATCGTACGAAGAAGGACAATTCAGGTGCGTTACTTTCGGCGCCGCTTGGCCTTATGTCTTTTTACGTGTGCTATAGCTGCTATGATGGGGACTGCAACCCCCTTTCTTTGTTTGCGTCCTTCAATGACATGATATGTTAATATGTATGATTCTAACACGTGCAGTTGAGCAGTTATGGATTTTAGTTCGTTTTCAGTGATACTGGGACATTCGACTAACCATAACCATAACCATATTTTTTTCAGATTGTTAAATTTGGTTTTTACCATTCAAATTATTGTGTTTAATCATTTGTTATAATAGTTCTTCTACCTTTTAGCTCCCAGTGGAGCATAGGTCTTCAACAAACACTTTCCAAGTCGTTCTGTTTTTTGCAATTCTTTTAAGATCATTCCATGTCTTCCCCATCATCTTCATCTCTGCTTCAATCTGTCTTCTCCAAGAATTCCTTGGTCTTCCTCTTTGTCTTTTCCCCTGGGGATTCCAAAAAAGGGCCTGTTGTGTAATACTCTCAGTTGGTTTCCGTAGTGTGTGTCCTATCCATCGCCATCGTCTTCGCTGTATTTCTTTATCCACTGGTATTTGACCGGTACATTTCCATAATTCCACGTTAGTGAGTTTGTCCTGCCATTTCCATCCCTTTATTCTGCGCAAGCATCCATTAATGAAAGTCTGTACCTTCGTGATTGTCAATTTTGTTATTCTCCATGTTTCACAGCCATATAATAGAACCGACTTAACATTGGAGTTGAAAATTTGTATTTTTGTATTTAGCCTAATTTCTTTGGATTTCCATATGTTTCCCAGTGCAATGAAAGCTCCTCTTGCTTTTGATATCCTTATTTTGGTATCGTTTTCTGTTCCTCCCTCTTTATCTATATTACTGCCCAGATATATATAAGATTGTACGTCTAGTAGAGGTATTTCTCCTAGTTTTATTTGGTTATTGCCAACTGCATTAATTCTCATAATGTTGGTCTTATCTCTATTAATCTTTAGTCCTAGCTGTTGTGATCTCTCATCTAATATACTCATTTTATCTTGCATCTGTTGGTGGCTGTGTGATAGGAGAGCTATGTCATCAGCAAAGTCTAAATCATCAAGTTGTTTGGTCAGTGACCACTGGATTTCTGTTGTTTTGAGTTATTTTCATAATCCAATCTATGGCCAGTAGAAAGAGAAATGGAGACAGAAGGCATTCTTGCCTTACTCCTGTTCTTATTTCAAATGCTTCTGTAAGCTGTCCTTCATGCACCACACTACATTTTGTTCCTTCATACATTGTTTTTATCAGGTTAATAAACTTTATGGGGATTCCATAATGACTCAGCAACTTCCAAAGCATTCTTCTGTCTAAACTATCAAATGCCTTTTCGTAATCTATGAATCCAATATAAAGTGGGGATTTTAGTTCTAAACTTTGTTCAACTATTATACGTAGAGTAGTTATTTGATCAGCACATGATCTGTTCTTCCTAAAACCTGCTTGTTCATCTCTCAAGTGTTTCTCTATAGCCTCTTTTAGTCTCTCCAGAATGATTCTGCCTAATATTTTTCCTGGCACTGATAGTAGCATAATTCCCCTATAATTTGTGCACTCCTGTAAACTTCCTTTCTTTGGTAGTTTGATCATATAACCTTCTCTCCAGTCTTTAGGTATTTCTTCCCTCTCCCAAATTTTATCCAATAGATTATGTAACATCTTGGTAGAGGTGATAATATCTGCTTTGATGGCTTCCGAAGGAATTTCATCTGGTCCTGTGGCTTTACCATCTTTTAATAGTTTGATGGCTTTCATTATTTCTTCTTTGCTTGGTTTTCCGCAGTTAACGTGTAATTCTTCTTCTGCTGGTAGTATATCTGGAGGATTATTTGAGCCGGGTCTGTTCAAAAGTACTTCAAAGTGCTCCTTCCATCTCTCCATTTGTTCCCTTATATTACTAAGCATATTTCCTTTCTTATCTTTGATAAAGGCGTTGATCTGTTTGTATTTTCCACCTAATTTCTTTGTGCTGTTGTACAGTTCTTTCATATTCCCTTTATTTGCTGCTTCTTCTGCCTCTTTAGCTAATTCATCTATATATTTCCTCTTATCCCTTTTAATGCATCTTCTCACTTCTTTGTTCACCTCTGTGTAAGCTTCCTGTGTCTTGGCTTTATTACTTCTTGTTTTGCTTTTATTTATGTCTGCTTTCTTGTTCTTTCTTTCTTTAATTTTATCCAGGGTCTCTGCTGTCATCCATGCCTTATTCTGGCGTTCTCTTTTCCCCAGTGTTTCTTCGCATGTCTCTTTCCATATATTTTTTACCTGTTTCCAATGATCTTCTATATTTATTGTATTTTCTAGTTGTTGGAGGACTTGGTATTTGTTTGATATTGTGACTGCGAATTTATATTTAATTCCTTGTTCTTTAAGAAACCCTACATTGAAATACTTTCTGCCCTTATTCGTTGTAGTATACCTTTTTAATTTAATTTTAAGTTTGGCTAACAGAAGATGTTGATCAGAAGCTATATCTGCCCCTCTATATACTTTTACATCCTGTAAGGATGACTTAAACTTATTATTAATACATATGTGATCAATTTGGTTTTCCGTTCTATGATCTGGTGATATCCATGTAGCTTTGTGTATTCTTTTATGTTGGAATATTGTTCCTCCTAGGCTCATTTGATTAAGGGCGCAGAAATTCACAAATATCTCTCCATTCTCGTTTATATCTCCAAGTCCATGTTTTCCCATAATCTCTTCGAAGCCTCTGTTGTCTGATCCTACCTTAGCATTTAGGTCTCCCATCAAGTTTATAATATCCTTGGCTCGTCTTGCATCCATCTGGCATTGTAGCTGTTTATAAAAATCATCTTTAACTGAGTCATCTTTATCGTTGGTTGGTGCATAGCATTGTATAATGTGTAATTTTATTTTGTTTTTGGTTGTTCTAAATGTTGCTCTCACCAGTCTTGGTCCCACTGCCTCCCATTATATTAGTGTCTTCTGTGCATTCTTTGATAGCATCATAGCTACCCCTTCGCTATGTTGTGCTCCTGGTTCCTGGTGTCCTGATGATAAAATCATCTCCCCTGTATTCAATTTTATTCTCTCCGCTCCCAGCCATCTTGTTTCACACATTCCCAGAATATCTATCTTGTAGTTGGTCATTTCTGCTGCCACTTGTGCCACTTTTCCCTGTTCGTTAAGGGTACGAACATTCCAGGTGCCAATTCTGGATGATTTCCTGGTAGACAAAGGGTGAGTCGGCAACCCGGACTCCCTATGGCTTTCTCCGGATTGCGTCATACATCTCTTACACAGAGAGCCCTTCTCTTTCCTGGTTGACGGATTTACTTTATCTTTCTTTGACTTGTTCATGTTTGTGAAGTTTTTTCGGCTTATTTTTTTACAGTATGGGATAGCCAGTCCCATGCCTAACCCTCCTTTCTCGCCTCTTACGAACATGCCTGGTAGGGTACAGCGCCGCTATTCTTTACTTCCCTTTCGGGCCCCGGCAGCGCACGGGCGTGTTATATAATAGTTACACGACATTTATTTTTGGTGAACGCTTTCTACCCTTCTTTCCATCTGCTTCAATATTTTCTTACAATTTTTTTTTCAAATTTCCATCCATGGCCTGCTTTGGTATTATACCAGGCGAGGCTGCTAACTCTTTCTCCGCGGTCCGCCATCTACGTCATTCATATCTTGAATACGGCTCTTGTGTACCACATACAATCATATTTTTGCTTCATCAACCGTTGACCATTTCTGTTTCTTCCGCCGTATCCACGTTCACAAACTGTGTTTACTTAAAGATGGACATTCCCATGTTTGTGTCATTATGGAAAATATGTGTTTTGTCAATGCAGCAGTGAACACGTTTCATTAGTCTAGCGACGATAGGTCATAAGCAATGAAAACGAAGAATAAATATACGTCGACTTAAACATTAATAAACCTCACTGTGTACATCTATGCCAGAAGTTCTGAAACTATATCATCATCATCAAGTGTAAAACCGGTTGACGTAGGCGATCATGTCATTCCACAATCTTCAATCAACAGTGCATCGCATCAGTTCTGTTGTTGCGTGTTTTTCATTTCATGACACCAAGCTATCCAGTATTTCTCTCTTTGTCGTCAGCGATCTCTCTTTCCTTTTATTTTGCCAGTTGTAACCAAGTATCAAAGTTTCATCTTCTCATTATGTGCCCAAGAATATTGATAGCGTCTTTATGATATTTTTAGGAGATCCTATTTTTGTGTTGGCCTCTTTGAGAACTTCCTCATTGGTATTTTTATCTGTTCAGGGGACTTTCAACTTTCTTCTAAGAAATCCTATATCTGTGGCTTCTAATCGTCTTTTCATATGTTTGTCTACTGTCCATAATTCGCTTCCATAAATCATAATTGTTTCTATATAGCACCGATGAACTCTCTTTCTCATTTATATTGTCATAGATTTGTTGCATAAGATAATTTTCATTTTTTGAAATGCTATTTTGGCCTGAGCTATTCTACTTTTTATTTATGTGGTGCATCTTCCATCTGATGTTTTTATTGTGCCAAGTATTTCAAACGTTGCACTTGTTTCAGATGTGTCCTGTTTATTTTATGCTGCATGATGGTGATTATTGTTTCTTCGATATAACCATTACTTCTGTTTTCTTACTTTTCAGCGTGAAAACTTTTTTTTTTTTTTTTGGTTTCTTTCTTTGGCTATTATGTCAATCATTTTTTTAGAGTTCATTCTCTATCTCTGCTATTAAGACAGTGCCATCCGCATATCGAAATTTTACGAATCTTTTTTCTCTATTATTGATCTCATAATATATTCGCATTAAAATGAAAACAAATCCGACGACAGAACACAGCCTTGTCTGACTCCTTGTTTTATATATTGGAATTGTCCTGTTTGGTTGCTAATAAGTATGGCTGCTGTTTGTTGCCAGTGCATGTTTTTTTATGATTCGCAGATCCTTGCTATCAATGTTTAATTTCTCCAGCATATTGATTATTTACACGTGCTTTACTTTGTCAAATGTTTTCGTGTAGTCGATAAAGCACATATATAGATCTGTATTTACCTCTTAAGATATTTTATCAATGTTCTTAAGATGTATATTGCATTATTGGTGCTCTTTCTTTCCAGAAATCCACATTATTCCCCACTTATTGCTGGTTTTACTTTTTCCTTACACGTCTCATGATGATTCTTAGTAATATTTTAGTCATATGGCTCATGAGACTAATAGTGCGATGGTCTTCACATTCAGTAACGACTGACTTCTTCGGTATGGCTACAAAGATATATTTTATTACATATTCGGGTATGTGTTAATTGTTATATATGTCATTGTGTAGTTTTGTTATGACTTGTACTCCTAGCTCTCATAATGCATTTATCTCTTCGATTGTTATATTATCGGGATCTGGAGCTTTGCACATTTTCGTGTGTTGAATTGCGTCCTCCACTTCCCTCTATGCGAAACTATAACGGGTTTTAAAAACATTATTTCAACACAGTCTGCCTTCAGATCACCACTTTAACACTATCAACACATGTTGAAATGGAAAGCATTGTTTCTACGCCGACGCCATGACACCCCATTTTAAGTGATCCTTTCTCACATGTACTGCCTGTTTGCTGTAGAAATCGCGATATCGATGGTTTATTAATAACCCAAACTGCGTTTGACAGAAAATATGAACATTAAATATGTCGCTGCAAGAACTTAATTGTCTGAGTTTGATAGCCATATGTTTTATTATTTTGTTTTTTATAGAGCATGTTTTAATTAACATGTGTATGTATGTGAATGTTTTGTTTCTGCGGATGATTGTTATGACCTCCTTAGGACTATACCAAGACCGTCTGTGTTACTCACATTTTGTCTTTCCATACTACCAAATGTATTATAAGGGCAAGATTAGAACTTTTATGGCCATTAAAACATACACAAATTATATTCAGAAGATTGCATTTTCTTGCCTGATTAATTCGTTCAGTATGAAAGGTTTCTATCAATGGGACGAAAGAGATTTGAGAGACACAAGTTTTTCTTTTCAAAAGATTGTTTTTAAGAAACAATCTACAAATATTTATAGTTATCTAACATATAACATATCACAAATGAATTTTTAGATAACTGAACAAGGTATTCGATTTCATCAATATCAAGACGATACAAGACATGTAAAAAGAATATGATTTAATGATGGTTCCCACTAATCAAATCGAATGCGACGGACTATGCGGCGAAACGTACCCGGCCGAAATCGGAATGGCGCACAATGCGTCGGAATGTACGGAAAGAGTTAATTAGTGGGATTCCGCGGAAGATTTTAGTCAGTTCGGATGATACAATTTACAATATACTCTTTTTGTGTTCTTTGATGCTTGTTTCTTAAATATTTCGTGCAACCTGAATTTAGTGCCAGTTTTGTCTTTTTCTTTATTGTATGCCACGTTTCCAAGATAACTCACATCAACATGTCTTTGCATAATAATACATGTTTGTACAAACACAATATGTGTTCTCTTATGAACATACGACGTTTTTCAGCTGGATACTGTTATAAATGTTTTTAAACTCTTAAAGAGTTTTCTGGAATGTTAATTAAAAAAAAAAAGTAATAATATGTATTGTAAGATATGTAACTATCAATGAAATAACCATGGACTAGACGAAACAACATCTGACGTAGAAAAAAAAAAACATTCGAAAAAACATAAGTCCACAATTTAAAGTAGATTGCTGAATAGCGTTTAAACTACGCTTAATTTGTAATGTGTAAAGTGTTGAATATATAAAGGATATATGGTAAGTCTAATGAGATTGTTTCATTTATTCTTATTTAAATTAAATACACACAATTAATAATAACATGTTGATATTGGAAACGTTATCTCGAAAATAAAGTTAAACATCCATCTTTCAGATTGTAGAAACAGCTAATGGTGTAAGTAAACGGATCTATACTAGCGGGTGGCTCTTGCAAAGTCGTAACCATGCTCATTGTTGCAATATCAAAGAACCTTAAAGGACAAATAGGTTTATACATCTTTTTTATTTTATTTTTTTTTTACAGACGGGCTAACTAGAGCATCTCTTTGATGATATGTTATCAAGGTTACATGGTTCTAAAACAACTCAATCATATAAAATCACTTCACAATCGTTCATCTTGAGTGACGATGTCTACACGTTACATTTGCGTGCACTTCCACACATATGTTATATATGTACAGGCGAGACCTTATCTTCAGATTCTGAAGAACCACATTTTCAAGAATGGACACGATTGGTCTGAAGTACTTGTAACAGAGGGATGTTTATTCTACAGCCTCTTATTACACAACATTTTCTTCGAACACCGTTTTTCCTGGTCTACTGATCTAGATGTTTAAATACCCTGTTCAGCACAACGTCATACATGTTTCCAATCATAAAAAAAATATCTAACCATCATTAAATTAAACTTGTTGTGAGCTTAGAAGCAGGTCATTTGAGGATATGAAGCCTGCCTATAGTTATCGGTATATTTCTTTAACGATCATTGCTCAAAGGCACAATAAAGGTTGTTGAAAAAACACTACTCCATTAAATCATTCATGTGTTTATGTGCTTCAGTCTCGTTGTTGTAGTAACCATTGTTGTTCTACTTGACTGGGCATTCTTGTTCATCAGTCGGAGTTAATACATTTTAAAGTGTTAGAAGTTTGGTTTATTATATGGATCGATTGTGTTACATTTCTTCACTAACATTTCCAAAATGACCTTACTAATATCATCTAAATCATATGATGTGTCGAAGATTTAGGCAGCTGGTACATGTCAATAAAGCAGACAGCAATCACATATCCAAACAATCATTGCATTCCGAGGTTAAAGATGGAAAGCTGTCTGCTGCAAACTAAACATACACATATAACTATTCAAGCATAGTTGAGTATATTCTCTACTACTTATATCAGACTTTGCAAAGCTCGCAGGTGATCATAAAACACTCAGAATATATATATATATATATATATATATATATATATATATATATATATATATATATATATATATATATATATATATATATAGAGAGAGAGAGAGAGAGAGAGAGAGAGAGAGCGAGAGAGGGAGAGAGAGAGCGAGATAGAGATCAGCGTTATAAAACATGTGATAAAGCACAATTTAATAGAGAAGAAAATAAAATTCAATATAATTTTGAGATCAAGATGATATGCAGCTGTGGAATGTATTTTGATTGACAATTTACTGAAATGTCTCATGTCGATGACATTTACGTGTAATTATTTTAAAATACATTATTTCACAAATTGAAACAAAATGGGAAACCAAACTATACGTAAATAAATGTAACATATTTTCTATTTCAGAGTCAGGAGTTAGCGCCATTTGTAAGCACTTCGATCTAGAAATTGTGCGATTGTACAAAGATATATTTGTCAAAATTGTAACCACATTTCACAATCTTGTAATATTGAAATATACACTACCCCAAATGTTCAAATAAACAATAGTAAATTCACTTTTATAGCTAAGTTAAATAGAGTGTTATGGAAAAAAATAGTAGTTACTTTATCACTTAACAACCTATAAAGGAACAATGCTTACAGTATGTATAGTTTATTCATCAGCAGTTTTGACATCAAAATGTCCAACTGTGTGTGTAGTTAGCGATAGTTATTGCATTGTGGCGATCGTTATTGCGCGCACTCATCTAACTGCAATGTTACATATTTCGGATTTGAAACTCCAGACACGGGAATGACTAGCATGGTTAGACATGTTAATAGTGTCGATAGATAGACAGACAGCTAGACTGATTTACATACATGCAGATTGATAGACAGACAATGAGACATACAGATAGACAGAAAGAGCGACCGAAAGGTATGTTGGTAGATGTATACCAGAACTCTTCTTATATATCACAGAACACTTTTAACCAAGCTGAACTTAAATATAACTTATGATCAACTTGAGCACGTTTGACTTCAACGCCTGGTGTTGCGTTGCAGGCTCGTAGATTGCCCGGCGGCGTCTTGCACCGGACATCTCGCTGTGACGCGGTCTCAGTCCTGGACCAAGTGTGCTGGATTTGACTCAGGATTCTGTAGCCGCTTATCTGCCTTCTGCTTGCATGATGCTGAAATCATACAGAGCCCGAACACCCACTTGTCCGTCTGTCGTGATCGTATACTCTTGTACTTCTCGCTGTTTCGGTGTTGCGACCGCCTCTGCTTCTATGAGCCTGTGCATGACGGCCCCGCCCAGTTTACGTTCTTCACTAGGCACATACAAATACAGATTGCTTTCTACAAAGTAGTCAAGGAACACCATGTAAAAAATAAGACACTCGAGGTTTAATTCTGGAAGGTCACCCTCTCACAACAAGTTACACAATTACAACAACAGTATGCTTGTTAACGGCATTTCTCACATTGCATGCTAATTATGAGGCGTACCCCGACTTGTGTGGCTTTTATCTAAGAGCTACAGTAGTGCAGAACTGCAATAATCCCTTCAAACCACCATGCACTTTGGCGACCTCATGTTGGACCGACTCCACTCAGTCGAACTATTTAGATGACACTGCGCGGAATCTTCCCGCTAGCTATCGGCCACTGGTATGCGCATGATGAATCTCCCCCTGTTGTCTGTTCGTGCCTGTAACAGCACCCACGGTTTCAAGCATGAATTCGGCGATTGCTGTCTCGCCAACCTTCACCAGAATGATTCGTTACTTCTGAATTCCACCCCTATCTCATAATAGTACCCTCATTGCTGAGCACATAAGTTGGCGATATCTGAATCGCTCAATCCCAACTACACTGTTGGTCGTTTCTGAGTTTTATAACTCCTTGGTAGAGCAAACTTGTTGTTGAGCATGTCTCGGCAAAAGCTGTCTCGCTCACTGTCACTTCAATTGTTCGTTGCGTCTAACTTGCACAACTACACTACAATATTATACTTCATACTGAGCATGAATGTTGTGAGACTGTCTCGTTTACTGCCACTTAAATTGGTCGTTTCGTCTAATTTTCACAACTACACTACAATAACACTCTCCGTATTGAATTTATACCAACACATAACTCTACATAGCATTGTTACAGTAGCAATGTTCAACTCACGCAACGGCCACAGACAAATAAAAAAAAAATGTCATCCTGTTGTGTACCACGAACCATGCTCACGGTATCAGTTGTCAAAAACCACAACTGTCCGCACTGAGCCCTCGTGCTATCTCGACTGACTTTCTCACTTATTCTTTTCTCTCACGTTTTGCCCTCCAACCAATCATACCCCGTTTTACATTTCTCTCTCATTCCTAATTGCGCCTTATCTTCCCTGTGAGACCCGATGTTTCTATTTTTCTTACCACTTATCACTTTTCCCCGTGAACTCGCTCATTCTATTGTTCTTACCACTTCTCACTTCCTCTCGACTTCTACCCCGCACTCGCATCTTTTCTTACATGCTGTAATCACTGCTACAGGTAGGTGAGTAGGTAGATAGATATATTGATTGTCTGATTGATTGATGTTTAATATTCTTGGATACAGAGATTCACGGATTGAAAGATACACGGGTATCATTTACACTCAACTGAATCAAAGGAAACTTTGTACTAGTGAATACTAAAGAGTACTTGATGGTAGACAGTTAAACAAGGCTTGATAGCTTACTCACTCTACTGCATGAGCTTGAAACACAGCTGGATAAATAGAAATGTGTGATCTATTATATCATAAAATAAAGCAAGTCTCTGTGATGGGCAACTTATAGATTACAAGACTGTATCTGCACTAGATTGTTTGAAAGGATAATCACGGCGCATTCTGTAGATGTTAAGTAAAATTGTTTTTTTTTCGAACTGCAAATTTGATTATTTTCAGGAAAATGAAGTGAATATATTTGTAAGTATTATCTCATCATCGGATTGCCGTCTCGCAGGATGCTTACCATGGAGCACCATTCCGCACTGTCTCTTGCTTTTATAGTGCAAATTGTCATAGGCTTACATCTCCATCTCTCCATGTGTCTTGTCCATGGTGGTCTTGGTCTGCCACTCATCTAGTCGCATATACAATAACCTGATACCTCAGTTGCCTCTTCCGTCGCTGTAATGTTGATACACATTCATATCCCACAAACGTGTATTTGTGCTGCCTCTTTGATACTATTTAAAATGATAGATCGACTCATTATTCAAACACTATTCTCAACGCCTCTACATCAAGACTGTATGTCAATCATTTCTACTTACTCCCGAATCGTCAACAGAAAAAAATGCATTACATGTTCCACAGCCGTAAACACTTAAGACAACCACTTCCCCCGAGGAAAGCCAGTGTCTCGTTCCCATTAAAATCACAATCCCTGATATAAAAGAAGAAGATGGCGATGTTTACAGTTGACTGCAGCTGCCTTCACCCTCATTGCAGCCATGTCCTTTATAGCGTCTATAGCTACTTATCACTGATTGTTGAACTATAAATACCTATGTTGTAGATGTTAACCTTTTGTTCCAACTATTTTGCGGCCAAATGACTACGTGTTCTTAAAAAAATGGTCCATAGTTTTTTTTTTTTTAAATCTCTCTCTAGCAGCTTTTATCATGTCACATGTTTCTATTCTCCCACCTTTATTTCCCTACTCATTTTTGAGAAGGGTTTAATGGAGAAGCCGATTCCCATAATATATTTCTGAACATTCTACTCCAGGTAGTGAGCGAGGAAGTTTAGATTCTTTATTCATTCTTGTTTATCCGGATATATTTTAAACTTTGGAGATCCGGAATATGCTTACTCCTTACTGCATAATGTCGCTACTTTACTGTTGTCAGATCAGTTTTAATTATGATAATGTGAAGGCCCCAGTATAACTGCAAATGAATTAAAATCCATAAATGCTCAACGGTCCGCGTCTAAAGAATCATCCGAATTAATATATCATCTTCCAAACAAAGGAAGGTAGCTGCAGTCCCCATCATAGCAGTCCCAGCACACGCATAAAGACATAAGGCGAATCCGCACATAAAAAGGACACATACATCTATTCCCAGTCGTACGATATCATCTTTCATTGTAAGCAATCGCAATATAGAAACACGATCAAAACGGATGAAACACACAGCTCACGGTGTGCATAGAACACTTAATTCAGTAGCTCCGGCAGTAAGCATGACTTGGCATATGAGAAAACTGCAGCAAGGAACACTTTTTAAAGACATCCTTTAACGGTTCCTGTTCAAATTAAAGTTTCAGTTGTGTATCGTTACGCACTAATTGACTTACAGACGTCACTATACAGAGGGAATTACAATGATATGACGATTTCAAAAGACACAACTGGACAGAACAATAATGGAATGTCTGGTTCCTGGACGACGCATAAGGGGCATACCTAGAAGAACGTGGTTTCAAGACAAGGTGACATTGAACATGACAACAGAAGAAATGGAGCATCTAGCAAATGACAAAGCTTCTTTAAGAGCGGCCCTGGTGAATGCACCGCTTTGCTATAGACATGGAACCTGATGATGATGAGAGCCCTCCCTCAAATGCCTGTCCTCTTTGTCCATTCAAAGTTCTTGAGTAAAGTTTTGAAACACACATTCTCCAAAGTAATGTCTTATTTCAGCTGCAGTTTAATGATATGGCTGGTGTAATATGGTTATTAACAACCATAACCATCATGCAGCATAAAAAATAAACGAGACAAATTTGAAACAAGTGCAACGCTTCAAATACTTGGGCACAATAATAACATCAGATGGGAGATGCACCAACGAAATAAAAAGCAGAATAGCTCAGGCAAAAATAGCATTTCAGAAAATGAAAAATATATTATGCAACAAATCTATGTCAATAAAAATGAGAAAGAGAGTTCATCGGTGCTATATAGAACCGATTCTGACCGAAGGAAGCGAATCATGGACAGTAGACAAACAAATGAAAAGACGATTAGAGGCTACAGAGATGGAATTTCTCAGAAGAATGTTGAAAGTTCCCTGGACTGCTAAAAAGACAAATGAGGAAGTTCTCAAAGAGGCCAACACAAAAAGGGAGCTCCTAAGAAACATCAGAAAGAAGTAATGAATATATTTCGGTCACATCATGAGAAGAGGAAAGTTGGAATACTTGGTTACAACTGCCAAAATAAAAGGAACGATTCATCGGGGACGACCGAGAAAGAGAGAAAATACTGGATAGCTTGGTGTCATGGCATGGAAAACAGTCAACAACAGAACTGATACGATGCACCGGGAATAGAAGATTGTGGAGGGACATGATCGCCTACGCCAACCGGTATGGCAAAAGTTGATGATGATTGTTAATTTGAAATTAAATGAGAGTCAATGTTTATTTCTTCTGATATACATTACAGCTTTGTGTGAGCTTTTTATCATATATGGTGTTTTGGTGCTGCCTAAATGATGATATAACAATTCTTCGTGTATTCACATGAACAAGTCATTATTCTTCTTTACATCGAAATTATTTTATTATGAAATAACATTTGTGCTAAAACGTCTGTATAAATCTGTTCTGAATTGTTACATGGCATATTTGATAAAATGACAATTGTAAAAGTACAAAACTACTAACACGAACAATGAAGTCAGTAACGTGTTTATTTCTATTTGGATTGAATGGTATATATCATTTCTAGATCACGTTGTGCGCACGGAATAATATCTGACCTGTGGGCTTTTTTTGTTGAGAAATGTATTTTAGTGAACAGGAATAGACGATCATACTCGTTATTACGTGTAAGTGCACAACTACAAATATTCATAATTGCATCAATTTCCCTTGTCATTTTTTGAAAGTACATGCGTGTCTGTTGTTAGGAACATAAACACATGTGCATAATATCTGTTGAACATGTCATTAGCAAGTATCTCCTTAATTCAAAACTTTTTTTTTCGTTTTCACATTATCCTACCTTGCTACAACTATGTTTCCAGAAAGACTATGCGTATGTGTTTCTGGTAGCTGAATAACCATTCGCATGGTCGCCTTGTCGGTATATTTAAATATGTTTTTGGTAGCCAAATTTGACAAACAATATATACATCAATATTGTATTGTTAATCGGATCTATCTATCCTGACTTTATATATTTCACGTTTATGATTTAAATATTGTATTCGAATTTAGGAAGCAAATGATACCACAACAACTGTAGTAAGTAAATGTATATTAGATGTTTAATAAAAACACCGTCTGTTTGATCTCGATCTATAGTAGCTGATCTGTTAAAACTATATAGCGAGCTAAATAACGAAACACGTGTCACTTCGCTATTTTTAACAATTGTTTCATAGCGCCAGTAACTACCCGTGTGTTATATAGTTAACTAATATGGGAACACAAATTATATGCCTCAATATGCTCTTCTAAATCCGTTCCTTCCTGTCGTTAAATGTTTTACATGTGTTTGTTTTTTTTAGTAATGTCTTCAACTTATTCAGGTTACAACTGATAGCACAGCTGTAGTAATTAAATGTTTATGAAGATGTGTAATCTACAAACTTCTGATTGATCGCGTTCAGCATAAGATCTGTTTTTTTTTTTTACCTAATTGCTTGCTTGCTACCATGCAGGTTGGCTACCATGCACCGCCTTTCTACTCTGTCTCTTGCCTTGATGGTGCAGGTTGTCATATGCTGGTTTGTCCATCTTTTGATGTTACTCGTGCATGTTAGTTTAGGTCTGCCTCTGCCTCTTTTAACTTATATTTTCCCCTCCAGGATTACTTTTAGTAGGATGTTGTGTCTTTTAACATGGCCCTAAAATCGCATTTGTCTTGTTTAAATTGCGTTTAGTAGTTCTCTTTTAATTGTTAGTTGTTTTAAGACTTTATCGTTTGTTTTATTTTCCTTCCATCAAATTTTACCTATTCTTCTATACTTCCAAATTTCAAAGGCTTCAATTCTCTGTTCTGTTTTCTTGTCGTGTGTCCATGTTTCTTAACCATATAGTAATGTTGAGAAGACATAACATTTTTCTATTCTTAGTTTTAGCCCTGGTATTATTTGTTTTGATATTAGTATGTTCTTCTTGACATTTAAATAACTTTTTGCCATTCCGATTGTTTTGTTTATTTCACTTGCACATTTTCCATCACTGGTTATAGTTTGTCAAAGGTATGTGTAGTTCTAAACTGTCCCCAGGTCTATTCCTTCAATTTTGATATCCACTTGTGGGTTTTGAGTATTTTCTTTGTGTACGATCATATTTTTAGTTTTTTTTTATATTCATATATAGTCCATATTTTTTGCTTGTCATGTTCCTTCTTTCTCTTCTGCGATGATGACTGAGAGTAGGATTCCGGACTCTCTCACAAAGGTTTCTGTCTGTTTAGGTCATTCCTGTTATTTGTTTATGGCGGGAGGGGGGTGGGGGAAGGGGGTTGTTCCTAGCTTTTTTCGCAGTTCTTCACTTCTTATCTTATGTCTCCCAGGCTGTTTCCTGTCATTGTCTAACACATTAATCTCAGTACAGGTTGGCTTCTATTTGTTCTTGCATCTATGGTCCAGGTCTAGCATTGTTAGAATAACGTTGGAATGAACATTGTATGTAGAAAGCTTTTTTGACTCTATAATTATTTCTTTGTTGGACAATGTTGATGATAGCTGTTAATTTATTTGACACGCTTTGTTGCATCTTGAGTCTATTTCTACTCTTTGTGAATTGTTGTTTGTTTCTATACTTCCAGGGTTTTTAAATTCCTCTAGATATTGTAATTGTCTGCCGTCTATAGTTATTTGGATATTCTGTTTCTCTTGTGCAATATTCATGATTTATTATTTTGTTGGTGTTGATTTTCATGTTGTATTGTGTGGCTGTGCTATTGAGTCTATTTAAGTGTTCTTGCAGTTCTTCCATTTTTCTTCTCTATTTTTGCAAGATGAAGTAATAACTATAATTATGTTTTTCCTGATCTCTATTCAAAAAGCACTTGCATATTTTTTTTCTATTCGTCACAATTTGGTTTCGCTCCAGTTTGTTTTAATTTAATTGTATTGTTAATTCAATGAGAGTCAATATTTATTTCTTCTAATACACAGTTTCGCTTTTTGTAAACTTTTTTGTATATATGAAGTTGTGTGCTGCCTAAATAATGATATATTTATACATGTGTGGTTAGCTCGACTAAAGATATGTCTTACTGTACCCCTATTTACAAGTCAGTCATCTTCTGTACTTCGATGTTGGATTATTATGAAACGACATTTGTGCCAAAAAAGTCATTACACATTTGTTCAAGTATGTTCTTTATGACATTACAATTACTTTTTGCCATTCCTATTGTTTTGTTTATTTCATTTGCACATTTTCCATCACTGGTTATAGTTTGTCCAAGGTAGGTGTAGTTCTAAACTGTCTCCAGGTCTATTCCTTCAATTTTAATATCCACTTGTGAGTTTTGAGTATTTTCTTTGTTTATCATCATAGTTTTAGTTTTTTTTTTTATATTCATATATTGTCCATTTTTTTTTGCTTGTCATGTTTTCTTCTTTCTCTTCTGCGATGATGACTGAGAGTAGGATTCCGGACTCTCTCACAAAGGCTTCTGTCTGTTTAGGTCATTGGGTTGTCCCGTATAGTTTCTCTTCCAGGGAGGTGGGTGTAGTCCACATTGTGCTTCTCAGGAATGTGTACTGGGGGCAATCATAGAACATGTTTTGTTGTCACGTTGTCCAGTGTACAATGGAACTGGCTGGTAGTACCGATTTTGAGTTTGGTGAACATGTGGTTTCTCATTTTGTTGTGGCCAGTGCGGAGGCGAAGAATGATGCCTTGATACCTCCTTGATAGTTGATGGTATCCATCCCTCTCGTCATACTGTGGGTGTTCTCGTATCCATTTTTCATGAAACTGGCCTTTGATGGTGGATTTGGCTTCATCGTACCTGACCAGATGGTTCTCCTGTGGTAATATCCATCCCTCTTTAGCTAATGTGTCTGCGCGTTCGTTTCCGTGTATATTACAATGTTATGGTATCCACTGGATGAGCACTCTCTGGGAGTTATTGCATAGTTGGACTAGGGTTGTTCTCAAATCATCTAGTCAATGTTTATTACTTTAAGTAAGTGTTGTAGATCTTTAGGATTTTTTACTAGTAGTACAGTATCATCAGCATATCTTAGGTTATTGATTATCTTATTCGATCTACGATTCACCCGTTTGTTATATTGGTAAACACAATAGACATAATAATTGTATTTATACATATTTTCTTATTAATTTGATCTATCTCTCCTGGCGATATGTGTTTCCAAACATTTATGTCTTTTAAATAATGTCTTCGACTTTAGGCTACAACTGAAGACACAACAATTGTAGTAAGTACAATTATATGAAGATGTGTATTCATAAAACGTCTGCGTGATCGTGTTCAACGTGAATTATTTTTTAAAATTAATTTAAAGTTAACATTTTGTTGTTCCAATGTTGCCCTCTTCACTTTTTCGACTTTTCTCCATGTTAAATTATTTTTGGATATGATGTTTATCAGTAGGTAATAACTATGTTCGTACAGCCGAGCGCAACACAACTAGCACAACATATGGTTAATTTTATTTGTTTTTTGTAATGTGTATTGTATCCGGGTACTTCGGATGTAGGCGTATTCTCGTTCATTACTCTATAATGTTCCCTCCATCTTGGAAACACATTATGATGTTAAATTAGTGATGTCAGTGTGGTCATTGATTACTTGAACTGATTATCAGTTATTTCTCAGAAAATGTATCCGTCCTTTATTTCTGTTAACTAGATCTTCTCATTCCTTCCTCGTATGCCTTTCAGTGTCGAGGGGGAGATGTCATTTTCAGTCTTTTGCTTTTCTGTTTGACACTGCTAATGATATGTCTCCAAGCGTTTCTAATATTCCGTCAATCCATCGTTTTCGTGGTCGGCCATTGTATTTGGTGTTCTCGCAACGTTTATTGAAGGCTCGTTGGGTTGTGTTTTGATCTTCTCTGCCTTGTCATTGGTCAAACTGTTGTACCTGTTATTTGTTTATGGCGGGAGGGGGGTGGGGGAAGGGGGTTGTTCCTAGCTTTTTTCGCAGTTCTTCACTTCTTATCTTATGTCTCTCAGGCTGTTTCCTGTCATTGTCTAACACATTTAATCTCAGTACAGGTTTGCTTCTATTTGTTCTTGCATCTATGGTCCAGGTCTAGCATTGTTAGAATAACGTTGGAATGAACATTGTATTGTAGAATGTTTTTTGACTCTATAATTATTTCTTTGTTGGACAATGTTAGTGATAGCTGTTCATTTATTTGACACGCTTTGTTGTTTGTTTCTATACTTCCAGGGTTTTTAAATTCCTCTAGATATTGTAATTGTCTGCCGTCTATAGTTATTTGGATATTCTGTTTCTGTAGTGCAATCTTCATGATTTATTATTTTATTGGTGTTGATTTTCATGGTGTATTGTATGGCTGTGATATTAAGTCTATTTAAGTGTTCATGCAGGTCTTGCAGGTCTTCCATTTTTCTTCTATATTGTTGCAAGATGAAGTAATAACTATAATTACGTTTTTTCTGATCTCTATTCTAAAAGCACTTGCATATTTTTTTTCTATTCGTCACAATTTGTTTTCAATCCAGTTTGTTTTAATTTAATTGCATTTTTAATTCAATGAAAGTCAATATATATTTCTTCTAATACACAGTTTCGCCTTTTGTAAACTTGTTTGCATATAAGAAGTTGTGTCTTTGCCTAAATAATGATATGTTTATGCATGTGTGGTTAGCTCGACTAAAGATATGTCTTACTGTACCCCTATCTACAAGTAAGTTCTGTACTTCGATGTTGGATTATTATGAAACGACATTTATGTCAAAACGTCTTTACAAATCTGTTCTGAATTGTTACATGTCATATTGAATAAAATAACTATTGTTACATGCCATATTGAATAAAAAAAAACAATTGTTACATGTTATATTAAATAAACGGTTGGCTTACCACGGCAACAGCCGGGGTTCGTACCCTGGCGAGGACACCTGGGTTTTACTAATTCCCTAAAAATTAGTAGGAGCCGCGATAGCTCAGTGGTTAGTGAACTGGACTACTACGGACAAGGGGTAGGGTTCGATCCCAACCGACGGCTCCGGGTTCACCCAGCCTTAAATGGGTACCAGATTTTTTCTGGGAAAGTAAAAGCAGCACGGGCGTAATACCGACCACATTACCCCAAAAATCATGTGCTGAAGGTCTGTAAAATATAGGGTCACTAACACCATATTTCCCTATACGCCACTCGGCGTGACGGGGGGTACTTTACTTTTTTTTACTTTTTTTTAATATTAAATAAAATAAAAATTGTTACAGTACAAAACTATTAACACAAGCGTTGAAATCACTAACGTGTTTACTTTCAATTGCATTGAATGGTATATACGGGTCTTGAACACAGTTCGGGAATAAAACAATCTCTGACATGTGGGAAATATTTCTTGACTAAAAATTTCGGGAACAGGAATACATGATCAGACTCGTTATAACGTGTAATTGCCCGAATACAAATATTCATTATTTTAACAATGTGCCATTTCATTATTTGAAAGTACATGTTTGTCTGTTGTTACGAATACATACATGTGACGTTATATTTATTGAACTTGTCATTAACAAAAAAGTCATTAAATCGAAACTTATTTTTGTTTGTTTTCACATTGTCCTGTCAAACTACAACAATATATGCATAAATTATGTGTCCTTTTATGGTAGCTACCCTGTTAAAAATATATATAGAGAGAGCTGAATAACCATACACATGGTGGGTTGCGCGGTATATGTAACCTTTGTTTGCTCCAACAATTACCCATTTGTTATATTGGTAGCGACAGACATAACTATTATACATAACTAAACATTTTCTTCGTAATCTGTTCTATCTGCACTGGCGTTAAGTTTTTCACAACGTTTATGCTTTAAATAATGTCTTCGACTTTAGGCTACAACGGAAAACACAACAACTGTAGTAAGTAAATATATATGAATATTGTAATAAAAAAGAAAATTGTGCTTGATTGCGTTCAACATGAACTATTTGTTTTAATTACGATGATGATATTATGTTTCACTTTTACGATAGTCATGACTTTTGTTTTGTTGATGTTTATTTTCATGTTGTATTTGTTTGTGTGTTCTGTTAAGTCTATTTAAGTACTCTTTTAGGGCTTCCATTTTTCTCTTTTGCTTTGCAGCATGAAGTAATAATATAAAATTATCGTGTCTGTCCTGAAGTCTATTCTAACAGCACTTGCATATCGTTTTGTATTTGTAACAATGTCCATTCAATCATGGTTGTTTTTAATGAAATTGTATTGTTAATTCAATGAGTATAAATTATTTCTTATAATATACAGGTCAGCCTTGTTGTGAACATTTCTACGTATTCGTTTTTTTGTGCACACGAAATGATAATATATTTTACATGCGTGACTACCACGTCTAGAGGCATGTCCTCTTGAACTCCCATTAACAAGTCTTCTTCTGAATGTCCTTGTTGGATAATTATGAAATAAGCATTTGTGTCAAAACGTAAATCTGTATAACTCTGTTTTGATTTGTAACATGTCCTATTTGATAACATGACAATTATTACAGAACAAAACTGATAACACGAACAATGATGTTAGTAAAGTGTTTACTTTCAATTAAATTGAATGATATATACGGTTCTAGAACACGTTGCGGGCAAAGACTAATCTCTGATAGGTGGGCTATATTTTATGAGAAATCAATATCAAAAGGAAAACACGATCATACTTGTTAATACGTGTAAGTGCATAACCACAAATATTCATAATTTTATGTTTCCTTTGTCATTATTTGAAAGTACATGCATGTTTGTTGTTAGGAACACAAACAAATGGGTCATAATATCTACTGAAAATGTCTTTAGCAAGAATCTGCTTTGTTTAATTATTTTCTTCTGTTTTCACATTATCCTACCGTGCTACAACTATGTACCCAGAAAGACTATGTGTATGTGTTTCTGGTAGCTGAATAACCATCACCATAGTGGCTTCCTAGTTATATTTAACTGTTGTTTTTTATTGATAGTCAGATTAGACTAAAATATATACATCCGTATTTTCATATTAATTTGATCTATATTACCTGACTTTATATATTTCACGTTTATGTTCAAAATAATGCATTCGACTTTAGGATACAATTGATAACACACAAAATGTAGTAAGGAAATATATATATATATATATATATATATATATATATATATATATATATATATATATATATATATATATATATATATATATATATATATATATAAATGTGTAATGAAAAGTCAGTCTGTTTGAACTCGATTTATGGTAGCTGATCTGTTAAAACTATATAGAGATCTGAATAACTGCTAGCATAAAGTGCTAGCAATTACCCATTTGTTAAATTGTTAACTAATATGACACAAAACATATATACATACATATTCACCTCTAAATCCGTACTCTTCTGTTGTTATGTTTCACATCGTTTTTTTTTTAGTTTGTATTAAATAATGTCTTCAACTTAACCAGATTACAACTGATAGCACAGCTGTAATAAGTAAATGCTTATGAAGATCTGTAAATAAAAAAAATATATACTTTATCATGTTCAGCATAAACAATTTTTGTTTTTTACTTAATTAAAGAGAATCTCATTAATTTTAAACTTCATTTTTGTTTTCACATTATCCTACCGTACAATAACAATGTATGCAGCAATTGTGTATGTGTTTATTGTAGCAATTATGTACAAAAATACATAGATAGCTGAATAACCATACACATGGTATCTTGCTCGGTATATGTAATTGTTGTATGCACCTACAATTACCCGATTGTTATATTGGTAACTAAATACTAATAACAAAACAAATACTAACTAAATACTAACAACAAAACAAATATCAACAGGGCTGAAACTAAGAATGACAAAATGTTACATCTTCTCAATATTCCTGTATGGTGCAGAAACATGGACATTAGACAAGAAAACAGAACAGAAAATTGAAGCCTTTGAAATGTGGATTTATAGAAGAATAGGTAGAATTGGATGGAAACAAAAGATAACAAACGATAACGTTTTAAAACAACTGAAAATAAAAAGAGAACTACTAAATACAATTAAGACAAGACACATAATATTTTTGGGGCATGTTAAAAGACACAACAGCCTACTAAAAGTAATATTGAAAGGAAAAATACAAGTTAAAAGAGGCAAAGGCAGCCCAAAACTAACATGGACGAGTAACATCAAAAGATGATCATGTCAATCTATGACAGCCTGCACCATCAAAGCAAGAAACATAGTAGAATGGCGATCCATGGTAGCCAACCTTCGTAGTGGAGAAGGCACACGATGATGATGATGATATTGGTAAACATATTATATACATCTATTATAGATACTTAAATATTTTTTACTTAATTTGTTCTATCTGTCATGGCTTTATGTATTTCACAACATTTTGTGTTTTAAATAATGTCTTGGACTTTAGACTACAATTAAAAGCACGTCAACTGCAGTAAGTAAATATACATGAAGAGGTGTAATCAAAACACTTTTGCGTGATAGGTTTCATCATGAGCTGTTTGTTTAAATTAATTGAAAGAAAGTAATCCTTTCTGGTTCCGATGTTTCCTTCTTCACTTTCTTGAGTTTTTGTCTCTGTCAAATTATTTCAGTATATGCTGTTTGTCATTAGGTAATAAATGTGATTTTTACTGCTGAGCGCAATTCATTTAGCACAATGTATGATACATTTGATTATTTTTCTATAACGTGTATTATATATGAGTACTTAGAATCTACACGCATTTTCACTCATTACTCTACAATGTTTACTGCATCTAGGAAACACATCTGGATGTTCAATTAGTGATACCAATACGGTCATTGTATACTTAAACTAATGGTCAAATTGTTTATCAGAAAATGTATCCGTCTCTTTCTTCCTTAAACTGAGCTCTTCTATGTTTTTCTTCTTTCCATCCTCATATTCCATTTCAGCGTCGAGTGGAGATATAATTTGCAGTCTTTTGCCTTTCTTTTAGAGTCTGCTGATGCAATGCTTCATATTGTTTGTAATTTTCCGTCAGTCCGTCGTTTTCGTGATCGGAATTTGGGTATGGTTATCTCGCATAGTTTTTTTTAATCTTCGTTGTGTTGTAATTTGTTCTTTCTAGCTCGTCAGTGACCAAAGAATTGTATCTGTTACTTCTTTATTCATTTTATAGCGGAGTTACTTCAAGCTTTTATTATCAGTTCATCGTCTCTGTTTTTATATCTTATGTTGTATCCCGTCATTCATCTAAAACATTTAAATTCAGTTGAGGTTAATTTTTCTTTTTGTTCTTACATCAAATGTCCATTACTGGCATTGGCATCAACACGTTGGAATGAAAATTGTCTTGTAGAGTGCATTTTTTGACTCAATAGGTATTTCTATGTTGAATAGTAGTGGTGATTGATGTTAAGTGTTTTGATACGCTTTGTTGCATCTTCAGTACATTTCTGCTGTTTGTGAATTGTCGTTTGTGACTATACTTTTCAAGATATTTAAATGTCATTATTTGTTTTAGTTGTCTAACGTCTATTGTCATTTTGATATTCTGTTTCTCTTATGCGATATTCATGACTTCTGTTTTGTTGATGTTGATTTTCTGTGTGCATTTTGTGGCTGTGCTGTTGGGTCTACTCAAGTGTTCTTGTAGGGCTTTCATTTGCCCATTCTATTTTGCAAGATGAAGTAATAACATAGTATAATTGTGTCTCTAATGTTCTCTATTCTAAAAGCACTTGATTACTTTTTGGTATTCATCACAATTTCCTTTCATTCCAGTTTGTTTTAATTTCATTTTATTGTTAATACAAAGAGAGTCAATATTTATTTCTACTAATGTACCTTTATGATTTGTGTGAGCTGTTCTAAATATATGATGTTTTGTGCTCACGAACTAATATTATATTTATACATGTGTATCTAGCTCGATTAAAGACATGTCTTTGTGTACTCCCATCAACAAGTCATTATTCTTCTGTACTTCGAAGTTGTATTATTATGAAATAACATTTGTGTCAAAACGTCGTTATATATCTGTTTTTATATGTTGCGTGCCATATTTGATAAAATAACAATTGTTATAGAACAAAACAGCTAACACGAACACGGAAGTCAATAACGTGTTTACTTTCAATTGTATTGAATGGTATACACGTTTCTTAAACACGTTGTTAGCATGGAATAATCTATGACAGATTGGCTATATTTGTTGAGTAAACAATTTCGGGAAGAGAAACACATGATCATATTCGTTACAACGTGTAAGTGCACAACTACAAATATTCATCATTTATCCATTTCCCTTACCATTAATTAAACTATATGTTTGTCTGTTAGAACACACACTTTTTTTATATCTAATGTACATGTCATTAGAAAGAATTGCATAAATTTGAAAAACTCTTCTATGCTCTCACATTGTCAGCCCATACTGCAACGATATATGCAGAAATTGTGTATGTGTTTAAGGTAGCTGCTCTTTACACAAGTACATAGAGAACGGAATAGCCATGCACATGCTGGCTTGATCGTAAAAGGTATTCGCTTTTTGGATCTATAATTACCCGTTTATTATACTGGTAAACTGGAACAATATTAAAATGGATAAACGAGTTTAAATATTTGTGAACTTTGTTAACCTCAATGATGATATACAACAGAGATGAAATGCAGACTGGCTAAGGCAAAATCAGATTTCGAAAAAATGACGAAGATACTATGCAATCCATTTTTGCAAATACAAACACGGAAAAAGAGTTCTTACATATTATGTAGAGCCAATCTTAACATATGGATGTGAATCATGGACTATATGACAACAGACAAGATAATCACAGGAGTCTGTAGAAATGTGATTTTACAGAAGAATATTGAGAATATCATGGACAACTAAGAAGGGAAATGAAAACGTTCTGAAAGAGGCCAAAGCAAAAAGAAATGGCTAATTTCTAATATTAGGAAGAAGCAATCATCATTTATTGCTATGTAATGAGAAGACAACAGCTGGAATATATTGTAACAACTGGGAAAATTTAGGGACGAAGACATAGAAGGAAGCAAAGGGAAAAGACATAAGACAGATTACGAGATTGACTTGGCAGTAAGTCAACAACAGAAATGATAAATAACTGTCGTGATCAAAAGATGTGGAGAGATATGATCACCTACGCCAGCAGGTCCGGTACATGATGATGATGATGATATTTGTAATCTCATTGGACATTAAATAATATATACCTAAATATTTTCGTCTTAATCTGTTCTATCTGATTTGGCGTTATGTTTTTCACAACATTTTGTGTTTTAAATAATGTCTTCGACTTTAGGCAACAACTGAAAGCACAACAATTGCAGTAAGTAAATATACATGAAGATGTGTAATCAAAATACTTCTGTGTGATAGCGTTCATCATGAACTATTTCTTTAAATTAATTGAAAGTTAACCATTCTGGTTTCGATGTCTCCTTTATCACTTTCTTGAGTTTTTGCCTCTGTCAAATTATTTTAGTAGATGCTGTTTGTCATTATGTAATAAATGGGATTTTTACTGCTTAGCGTAATACATCTAGCACAATGTATCATACATGCTATTGTTTTTCGATAACGTGCATTATATCTGAGTACTTAGAATCTACATGCATTCTTGTTCATTATTCTACAATGTTCACTCCATCTAGGAAAGACATACTGATGTTCAATTAGTAATGCGAATACGTCATTGAACCCGTACACTGATGGTCAAATCTTTTATTAGAAAATGTATCCGTCTCTTCCTTCCGTGAACTGAGCTGTTCTATTTCTTCTACTTTCCATCCTCATTTGCCATTTCAGCGTTGAGTTGCGATATAATTTGCAGTATGTTGCCTTTCTGTTAGAGTCTGCTGATGCAATGCTTCCTATTGTTTGTAATATTCCGACAGTCCATCCTCTTCGTGATCGGAATTTGGGTCTGGTTTTCTCGCATAGTCTTTTTTAATCTTCGTTGTGTTGTATTGTGTTCCTTCTAGCTCGTCAGTGACGAAACAATTGTATCTGTTACTTCTTTATTTATTTTATAGCGGTGTTTTTTCTAGCTTGTATTATCAGTTCATCGTTTCTGTTTTTTTTAACTCTTACGTTGTATCATGTCATTCATCTAATGCATTTAAATTCAGTTGAGGTTATGTTTTTTTTTTCTTACATCAAAGGTCCATTAACGGCATTGGCATCAAAACGTTGGAATGAAAATTGTCTTGTAGAGTACATTTTGTGACTCAACAGTTATTTCTTTGTTGAATAGTTATGGTGATTCCTGTTTAATGTTTTTGATACGCTTTGTTGCATCTTCAGTACATTTATGCTGTTTGTGAATTGTCGTGTGTGACTATACTTTCCAAGATATTTAATTTTCATTATTTGTTTTAGTTGTCTAACGTCTATTGTCATTTTGATATTCTGTTTCTCTTATGCGATATTCATGACTTCTGTTTTGTTGATGTTGATTTTCTTTGCGTATTTTGTGGCTGTGCTGTTGGGTCTACTCAAGTGTTCTTGTAGGTTTGTCATTTCCCCATTCTATTTTGCAAGATTAAGTAATAACATATTATAATTTTGTCTCTAATGTTCTCTATTCTAAAAGCACTTCATTATTTGTTGGTATTCATCACAATTTCCTTTCATTCCAGTTTGTTTTAATTTCATTTTATTGTTAATACAAAGAGAGTCAATATTTATTTCTACTAATGTACCTTTCTGAATTGTGTTAGCTGTACTAAATATATGGTGTTTTGTGCTCACGAACTAATATTTTATTTATACATGTGTATCTAGCTCGACTAAAGACATGTCTTTGTGTACTCACATGAACTAGTCATTATTCTTCTGTACTTCGAAGTTGTATTATTATGAAATAACATTTGTGTCAAAACGTCGTTATATATATTTTTTTTATTTATTGCGTGCCATTTTTTGATGAAATAACAATTGTTACAGTACAAAACAGCTAAAACGAACAAGGAAGTCAGTAACGTGTTTACTTTCAATTGTATTGAATGGTATATTCGGGTCTTAAACACATTGTGAGCATGGGATAATCTATGACAGATTGACTATATTTGTTGAGTAAACAATTTCGGGAGGAGAAACACATGATCATATTCGATACAACGTGTAAGTGCACAACTACAAATATTCATCATTTATCTATTTCCCTTACCATTAATTAAACTATATGTTTGTCTGTTAGAACACACACTTTTTTATATCTAATGTACATGTCATTAGAAAGAATTGCATGCATGCAAAAACTCTTCTTTCCTTTGACATTGTCAGCCCATACAGCAACGATATATGCATAAATTGTGTATGTGTTTAAGGTAGCTGCTCTTTACACAATTAGATAGAGAACGGAATAGCCATGCACATGGTGGCTTGATCGTTTAAGTTAGCCGCAGTTTAGACCTATAATTACACGCTTATTGTATTTGTTAACTGGAACAATATTAAAATGGGTAAATGAATGTAGATATTTGTGAACTTTGCTAACCTCAGATGATGATGTACAAAAGAGTTGAAATGCAGACTGGCTCGGGCAAAAGCAGCTTTCGAAATAATGACTTAAAAAACATGCAATCTAATTTTGAAAATACAAACACGAAAAAAGAGTTCTTACATATTATGTAGGGCAACTAAGAAGAGAAATGAAAACGTTCTGAAAGAGGCCAAAGCTAAAAGAGAGCTCTAATTTCTAATATTAGGAAGAAACAATCATCGTTTATTGCCATGTAATGTGAACAGAACAGCTGGCATATATTGTAACTACTGGGGAAATTGAGGGACGAACGAAGACTTAGAGTGAAGCAAAGGAAAAAAAGATATAAGACAGCTAAAGAGAATGAATTGGCAGAAGGTCAACAACAAAAATGATAAATGACTGTCGTGATCAAAAGATGTGGGGAGACATGATCACCTACGCCGGCAGGTCCGGTACTTGATGATGATGATTTTGGTAATCACATTGGGCATTAAATAATATATACCTAAATATTTTCGTCTTAATCTGTTATATCTGTTTTTGCGTTATGTATTTCACAACATATTTTGTTTTAAATAATGTCTTCGACTTTAGGCCACAACTGAAAACACAACAAGTGCAGTAAGTGAATATACATGAAGATGTGTAATCAAAATACGTCTGCGTGATATCGTTCATCATGCCCTACTTCTTTAAATTAATTGCAAGTTAACCATTCTGGTTCCAATTTTTCCTTTATCACTTTCATGAGTTTTTGCCTCTGCCAAATTATTTCATTAGATGCTGTTTGTCATTAGGTAATAAATGTGATTTTTACTGCTTAGCGTAATACATCTAACACTATGTATGATACGTGTTATTGTTTTTCTATAACGTGTATTATAACTGAATACTTAGAATCTGCATGCATTTTTGCTCATTATTCTACAATGTTCACTCCATCTAGGAAACACATACTAATGTTCAATTAGTGATGCCAATACGGTCATTGAATACTTAAACTGATGGTCAAATTATTTATCAGAAAATGTATCCGACTCTTCTTTACGTGAACTGAGATCTTCTATTTCTTCTACTTTCCATCCTCATATGCCATTTCAGGGTTGAGTGGAGATATAATTTGCAGTCTTTTGACTTTGTGTTAGAGTCTGCTGATGCAATGCTTCCTATTGTTTGTAATATTCAGTCAGTCCATCGTTTCGGTGATCGGAATTTGGATCTGGTTTTCTCGCATATTTTTTTTTTAATCCTCGTTGTTTTGTATTTTGTTCTTTCTAGCCCGTCAGTGACCAAAGAATTGTATCTGCTACTTCTTTATTTATTTTATAGCGGGGTTTTTTCTAGCTTATATTATCAGTTCATCGTTACTGTTTTTTATCTCTCATGTTGTATCCCGTCATTCATCTAATGCATTTAAATTCATTTGAATTTACGTTTTTTTGTTCTTACATCAAAAGTCCGTTAACGGTATTGGCATCAAAACGTTGGAATGAAAATTGTCTTGTAGAGTGCATTTTTGGACTCAACAGTTATTTCTTTGTTGAATAGTAGTGGTGATTGCTGTTAAATGTTTTGACACGCTTTGTTGCTGCATCTTCAGTACATTTTACTTTCAATTGTATTGAATGGTATATTCGGGTCTTAAACACATTGTGAGCATGGGATAATCTATGACAGATTGACTATATTTGTTGAGTAAACAATTTCGGGAGGAGAAACACATGATCATATTCGTTACAACGTGTAAGTGCACAACTACAAATATTTATCATTTATCCATTTCCCTTACCATTAATTAAACTATATGTTTGTCTGTTAGAAAACACACTTTTTTATATCTAATGTACATGTCATTAGAAAGAATTGCATACATGCAAAAACTCTTCTTTCCTTTGACATTGTCAGCCCATACAGCAACGATATATGCATAAATTGTGTATGTGTTTAAGGTAGCTGCTCTTTACACAATTAGATAGAGAACGGAATAGCCATGCACATGGTGGCTTGATCGTTTAAGTTAGCCGCAGTTTAGACCTATAATTACACGTTTATTGTATTTGTAAACTGGAACAACATTATAATGGGTAAATGAATGTAGATATTTGTGAACTTTGCTAACCTCAGATGATGATGTACAAAAGAGTTGAAATGCAGACTGGCTCGGGCAAAAGCAACTTTCGAAATAATGACGTAAATAACATGCAATCTAATTTTGAAAATACAAACACGAAAAAGAGTTCTTACATATTATGTAGGGCAACTAAGAAGAGAAATGAAAACGTTCTGAAAGAGGCCAAAGCTAAAAGAGAGCTCTAATTTCTAATATTAGGAAGAAACAATCATCGTTTATTGCCATGTAATGTGAACAGAACAGCTGGCATATATTGTAACTACTGGGGAAATTGAGGGACGAACGAAGACATAGAGTGAAGCAAAGGAAAAAAGATATAAGACAGCTAAAGAGAATGAATTGGCAGAAGGTCAACAACAGAAATGATAAATGACTGTCGTGATCAAAAGATGTGGGGAGACATGATCACCTACGCCGGCAGGTCCGGTACTTGATGATGATGATTTTGGTAATCACATTGGGCATTAAATAATATATACCTAAATATTTTCGTCTTAATCTGTTATATCTGTTTTTGCGTTATGTATTTCACAACATTTTTTGTTTTAAATAATGTCTTCGACTTTAGGCCACAACTGAAAACACAACAAGTGCAGTAAATGAATATACATGAAGATGTGTAATCAAAATACGTCTGCGTGATATCGTTCATCATGCCCTACTTCTTTAAATTAATTGCAAGTTAACCATTCTGGTTCGATTTTTCCTTTATCACTTTCATGAGTTTTTGCCTCTGCCAAATTATTTCATTAGATGCTGTTTGTCATTAGGTAATAAATGTGATTTTTACTGCTTAGCGTAATACATCTAGCACTATGTATGATACATGTTATTGTTTTTCTATAACGTGTATTATAACTGAATACTTATAATCTGCATGCAATTTTGCTCATTATTCTATAATGTTCACTCCATCTAGGAAACACATACTAATGTTCAATTAGTGATGCCAATACGGTCATTGAATACTTAAACTGATGGTCAAATTATTTATCAGAAAATGTATCCGACTCTTCTTTACGTGAACTGAGATCTTCTATTTCTTCTACTTTCCATCCTCATATGCCATTTCAGGGTTGAGTGGAGATATAATTTGCAGTCTTTTGACTTTGTGTTAGAGTCTGCTGATGCAATGCTTCCTATTGTTTGTAATATTCAGTCAGTCCATCGTTTCCGTGATCGGAATTTGGATCTGGTTTTCTCGCATATTTTTTTTTTAATCCTCGTTGTTTTGTATTTTGTTCTTTCTAGCCCGTCAGTGACCAAAGAATTGTATCTGCTACTTCTTTATTTATTTTATAGCGGGGTTTTTTTTCCTAGCTTATATTATCAGTTCATCGTTACTGTTTTTTATCTCTCATGTTGTATCCCGTCATTCATCTAATGCATTTAAATTCATTTGAATTTACGTTTTTTTGTTCTTACATCAAAAGTCCGTTAACGGTATTGGCATCAAAACGTTGGAATGAAAATTGTCTTGTAGAGTGCATTTTTGGACTCAACAGTTATTTCTTTGTTGAATAGTAGTGGTGATTGCTGTTAAATGTTTTGACACGCTTTATTGCTGCATCTTCAGTACATTTTACTTTCAATTGTATTGAATGGTATATTCGGGTCTTAAACACATTGTGAGCATGGGATAATCTATGACAGATTGACTATATTTGTTGAGTAAACAATTTCGGGAGGAGAAACACGTGATCATATTCGTTACAACGTGTAAGTGCACAACTACAAATATTCATCATTTACCCATTTCCCTTACCATTAATTAAACTATATGTTTGTCTGTTAGAACACACACTTTTTTATATCTAATGTACATGTCATTAGAAAGAATTGCATACATGCAAAAACTCTTCTTTCCTTTGACATTGTCAGCCCATACAACAACGATATATGCATAAATTGTGTATGTGTTTAAGGTAGCTGCTCTTTACACAATTAGATAGAGAACGGAATAGCCATGCACATGGTGGCTTGATCGTTTAAGTTAGCCGCAGTTTAGACCTATAATTACACGTTTATTGTATTTGTTAACTGGAACAATATTAAAATGGGTAAATGAATGTAGATATTTGTGAACTTTGCTAACCTCAGATGATGATGTACAAAAGAGTTGAAATGCAGACTGGCTCGGGCAAAAGCAGCTTTCGAAATAATGACGTAAATAACATGCAATCTAATTTTGAAAATACAAACACGAAAAAAGAGTTCTTACATATTATGTAGGGCAACTAAGAAGAGAAATGAAAACGTTCTGAAAGAGGCCAAAGCTAAAAGAGAGCTCTAATTTCTAATATTAGGAAAAAACAATCATCGTTTATTGCCATGTAATGTGAACAGAACAGCTGGCATATATTGTAACTACTGGGGAAATTGAGGGACGAACGAAGACATAGAGTGAAGCAAAGGAAAAAAGATATAAGACAGCTAAAGAGAATGAATTGGCAGAAGGTCAACAACAGAAATGATAAATGACTGTCGTGATCAAAAGATGTGGGGAGACATGATCACCTACGCCGGCAGGTCCGGTACTTGATGATGATGATTTTGGTAATCACATTGGGCATTAAATAATATATACCTAAATATTTTCGTCTTAATCTGTTATATCTGTTTTTGCGTTATGTATTTCACAACATTTTTTGTTTTAAATAATGTCTTCGACTTTAGGCCACAACTGAAAACACAACAAGTGCAGTAAGTGAATATACATGAAGATGTGTAATCAAAATACGTCTGCGTGATATCGTTCATCATGCCCTACTTCTTTAAATTAATTGCAAGTTAACCATTCTGGTTCCGATTTTTCCTTTATCACTTTCATGAGTTTTTGCCTCTGCCAAATTATTTCATTAGATGCTGTTTGTCATTAGGTAATAAATGTGATTTTTACTGCTTAGCGTAATACATCTAGCACTATGTATGATACATGTTATTGTTTTTCTATAACGTGTATTATAACTGAATACTTAGAATCTGCATGCAATTTTGCTCATTATTCTACAATGTTCACTCCATCTAGGAAACACATACTAATGTTCAATTAGTGATGCCAATACGGTCATTGAATACTTAAACTGATGGTCAAATTATTTATCAGAAAATGTATCCGACTCTTCTTTACGTGAACTGAGATCTTCTATTTCTTCTACTTTCCATCCTCATATGCCATTTCAGGGTTGAGTGGAGATATAATTTGCAGTCTTTTGACTTTGTGTTAGAGTCTGCTGATGCAATGCTTCCTATTGTTTGTAATATTCAGTCAGTCCATCGTTTCCGTGATCGGAATTTGGATCTGGTTTTCTCGCATATTTTTTTTTTAATCCTCGTTGTTTTGTATTTTGTTCTTTCTAGCCCGTCAGTGACCAAAGAATTGTATCTGCTACTTCTTTATTTATTTTATAGCGGGTTTTTTTCTAGCTTATATTATCAGTTCATCGTTACTGTTTTTTATCTCTCATGTTGTATCCCGTCATTCATCTAATGCATTTAAATTCATTTGAATTTACGTTTCTTTGTTCTTACATCAAAAGTCCGTTAACGGTATTGGCATCAAAACGTTGGAATGAAAATTGTCTTGTAGAGTGCATTTTTTGACTCAACAGTTATTTCTTTGTTGAATAGTAGTGGTGATTGCTGTTAAATGTTTTGACACGCTTTATTGCTGCATCTTCAGTACATTTTACTTTCAATTGTATTGAATGGTATATTCGGGTCTTAAACACATTGTGAGCATGGGATAATCTATGACAGATTGACTATATTTGTTGAGTAAACAATTTCGGGAGGAGAAACACATGATCATATTCGTTACAACGTGTAAGTGCACAACTACAAATATTCATCATTTACCCATTTCCCTTACCATTAATTAAACTATATGTTTGTCTGTTAGAACACACACTTTTTTATATCTAATGTACATGTCATTAGAAAGAATTGCATACATGCAAAAACTCTTCTTTCCTTTGACATTGTCAGCCCATACAGCAACGATATATGCATAAATTGTGTATGTGTTTAAGGTAGCTGCTCTTTACACAATTAGATAGAGAACGGAATAGCCATGCACATGGTGGCTTGATCGTTTAAGTTAGCCGCAGTTTAGACCTATAATTACACGTTTATTGTATTTGTTAACTGGAACAATATTAAAATGGGTAAATGAATGTAGATATTTGTGAACTTTGCTAACCTCAGATGATGATGTACAAAAGAGTTGAAATGCAGACTGGCTCGGGCAAAAGCAGCTTTCGAAATAATGACGTAAATAACATGCAATCTAATTTTGAAAATACAAACACGAAAAAAGAGTTCTTACATATTATGTAGGGCAACTAAGAAGAGAAATGAAAACGTTCTGAAAGAGGCCAAAGCTAAAAGAGAGCTCTAATATCTAATATTAGGAAGAAAAAATCATCGTTTATTGCCATGTAATGTGAACAGAACAGCTGGCATATATTGTAACTACTGGGGAAACTGAGGGACGAACGAAGACATAGAGTGAAGCAAAGGAAAAAAGATATAAGACAGCTAAAGAGAATGAATTGGCAGAAGGTCAACAACAGAAACGATAAATGACTGTCGTGATCAAAAGATGTGGGGAGACATGATCATCTACGCCGGCAGGTCCGGTACTTGATGATGATGATTTTGGTAATCACATTGGGCATTAAATAATATATACCTAAATATTTTCGTCTTAATCTGTTATATCTGTTTTTGCGTTATGTATTTCACAACATTTTTTGTTTTAAATAATGTCTTCGACTTTAGGCCACAACTGAAAACACAACAAGTGCAGTAAGTGAATATACATGAAGATGTGTAATCAAAATACGTCTGCGTGATATCGTTCATCATGCCCTACTTCTTTAAATTAATTGCAAGTTAACCATTCTGGTTCCGATTTTTCCTTTATCACTTTCATGAGTTTTTGCCTCTGCCAAATTATTTCATTAGATGCTGTTTGTCATTAGGTAATAAATGTGATTTTTACTGCTTAGCGTAATACATCTAGCACTATGTATGATACATGTTATTGTTTTTCTATAACGTGTATTATAACTGAATACTTAGAATCTGCATGCAATTTTGCTCATTATTCTACAATGTTCACTCCATCTAGGAAACACATACTAATGTTCAATTAGTGATGCCAATACGGTCATTGAATACTTAAACTGATGGTCAAATTATTTATCAGAAAATGTATCCGACTCTTCTTTACGTGAACTGAGATCTTCTATTTCTTCTACTTTCCATCCTCATATGCCATTTCAGGGTTGAGTGGAGATATAATTTGCAGTCTTTTGACTTTGTGTTAGAGTCTGCTGATGCAATGCTTCCTATTGTTTGTAATATTCAGTCAGTCCATCGTTTCCGTGATCGGAATTTGGATCTGGTTTTCTCGCATATTTTTTTTTTAATCCTCGTTGTTTTGTATTTTGTTCTTTCTAGCCCGTCAGTGACCAAAGAATTGTATCTGCTACTTCTTTATTTATTTTATAGCGGGTTTTTTTCTAGCTTATATTATCAGTTCATCGTTACTGTTTTTTATCTCTCATGTTGTATCCCGTCATTCATCTAATGCATTTAAATTCATTTGAATTTACGTTTCTTTGTTCTTACATCAAAAGTCCGTTAACGGTATTGGCATCAAAACGTTGGAATGAAAATTGTCTTGTAGAGTGCATTTTTTGACTCAACAGTTATTTCTTTGTTGAATAGTAGTGGTGATTGCTGTTAAATGTTTTGACACGCTTTATTGCTGCATCTTCAGTACATTTTACTTTCAATTGTATTGAATGGTATATTCGGGTCTTAAACACATTGTGAGCATGGGATAATCTATGACAGATTGACTATATTTGTTGAGTAAACAATTTCGGGAGGAGAAACACATGATCATATTCGTTACAACGTGTAAGTGCACAACTACAAATATTCATCATTTACCCATTTCCCTTACCATTAATTAAACTATATGTTTGTCTGTTAGAACACACACTTTTTTATATCTAATGTACATGTCATTAGAAAGAATTGCATACATGCAAAAACTCTTCTTTCCTTTGACATTGTCAGCCCATACAGCAACGATATATGCATAAATTGTGTATGTGTTTAAGGTAGCTGCTCTTTACACAATTAGATAGAGAACGGAATAGCCATGCACATGGTGGCTTGATCGTTTAAGTTAGCCGCAGTTTAGACCTATAATTACACGTTTATTGTATTTGTAAACTGGAACAATATTAAAATGGGTAAATGAATGTAGATATTTGTGAACTTTGCTAACCTCAGATGATGATGTACAAAAGAGTTGAAATGCAGACTGGCTCGGGCAAAAGCAGCTTTCGAAATAATGACGTAAATAACATGCAATCTAATTTTGAAAATACAAACACGAAAAAAGAGTTCTTACATATTATGTAGGGCAACTAAGAAGAGAAATGAAAACGTTCTGAAAGAGGCCAAAGCTAAAAGAGAGCTCTAATATCTAATATTAGGAAGAAAAAATCATCGTTTATTGCCATGTAATGTGAACAGAACAGCTGGCATATATTGTAACTACTGGGGAAACTGAGGGACGAACGAAGACATAGAGTGAAGCAAAGGAAAAAAGATATAAGACAGCTAAAGAGAATGAATTGGCAGAAGGTCAACAACAGAAATGATAAATGACTGTCGTGATCAAAAGATGTGGGGAGACATGATCATCTACGCCGGCAGGTCCGGTACTTGATGATGATGATTTTGGTAATCACATTGGGCATTAAATAATATATACCTAAATATTTTCGTCTTAATCTGTTATATCTGTTTTTGCGTTATGTATTTCACAACATTTTTTGTTTTAAATAATGTCTTCGACTTTAGGCCACAACTGAAAACACAACAAGTGCAGTAAGTGAATATACATGAAGATGTGTAATCAAAATACGTCTGCGTGATATCGTTCATCATGCCCTACTTCTTTACATTAATTGCAAGTTAACCATTCTGGTTCCGATTTTTCCTTTATCACTTTCATGAGTTTTTGCCTCTGCCAAATTATTTCATTAGATGCTGTTTGTCATTAGGTAATAAATGTGATTTTTACTGCTTAGCGTAATACATCTAGCACTATGTATGATACATGTTATTGTTTTTCTATAACGTGTATTATAACTGAATACTTAGAATCTGCATGCATTTTTGCTCATTATTCTACAATGTTCACTCCATCTAGGAAACACATACTAATGTTCAATTAGTGATGCCAATACGGTCATTGAATACTTAAACTGATGGTCAAATTATTTATCAGAAAATGTATCCGTCTCTTCTTTACGTGAACTGAGATCTTCTATTTCTTCTACTTCCCATCCTCATATGCCATTTCAGGGTTGAGTGGAGATATAATTTGCAGTCTTTTGACTTTGTGTTAGAGTCTGCTGATGCAATGCTTCCTATTGTTTGTAATATTCAGTCAGTCTATCGTTTCCGTGATCGGAATTTGGATCTGGTTTTCTCGCATATTTTTTTTTTAATCCTCGTTGTTTTGTATTTTGTTCTTTCTAGCCCGTCAGTGACCAAAGAATTGTATCTGCTACTTCTTTATTTATTTTATAGCGGGGTTTTTTCTAGCTTATATTATCAGTTCATCGTTACTGTTTTTTATCTCTCATGTTGTATCCCGTCATTCATCTAATGCATTTAAATTCATTTGAATTTAAGTTTTTTTGTTCTTACATCAAAAGTCCGTTAACGGTATTGGCATCAAAACGTTGGAATGAAAATTGTCTTGTAGAGTGCATTTTTGGACTCAACAGTTATTTCTTTGTTGAATAGTAGTGGTGATTCCTGTTTAATGTTTTTGATACGCTTTGTTGCATCTTCAGTACATTTCTGCTGTTTGTGAATTGTCGTGTGTGACTATACTTTCCAAGATATTTAATTTTCATTATTTGTTTTAGTTGTCAAACGTCTATTGTCATTTTGATATTCTGTTTCTCTTATGCGATATTCATGACTTCTGTTTTGTTGATGTTGATTTTCTTTGCGTATTTTGTGGCTGTGCTGTTGGGTCTACTCAAGTGTTCTTGTAGGTTTTTCATTTCCCCATTCTATTTTGCAAGATTAAGTAATAACATATTATAATTTTGTCTCTAATGTTCTCTATTCTAAAAGCACTTCATTATTTGTTGGTATTCATCACAATTTCCTTTCATTCCAGTTTGTTTTAATTTCATTTTATTGTTAATACAAAGAGAGTCAATATTTATTTCTACTAATGTACCTTTCTGAATTGTGTTAGCTGTACTAAATATATGGTGTTTTGCGCTCACGAATTAATATTTTATTTATACATGTGTATCTAGCTCGACTAAAGACATGTCTTTGTGTACTCACATGAACTAGTCATTATTCTTCTGTACTTCGAAGTTGTATTATTATGAAATAACATTTGTGTCAAAACGTCGTTATATATATATATTTTTTATTTATTGCGTGCCATTTTTTGATGAAATAACAATTGTTACAGTACAAAACAGCTAAAACGATCAAGGAAGTCAGTAACGTGTTTACTTTCGATTGTATTGAATGGTATATTCGGGTCTTAAACACATTGTGAGCATGGGATAATCTATGACAGATTGACTATATTTGTTGAGTAAACAATTTCGGGAGGAGAAACACATGATCATATTCGTTACAACGTGTAAGTGCACAACTACAAATATTCATCATTTATCCATTTCCCTTACCATTAATTAAACTATATGTTTGTCTGTTAGAACACACACTGTTTTATATCTAATGTACATGTCATTAGAAAGAATTGCATAAATTCAAAAACTCTTCTATGCTTTCACATTGTCAGCCCATACTGCAACGATATATGCATAAATTGTGTATGTGTTTAAGGTAGCTGCTCTTTATACAAGTACATAGAGAACGGAATAGCCATGCACATGGTGGCTTGATCGTAAAAGGTATTCGCTTTTTGGATCTATAATTACCAGTTTATTATATTGGTAAACTGGAACAATATTAAAATGGATAAACGAGTTTAAATATTTGTGAACTTTGTTAACCTCAATGATGATATACAACAGAGGTGAAATGCAGACTGGCTAAGGCAAAATCAGATTTCGAAAAAATGACGAAGATACTATGCAATAAATTTTTGCAAATACAAACACGGAAAAAGAGTTCTTACATATTATGTAGAGCCAATCTTAACATATGGATGTGAATCATGGACTATATGACAACAGACAAGATAATCACTGGAGTCTGTAGAAATGTGCTTTTACAGAAGAATATTGAGAATATCATGGACAACTAAGAAGGGAAATGAAAACGTTCTGAAAGAGGCCAAAGCGAAAAGAAATGGCTAATTTCTAATATTAGGAAGAAGCAATCATCATTTATAGCCATGTAATGAGAAGACAACAGCTGGAATATATTGTAACAACTGGGAAAATTTAGGGACGAAGACATAGAAGGAAGCAAAGGGAAAAGACATAAGACAGATTACGAGAATGACTTGGCAGTAAGTCAACAACAGAAATGATAAATAACTGTCGTGATCAAAAGATGTGGAGAGATATGATCACCTACGCCAGCAGGTCCGGTACATGATGATGATGATGGTATTGGTAATCTCATTGGACATTAAATAATATATACCTAAATATTTTCGTCTTAATCTGTTCTATCTGATTTGGCGTTATGTTTTTCCCAACATTTTGTGTTTTAAATAATGTCTTCGACTTTAGGCAACAACTGAAAGCACAACAATTGCAGTAAGTAAATATACATGAAGATGTGTAATCAAAATACTTCTGTGTGATAGCGTTCATCATGAACTATTTCTTTAAATTAATTGAAAGTTAACCATTCTGGTTTCGATGTCTCCTTTATCACTTTCTTGAGTTTTTGCCTCTGTCAAATTATTTTAGTAGATGCTGTTTGTCATTATGTAATAAATGGGATTTTTACTGCTTAGCGTAATACATCTAGCACAATGTATCATACATGCTATTGTTTTTCGATAACGTGCATTATATCTGAGTACTTAGAATCTACATGCATTCTTGTTCATTATTCTACAATGTTCACTCCATCTAGGAGAGACATACTGATGTTCAATTAGTAATGCCAATACGTTCATTGAACCCGTACACTGATGGTCAATTCATTTATTAGAAAATGTATCCGTCTCTTCCTTCCGTGAACTGAGCTCTTCTATTTCTTCTACTTTCCATCCTCATTTGCCATTTCAGCGTTGAGTTGCGATATAATTTGCAGTATGTTGCCTTTCTGTTAGAGTCTGCTGATGCAATGCTTCCTATTGTTTGTAATATTCCGACAGTCCATCCTTTTCGTGATCGGAATTTGGGTCTGGTTTTCTCGCATAGTCTTTTTAAATCTTCGTTGTGTTGTATTGTGTTCCTTCTAGCTCGTCAGTGACGAAACAATTGTATCTGTTACTTCTTTATTTATTTTATAGCGGTGTTTTTTCTAGCTTGTATTATCAGTTCATCGTTTCTGTTTTTATCTCTTACGTTGTATCATGTCATTCATCTAATGCATTTAAATTCAGTTGAGGTTATGTTTTTTTTTGTTCTTACATCAAAGGTCCATTAACGGCATTGGCATCAAAACGTTGGAATGAAAATTGTCTTGTAGAGTGCATTTTGGGACTCAACAGTTATTTCTTTGTTGAATAGTAGTGGTAATTCCTGTTTAATGTTTTTGATACGCTTTGTTGCATTTTCAGTACATTTCTGCTGTTTGTGAATTGTCGTTTGTGACTATACTTTCCAAGATATTTAATTTTCATTATTTGTTTTAGTTGTCAAACGTCTATTGTCATTTTGATATTCTGTTTCTCTTATGCGATATTCATGACTTCTGTTTTGTTGATGTTGATTTTCTTTGCGTATTTTGTGGCTGTGCTGTTGGGTCTACTCAAGTGTTCTTGTAGGTTTTTCATTTCCCCATTCTATTTTGCAAGATTAAGTAATAACATATTATAATTTTGTCTCTAATGTTCTCTATTCTAAAAGCACTTCATTATTTGTTGGTATTCATCACAATTTCCTTTCATTCCAGTTTGTTTTAATTCCATTTTATTGTTAATACAAAGAGAGTCAATATTTATTTCTACTAATGTACCTTTCTGAATTGTGTTAGCTGTACTAAATATATGGTGTTTTGTGCTCACGAACTAATATTTTATTTATACATGTGTATCTAGCTCGACTAAAGACATGTCTTTGTGTACTCACATGAACTAGTCATTATTCTTCTGTACTTCGAAGTTGTATTATTATGAAATAACATTTGTGTCAAAACGTCGTTATATATATATTTTTTATTTATTAAGTGCCATTTTTTGATGAAATAACAATTGTTACAGTACAAAAAAGCTAAAACGAACAAGGAAGTCAGTAACGTGTTTACTTTCAATTGTATTGAATGGTATATTCGGGTCTGAAACACACTGTGAGCATGGGATAATCTATGACAGATTGACTATATTTGTTGAGTAAACAAGTTCGGGAGGAGAAACACATGATCATATTCGTTACAACGTGTAAGTGCACAACTACAAATATTCATCATTTATCCATTTCCCTTACCATTAATTAAACTATATGTTTGTCTGTTAGAACACACACTTTTTTATATCTAATGTACATGTCATTAGAAAGAATTGCATACATGCAAACACTCTTCTTTCCTTTGACATTGTCAGCCCATACAGCAACGATATATGCATACATTGTGTATGTGTTTAAGGTAGCTGCTCTTTACACAATTAGATAGAGAACGGAATAGCCATGCACATGGTGGCTTGATCGTTTAAGTTAGCCACAGTTTAGACATATAATTACACGTTTATTGTATTTGTAAACTGGAACAATATTAAAATCGGTAAATGAATGTAGATATTTGTGAACTTTGCTAACCTCAGATGATGATGTACAAAAGAGTTGAAATGCAGACTGGCTCGGGCAAAAGCAGCTTTCGAAATAATGACGTAAATAACATGCAATCTAATTTTGAAAATACAAACACGAAAAAAGAGTTCTTACATATTATGTAGGGCAAGTAAGAAGAGAAATGAAAACGTTCTGAAAGAGGCCAAAGCTAAAAGAGAGCTCTAATTTCTAATATTAGGAAGAAACAATCATCGTTTATTGCCATGTAATGTGAACAGAACAGCTGGCATATATTGTAACTACTGGGGAAATTGAGGGACGAAGACGCAGAGTGAAGCAAAGGAAAAAGATATAAGACAGTTAAATAGAATGAATTGGCAGAAGGTCAACAACAGAAATGATAAATTACTGTCGTGATCAAAAGATGTGGGGAGACATGATCACCTACGCCGGCAGGTCCGGTACCTGATGATGATGATTTTGGTAATCACATTGGGCATTAAATAATATATACCTAAATATTTTCGTCTTAATCTGTTATATCTGTTTTTGCGTTATGTATTTCACATTTTTTGTTTTAAATAATGTCTTCGACTTTAGGCTACAACTGAAAACACAACAATTGCAGTAAGTAAATATACATGAAGATGTGTAATCAAAATACTTCTGCGTGATATCGTTCATCATGCCCTACTTCTTTAAATTAATTGCAAGTTAACCATTCTGGTTCCGATTTTTCCCTTATCACTTTCATGAGTTTTTGCCTCTGCCAAATTATTTCAGTACATGCTGTTTGTCATTAGGTAATAAATGTGATTTTTACTGCTTAGCGTAATACATCTAGCACTATGTATGATACATGTTATTGTTTTTCTATAACGTGTATTATAACTGAATACTTAGAATCTGCATGCATTTTTGCTCATTATTCTACAATGTTCACTCCATCTAGGAAACACATACTAATGTTCAATTAGTGATGCCAATACGGTCATTGAATACTTAAACTGATGGTCAAATTATTTATCAGAAAATGTATCCGTCTCTTCTTTACGTGAACTGAACTCTTCTATTTCTTCTACTTTCCATCCTCATATGCCATTTCAGGGTTGAGTGGAGATATAATTTGCAGTCTTTTGACTTTGTGTTAGAGTCTGCTGATGCAATGCTTCCTATTGTTTGTAATATTCAGTCAGTCCATCGTTTCCGTGATCGGAATTTGGATCTGGTTTTCTCGCATATTTTTTTTTTAATCTTCGTTGTTTTGTATTTTGTTCTTTCTAGCCCGTCAGTGACCAAAGAATTGTATCTGCTACTTCTTTATTTATTTTATAGCGGGTTTTTTTCTAGCTTATATTATCAGTTCATCGTTACTGTTTTTTTATCTCTCATGTTGTATCCCGTCATTCATCTAATGCATTTAAATTCAGTTGATGTTACGTTTTTTTGTTCTTACATCAAAGGTCCGTTAACGGTATTGGCATCAAAACGTTGGAATGAAAATTGTCTTGTAGAGTGCATTTTTGGACTCAACAGTTATTTCTTTGTTGAATAGTAGTTGTGATTGCTGTTAAATGTTTTGACACGCTTTGTTGCTGCATCTTCAGTACATTTTACTTTCAATTGTATTGAATTTTATATACGGGTCTTAAACACGTTGTGAGCATGTGATATTCTCTGACAGATTGGCTATATTTGTTGAGTTAACAATTTCGGGAAGAGAAACACATGAGCATACTCGTTACAACGTGTAAGTGCACAACTACAAATATTCATCATTTATCCATTTCCCTTACCATTAATTGAAATTGCATGTTTGTCTGTTAGAACACACACTTTTTGTATATCTAATGTACATGTCATTATAAAGAATTGCATACATTCAAAAACTATTATATGCTTTCACATTGTCATCCCATACTGCAACGATATATGCAGAAATTGTGTATGTGTTTAAGGTAGCTACTCTTTACACAAGTACATAGAGAACGGAATAGCCATGCATATGCTGGCTTGATCGTAAAAGGTATTCGCTTTTTGGATCTATAATTACCCGTTTTTTTATATTGGTACACTGGAACAATATTAAAATGGATAAACGAGTTAAAATATTTGTGAACTTTATTAACCTCAATGATGATATACAACAGCGATGAAATGCAGACTGGCAAAGGCAAAATCAGCTTTCGAAAAAAAATGACGAAGATACTATGCAATCCATTTTTGCAAATACAAACACGGAAAAAGAGTTCTTACATATTATGTAGAGCCAATCTTAACATATAGATGTGAATCATGGACTATATGACAACAGACAAGATAATCACTGGAGTCTGTAGAAATGTGCTTTTACAGAAGAATATTGAGAATATCATGGACAACTAAGAAGGGAAATGAAAACGTTCTGAAAGAGGCCAAAGCAAAAAGAAATGGCTAATTTCTAATATTAGGAAGAAACAATCATTATTTATAGCCATGTAATGAGAAGACAACAGCTGGAATATATTGTAACAACTGGGAACATTTAGAGACGAAGACATAGAAGGAAGCAAATGGAAAAGACATAAGACAGATTACGAGAATGACTTGGGAGTAAGTCAACAAAAGAAATGATAAATGACTGTCGTGATCAAAAGATGTGGAGAGATATGATCACCTACGCCAGCAGGTCCGGTACATGATGATGATGATATTGGTAATCTCATTGGACATTAAATAATATATACCTACATATTTTCGTCTTAATTTGTTCTATCTGATTTGGCGTTATGTTTTTCACAACATTTTGTGTTTTAAATAATGTCTTCGACTTTAGGCAACAACTGAAAGCACAACAATTGCAGTAAGTAAATATACATGAAGATGTGTAATCAAAATACTTCTGTGTGATAGCGTTCATCATGAACTATTTCTTTAAATTAATTGAAAGTTAACCATTCTGGTTTCGATGTCTCCTTTATCACTTTCATGAGTTTTTGCCTCTGTCAAATTATTTTAGTAGATGCTGTTTGTCATTATGTAATAAATGGGATTTTTACTGCTTAGCGTAATACATCTAGCACAATGTATCATACATGCTATTGTTTTTTCGATAACGTGCATTATATCTGAGTACTTAGAATCTACATGCATTCTTGTTCATTATTCTACAATGTTCACTCCATCTAGGAAAGACATACTGATGTTCAATTAGTAATGCCAATACGGTCATTGAACCCGTACACTGATGGTCAAATCATTTATTAGAAAATGTATCCGTCTCTTCCTTCCGTGAACTGAGCTCTTCTATTTCTTCCTCTTTCCATCCTCATTTGCCATTTCAGCGTTGAGTTGCGATATACTTTGCAGTATGTTGCCTTTCTGTTAGAGTCTGCTGATGCAATGCTTCCTATTGTTTGTAATATTCCGACAGTCCATCATTTTCGTGATCTGAATTTGGGTCTGGTTTTCTCGCATAGTCTTTTTTAATCTTCGTTGTGTTGTATTGTGTTCCTTCTAGCTCGTCAGTGACGAAACAATTGTATCTGTTACTTCTTTATTTATTTTATAGCGGTGTTTTTTCTAGCTTGTATTATCAGTTCATCGTTTCTGTTTTTTATATCTTATGTTGTATCATGTCATTCATCTAATGCATTTAAATTCAGTTGAGGTTATGTTTTTTTTTTTTTCTTACATCAAAGGTTCATTAACGGCATTGTCATCAAAACGTTGGAATGAAAATTGTCTTGTAGAGTGCATTTTGTGACTCAACAGTTATTTCTTTGTTGAATAGTTATGGTGATTCCTGTTTAATGTTTTGATACGCTTTGTTGCATCTTCAGTACATTTATGCTGTTTGTGAATTGTCGTGTGTGACTATACTTTCCAAGATATTTAATTTTCATTATGTGTTTTAGTTGTCTAACGTCTATTGTCATTTTGATATTATGTTTCTCTTATGCGATATTCATGACTTCTGTTTTGTTGATGTTGATTTTCTTTGCGTATTTTGTGGCTGTGCTGTTGGGTCTACTCAAGTGTTCTTGTAGGTTTGACATTTCCCCATTCTATTTTGCAAGATTAAGTAATAACATATTATAATTTTGTCTCTAATGTTCTCTATTCTAAAAGCACTTCATTATGTGTTGGTATTCATCACAATTTCCTTTCATTCCAGTTTGTTTTAATTTCATTTTATTGTTAATACAAAGAGAGTCAATATTTATTTCTACTAATGTACCTTTCTGAATTGTGTTAGCTGTACTAAATATATGGTGTTTTGTGCTCACGAACACATATTTTATTTATACATGTGTATCTAGCTCGACTAAAGACATGGCTTTGTGTACTCACATGAACTAGTCATTATTCTTCTGTACTTCGAAGTTGTATTATTATGAAATAACATTTGTGTCAAAACGTCGTTATATATATTTTTTTTATTTATTGCGTGCTATTTTTTGATGAAATAACAATTGTTACAGTACAAAACAGCTAAAACGAACAAGGAAGTCAGTAACGTGTTTACTTTCAATTGTATTGAATGGTATATTCGGGTCTTAAACACATTGTGAGCATGGGATAATCTTTGACGGATTGACTATATTTGTTGAGTAAACAATTTCGGGAGGAGAAACACATGATCATATTCATTACAACGTGTAAGTGCACAACTACAAATATTCATCATTTATCCATTTCCCTTACCATTAATTGAAATTGCATGTTTGTCTGTTAGAACACACACTTTTTGTATATCTAATGTACATGTCATTATAAAGAATTGCATACATTCAAAAACTATTATATGCTTTCACATTGTCATCCCATACTGCAACGATATATGCAGAAATTGTGTATGTGTTTAAGGTAGCTGCTCTTTACACAAGTACATAGAGAACGGAATAGCCATGCATATGCTGGCTTGATCGTAAAAGGTATTCGCTTTTTGGATCTATAATTACCCGTTTTTTTATATTGGTACACTGGAACAATATTAAAATGGATAAACGAGTTAAAATATTTGTGAACTTTATTAACCTCAATGATGATATACAACAGCGATGAAATGCAGACTGGCAAAGGCAAAATCAGCTTTCGAAAAAAAATGACGAAGATACTATGCAATCCATTTTTGCAAATACAAACACGGAAAAAGAGTTCTTACATATTATGTAGAGCCAATCTTAACATATGGATGTGAATCATGGACTATATGACAACAGACAAGATAATCACTGGAGTCTGTAGAAATGTGCTTTTACAGAAGAATATTGAGAATATCATGGACAACTAAGAAGGGAAATGAAAACGTTCTGAAAGAGGCCAAAGCAAAAAGAAATGGCTAATTTCTAATATTAGGAAGAAACAATCATTATTTATAGCCATGTAATGAGAAGACAACAGCTGGAATATATTGTAACAACTGGGAACATTTAGAGACGAAGACATAGAAGGAAGCAAATGGAAAAGACATAAGACAGATTACGAGAATGACTTGGGAGTAAGTCAACAAAAGAAATGATAAATGACTGTCGTGATCAAAAGATGTGGAGAGATATGATCACCTACGCCAGCAGGTCCGGTACATGATGATGATGATATTGGTAATCTCATTGGACATTAAATAATATATACCTACATATTTTCGTCTTAATTTGTTCTATCTGATTTGGCGTTATGTTTTTCACAACATTTTGTGTTTTAAATAATGTCTTCGACTTTAGGCCACAACTGAAAACACAACAAGTGCAGTAAGTAAATATACATGAAGATGTGTAATCAAAATACGTCTGCGTGATATCGTTCATCATGCCCTACTTCTTTAAATTAATTGCAAGTTAACCATTCTGGTTCCGATTTTTCCTTTATCACTTTCATGAGTTTTTGCCTCTGCCAAATTATTTCATTAGATGCTGTTTGTCATTAGGTAATAAATGTGATTTTTACTGCTTAGCGTAATACATCTAGCACTATGTATGATACATGTTATTGTTTTTCTATAACGTGTATTATAACTGAATACTTAGAATCTGCATGCATTTTTGCTCATTATTCTACAATGTTCACTCCATCTAGGAAAGACATACTGATGTTCAATTAGTAATGCCAATACGGTCATTGAACCCGTACACTGATGGTCAAATCATTTATTAGAAAATGTATCCGTCTCTTCCTTCCGTGAACTGAGCTCTTCTATTTCTTCCTCTTTCCATCCTCATTTGCCATTTCAGCGTTGAGTTGCGATATACTTTGCAGTATGTTGCCTTTCTGTTAGAGTCTGCTGATGCAATGCTTCCTATTGTTTGTAATATTCCGACAGTCCATCATTTTCGTGATCTGAATTTGGGTCTGGTTTTCTCGCATAGTCTTTTTTAATCTTCGTTGTGTTGTATTGTGTTCCTTCTAGCTCGTCAGTGACGAAACAATTGTATCTGTTACTTCTTTATTTATTTTATAGCGGTGTTTTTTCTAGCTTGTATTATCAGTTCATCGTTTCTGTTTTTTATATCTTATGTTGTATCATGTCATTCATCTAATGCATTTAAATTCAGTTGAGGTTATGTTTTTTTTTTTTCTTACATCAAAGGTTCATTAACGGCATTGGCATCAAAACGTTGGAATGAAAATTGTCTTGTAGAGTGCATTTTGTGACTCAACAGTTATTTCTTTGTTGAATAGTTATGGTGATTCCTGTTTAATGTTTTGATACGCTTTGTTGCATCTTCAGTACATTTCTGCTGTTTGTGAATTGTCGTGTGTGACTATACTTTCCAAGATATTTAATTTTCATTATGTGTTTTAGTTGTCTAACGTCTATTGTCATTTTGATATTATGTTTCTCTTATGCGATATTCATGACTTCTGTTTTGTTGATGTTGATTTTCTTTGCGTATTTTGTGGCTGTGCTGTTGGGTCTACTCAAGTGTTCTTGTAGGTTTGACATTTCCCCATTCTATTTTGCAAGATTAAGTAATAACATATTATAATTTTGTCTCTAATGTTCTCTATTCTAAAAGCACTTCATTATGTGTTGGTATTCATCACAATTTCCTTTCATTCCAGTTTGTTTTAATTTCATTTTATTGTTAATACAAAGATAGTCAATATTTATTTCTACTAATGTACCTTTCTGAATTGTGTTAGCTGTACTAAATATATGGTGTTTTGTGCTCACGAACACATATTTTATTTATACATGTGTATCTAGCTCGACTAAAGACATGGCTTTGTGTACTCACATGAACTAGTCATTATTCTTCTGTACTTCGAAGTTGTATTATTATGAAATAACATTTGTGTCAAAACGTCGTTATATATATTTTTTTTATTTATTGCGTGCTATTTTTTGATGAAATAACAATTGTTACAGTACAAAACAGCTAAAACGAACAAGGAAGTCAGTAACGTGTTTACTTTCAATTGTATTGAATGGTATATTCGGGTCTTAAACACATTGTGAGCATGGGATAATCTTTGACGGATTGACTATATTTGTTGAGTAAACAATTTCGGGAGGAGAAACACATGATCATATTCATTACAACGTGTAAGTGCACAACTACAAATATTCATCATTTATCCATTTCCCTTACCATTAATTGAAATTGCATGTTTGTCTGTTAGAACACACACTTTTTGTATATCTAATGTACATGTCATTATAAAGAATTGCATACATGCAAAAACTCTTCTTTCCTTTGACATTGTCAGCCCATACAGCAACGATATATGCATAAATTGTGTATGTGTTTAAGGTAGCTGCTCTTTACACAATTAGATAGAGAACGGAATAGCCATGCATATGCTGGCTTGATCGTTTAAGTTAGCCGCAGTTTAGACCTATAATTACACGTTTATTGTATTTATAAACTGGAACAATATTAAAATCGGTAAATGGATGTAGATATTTGTGAACTTTGCTAACCTCAGATGATGATGTACAAAAGAGTTGAAATGCAGACTGGCTCGGGCAAAAGCAGCTTTCGAAATAATGACGTAAATAACATGCAATCTAATTATGAAAATACAAACACGAAAAAAGAGTTCTTACATATTATGTAGGGCAACTAAGAAGAGAAATGAAAACGTTCTGAAAGAGGCCAAAGCTAAAAGAGAGCTCTAATTTCTAATATTAGGAAGAAACAATCATTGTTTATTGCCATGTAATGTGAAGAGAACAGCTGGCATATATTGTAACTACTGGGGAAATTGAGGGACGAAGACATAGAGTGAAGCAAAGGAAAAAGATATAAGACAGCTAAAGAGAATGAATTGGCAGAAGGTCAACAACAGAAATGATAAATTACTGTCGTGATCAAAAGATGTGGGGAGACATGATCACCTACGCCGGCAGGTCCGGTACTTGATGAAGATGATTTTGGTAATCACATTGGGCATTAAATAATATATACCTAAATATTTTCGTCTTAATCTGTTATATCTGTTTTTGCGTTATGTATTTCACAACATTTTTTGTTTTAAATAATGTCTTCGACTTTAGGCCACAACTGAAAACACAACAAGTGCAGTAAGTAAATATACATGAAGATGTGTAATCAAAATACGTCTGCGTGATATCGTTCATCATGCCCTACTTCTTTAAATTAATTGCAAGTTAACCATTCTGGTTCCGATTTTTCCTTTATCACTTTCATGAGTTTTTGCCTCTGCCAAATTATTTCATTAGATGCTGTTTGTCATTAGGTAATAAATGTGATTTTTACTGCTTAGCGTAATACATCTAGCACTATGTATGATACATGTTATTGTTTTTCTATAACGTGTATTATAACTGAATACTTAGAATCTGCATGCATTTTTGCTCATTATTCTACAATGTTCACTCCATCTAGGAAACACATACTATTGTTCAATTAGTGATGCCAATACGGTCATTGAATACTTAAACTGATGGTCAAATTATTTATCAGAAAATGTATCCGTCTCTTCTTTACGTGAACTGAGCTCTTCTATTTCTTCTACTTTCCATCCTCATATGCCATTTCAGGGTTGAGTGGAGATATAATATGCAGTCTTTTGACTTTGTGTTAGAGTCTGCTGATGCAATGCTTCCTATTGTTTGTAATATTCAGTCAGTCCATCGTTTCCGTGATCGGAATTTGGATCTGGTTTTCTCGCATATTTTTTTTTTTTAATCTTCGTTGTTTTGTATTTTGTTCTTTCTAGCCCGTCAGTGACCAAAGAATTGTATCTGCTACTTCTTTATTTATTTTATAGCGGGTTTTTTTCTAGCTTATATTATCAGTTCATCGTTACTGTTTTTTATCTCTTATGATGTATCCCGTCATTCATCTAATGCATTTAAATTCAGTTGAGGTTACGTTTTTTTGTTCTTACATCAAAGGTCCGTTAACGGTATTGGCATCAAAACGTTGGAATGAAAATTGTCTTGTAGAGTGCATTTTTGGACTCAACAGTTATTTCTTTGTTGAATAGTAGTGGTGATTGCTGTTAAATGTTTTGACACGCTTTGTTGCTGCATCTTCAGTACATTTTACTTTCAATTGTATTGAATTTTATATACGGGTCTTAAACACGTTGTGAGCATGTGATATTCTCTGACAGATTGGCTATATTTGTTGAGTTAACAATTTCGGGAAGAGAAACACATGAGCATACTCGTTACAACGTGTAAGTGCACAACTACAAATATTCATCATTTATCCATTTCCCTTACCATTAATTGAAATTGCATGTTTGTCTGTTAGAACACACACTTTTTGTATATCTAATGTACATGTCATTATAAAGAATTGCATACATTCAAAAACTATTATATGCTTTCACATTGTCATCCCATACTGCAACGATATATGCAGAAATTGTGTATGTGTTTAAGGTAGCTGCTCTTTACACAAGTACATAGAGAACGGAATAGCCATGCACATGCTGGCTTGATCGTAAAAGGTATTCGCTTTTTGGATCTATAATTACCCGTTTTTTTATATTGGTACACTGGAACAATATTAAAATGGATAAACGAGTTAAAATATTTGTGAACTTTATTAACCTCAATGATGATATACAACAGCGATGAAATGCAGACTGGCAAAGGCAAAATCAGCTTTCGAAAAAAATGACGAAGATACTATGCAATCCATTTTTGCAAATACAAACACGGAAAAAGAGTTCTTACATATTATGTAGAGCCAATCTTAACATATGGATGTGAATCATAGACTATATGACAACAGACAAGATAATCACTGGAGTCTGTAGAAATGTGCTTTTACAGAAGAATATTGAGAATATCATGGACAACTAAGAAGGGAAATGAAAACGTTCTGAAAGAGGCCAAAGCAAAAAGAAATGGCTAATTTCTAATATTAGGAAGAAACAATCATTATTTATAGCCATGTAATGAGAAGACAACAGCTGGAATATATTGTAACAACTGGGAACATTTAGAGACGAAGACATAGAAGGAAGCAAATGGAAAAGACATAAGACAGATTACGAGAATGACTTGGGAGTAAGTCAACAAAAGAAATGATAAATGACTGTCGTGATCAAAAGATGTGGAGAGATATGATCACCTACGCCAGCGGGTCCGGTACATGATGATGATGATATTGGTAATCTCATTGGACATTAAATAATATATACCTACATATTTTCGTCTTAATTTGTTCTATCTGATTTGGCGTTATGTTTTTCACAACATTTTGTGTTTTAAATAATGTCTTCGACTTTAGGCAACAACTGAAAGCACAACAATTGCAGTAAGTAAATATACATGAAGATGTGTAATCAAAATACTTCTGTGTGATAGCGTTCATCATGAACTAGTTCTTTAAATTAATTGAAAGTTAACCATTCTGGTTTCGATGTCTCCTTTATCACTTTCTTGAGTTTTTGCCTCTGTCAAATTATTTTAGTAGATGCTGTTTGTCATTATGTAATAAATGGGATTTTTACTGCTTAGCGTAATACATCTAGCACAATGTATCATACATGCTATTGTTTTTCGATAACGTGCATTATATCTGAGTACTTAGAATCTACATGCATTCTTGTTCATTATTCTACAATGTTCACTCCATCTAGGAGAGACATACTGATGTTCAATTAGTAATGCCAATACGGTCATTGAACCCGTACACTGATGGTCAAATCATTTATTAGAAAATGTATCCGTCTCTTCCTTCCGTGAACTGAGCTCTTCTATTTCTTCCTCTTTCCATCCTCATTTGACATTTCAGCGTTGAGTTGCGATATACTTTGCAGTATGTTGCCTTTCTGTTAGAGTCTGCTGATGCAATGCTTCCTATTGTTTGTAATATTCCGACAGTCCATCATTTTCGTGATCTGAATTTGGGTCTGGTTTTCTCGCATAGTCTTTTTTAATCTTCGTTGTGTTGTATTGTGTTCCTTCTAGCTCGTCAGTGACGAAACAATTGTATCTGTTACTTCTTTATTTATTTTATAGCGGTGTTTTTTCTAGCTTGTATTATCAGTTCATCGTTTCTGTTTTTTATCTCTTATGTTGTATCATGTCATTCATCTAATGCATTTAAATTCAGTTGAGGTTATGTTTTTGTTTTTTCTTACATCAAAGGTTCATTAACGGCATTGGCATCAAAACGTTGGAATGAAAATTGTCTTGTAGAGTGCATTTTGTGACTCAACAGTTATTTCTTTGTTGAATAGTTATGGTGATTCCTGTTTAATGTTTTGATACGCTTTGTTGCATCTTCAGTACATTTCTGCTGTTTGTGAATTGTCGTGTGTGACTATACTTTCCAAGATATTTAATTTTCATTATGTGTTTTAGTTGTCTAACGTCTATTGTCATTTTGATATTCTGTTTCTCTTATGCGATATTCATGACTTCTGTTTTGTTGATGTTGATTTTCTTTGCGTATTTTGTGGCTGTGCTGTTGGGTCTACTCAAGTGTTCTTGTAGGTTTGACATTTCCCCATTCTATTTTGCAAGATTAAGTAATAACATATTATAATTTTGTCTCTAATGTTCTCTATTCTAAAAGCACTTCATTATTTGTTGGTATTCATCACAATTTCCTTTCATTCCAGTTTGTTTTAATTTCATTTTATTGTTAATACAAAGAGAGTCAATATTTATTTCTACTAATGTACCTTTCTGAATTGTGTTAGCTGTACTAAATATATGGTGTTTTGTGCTCACGAACACATATTTTATTTATACATGTGTATCTAGCTCGACTAAAGACATGGCTTTGTGTACTCACATGAACTAGTCATTATTCTTCTGTACTTCGAAGTTGTATTATTATGAAATAACATTTGTGTCAAAACGTCGTTATATATTTTTTTTTTATTTATTGCGTGCTATTTTTTGATGAAATAACAATTGTTACAGTACAAAACAGCTAAAACGAACAAGGAAGTCAGTAACGTGTTTACTTTCAATTGTATTGAATGGTATATTCGGGTCTTAAACACATTGTGAGCATGGGATAATCTTTGACGGATTGACTATATTTGTTGAGTAAACAATTTCGGGAGGAGAAACACATGATCATATTCATTACAACGTTTAAGTGCACAACTACAAATATTCATCATTTATCCATTTCCCTTACCATTAATTAAACTATATGTTTGTCTGTTAGAACACACACTTTTTTATATCTAATGTACATGTCATTAGAAAGAATTGCATACATGCAAAAACTCTTCTTTCCTTTGACATTGTCAGCCCATACAGCAACGATATATGCATAAATTGTGTATGTGTTTAAGGTAGCTGCTCTTTACACAATTAGATAGAGAACGGAATAGCCATGCACATGGTGGCTTGATCGTTTAAGTTAGCCGCAGTTTAGACCTATAATTACACGTTTATTGTATTTATAAACTGGAACAATATTAAAATCGGTAAATGGATGTAGATATTTGTGAACTTTGCTAACCTCAGATGATGATGTACAAAAGAGTTGAAATGCAGACTGGCTCGGGCAAAAGCAGCTTTCGAAATAATGACGTAAATAACATGCAATCTAATTATGAAAATACAAACACGAAAAAAGAGTTCTTACATATTATGTAGGGCAACTAAGAAGAGAAATGAAAACGTTCTGAAAGAGGCCAAAGCTAAAAGAGAGCTCTAATTTCTAATATTAGGAAGAAACAATCATTGTTTATTGCCATGTAATGTGAAGAGAACAGCTGGCATATATTGTAACTACTGGGGAAATTGAGGGACGAAGACATAGAGTGAAGCAAAGGAAAAAGATATAAGACAGCTAAAGAGAATGAATTGGCAGAAGGTCAACAACAGAAATGATAAATTACTGTCGTGATCAAAAGATGTGGGGAGACATGATCACCTACGCCGGCAGGTCCGGTACTTGATGAAGATGATTTTGGTAATCACATTGGGCATTAAATAATATATACCTAAATATTTTCGTCTTAATCTGTTATATCTGTTTTTGCGTTATGTATTTCACAACATTTTTTGTTTTAAATAATGTCTTCGACTTTAGGCCACAACTGAAAACACAACAAGTGCAGTAAGTAAATATACATGAAGATGTGTAATCAAAATACGTCTGCGTGATATCGTTCATCATGCCCTACTTCTTTAAATTAATTGCAAGTTAACCATTCTGGTTCCGATTTTTCCTTTATCACTTTCATGAGTTTTTGCCTCTGCCAAATTATTTCATTAGATGCTGTTTGTCATTAGGTAATAAATGTGATTTTTACTGCTTAGCGTAATACATCTAGCACTATGTATGATACATGTTATTGTTTTTCTATAACGTGTATTATAACTGAATACTTAGAATCTGCATGCATTTTTGCTCATTATTTTACAATGTTCACTCCATCTAGGAAACACATACTAATGTTCAATTAGTGATGCCAATACGGTCATTGAATACTTAAACTGATGGTCAAATTATTTATCAGAAAATGTATCCGTCTCTTCTTTACGTGAACTGAGCTCTTCTATTTCTTCTACTTTCCATCCTCATATGCCATTTCAGGGTTGAGTGGAGATATAATATGCAGTCTTTTGACTTTGTGTTAGAGTCTGCTGATGCAATGCTTCCTATTGTTTGTAATATTCAGTCAGTCCATCGTTTCCGTGATCGGAATTTGGATCTGGTTTTCTCGCATATTTTTTTTTTTTAATCTTCGTTGTTTTGTATTTTGTTCTTTCTAGCCCGTCAGTGACCAAAGAATTGTATCTGCTACTTCTTTATTTATTTTATAGCGGGTTTTTTTCTAGCTTATATTATCAGTTCATCGTTACTGTTTTTTATCTCTTATGATGTATCCCGTCATTCATCTAATGCATTTAAATTCAGTTGAGGTTACGTTTTTTTGTTCTTACATCAAAGGTCCGTTAACGGTATTGGCATCAAAACGTTGGAATGAAAATTGTCTTGTAGAGTGCATTTTTGGACTCAACAGTTATTTCTTTGTTGAATAGTAGTGGTGATTGCTGTTAAATGTTTTGACACGCTTTGTTGCTGCATCTTCAGTACATTTTACTTTCAATTGTATTGAATTTTATATACGGGTCTTAAACACGTTGTGAGCATGTGATATTCTCTGACAGATTGGCTATATTTGTTGAGTTAACAATTTCGGGAAGAGAAACACATGAGCATACTCGTTACAACGTGTAAGTGCACAACTACAAATATTCATCATTTATCCATTTCCCTTACCATTAATTGAAATTGCATGTTTGTCTGTTAGAACACACACTTTTTGTATATCTAATGTACATGTCATTATAAAGAATTGCATACATTCAAAAACTATTATATGCTTTCACATTGTCATCCCATACTGCAACGATATATGCAGAAATTGTGTATGTGTTTAAGGTAGCTGCTCTTTACACAAGTACATAGAGAACGGAATAGCCATGCACATGCTGGCTTGATCGTAAAAGGTATTCGCTTTTTGGATCTATAATTACCCGTTTTTTTATATTGGTACACTGGAACAATATTAAAATGGATAAACGAGTTAAAATATTTGTGAACTTTATTAACCTCAATGATGATATACAACAGCGATGAAATGCAGACTGGCAAAGGCAAAATCAGCTTTCGAAAAAAAATGACGAAGATACTATGCAATCCATTTTTGCAAATACAAACACGGAAAAAGAGTTCTTACATATTATGTAGAGCCAATCTTAACATATGGATGTGAATCATAGACTATATGACAACAGACAAGATAATCACTGGAGTCTGTAGAAATGTGCTTTTACAGAAGAATATTGAGAATATCATGGACAACTAAGAAGGGAAATGAAAACGTTCTGAAAGAGGCCAAAGCAAAAAGAAATGGCTAATTTCTAATATTAGGAAGAAACAATCATTATTTATAGCCATGTAATGAGAAGACAACAGCTGGAATATATTGTAACAACTGGGAACATTTAGAGACGAAGACATAGAAGGAAGCAAATGGAAAAGACATAAGACAGATTACGAGAATGACTTGGGAGTAAGTCAACAAAAGAAATGATAAATGACTGTCGTGATCAAAAGATGTGGAGAGATATGATCACCTACGCCAGCGGGTCCGGTACATGATGATGATGATATTGGTAATCTCATTGGACATTAAATAATATATACCTAAATATTTTCGTCTTAATCTGTTCTATCTGATTTGGCGTTATGTTTTTCACAATATTTTGTGTTTTAAATAATGTCTTCGACTTTAGGCAACAACTGAAAGCACAACAATTGCAGTAAGTAAATATACATGAAGATGTGTAATCAAAATACTTCTGTGTGATAGCGTTCATCATGAACTATTTCTTTAAATTAATTGAAAGTTAACCATTCTGGTTTCGATGTCTCCTTTATCACTTTCTTGAGTTTTTGCCTCTGTCAAATTATTTTAGTAGATGCTGTTTGTCATTAGGTAATAAATGGGATTTTTACTGCTTAGCGTAATAAATCTAGCACAATGTATCATACATGCTATTGTTTTTCGATAACGTGCATTATATCTGAGTACTTAGAATCTACATGCATTCTTGTTCATTATTCTACAATGTTCACTCCATCTAGGAGAGACATACTGATGTTCAATTAGTAATGCCAATACGGTCATTGAACCCGTACACTGATGGTCAATTCATTTATTAGAAAATGTTTCCGTCTCTTCTTTACGTGAACCGAGCTCTTCTATTTCATCTTCTTTCCATCCTCATATGCCATTTCCGCGTTGATTGGATATATAATTTGCAGTCTTTTATATTTCTGTTAGAGTCTGATGATGCAATGTTTCCTATTGTTTGTAATATTCCGTCAGTCCATCGTATTCGTGATCGGAATTTGGGTCTGGTTTTCTCGCATAGTCTTTTTTAATCTTCGTTGTGTTGTATTGTGTTCCTTCTAGCTCGTCAGCGACAAAACAATTGTATCTGTTACTTCTGTATTTATTTTATAGCGGTGTTTTTTCTAGCTTTTATTATCAGTTCATCGTTTCTGTTTTTATATCTTATGTTGTATCCTGTCATTCATCTAATACATTTAAATTCAGTTGAGGTTATGTTTTTTTTTTTTTTTTTTTTGTTCTTACATCAAAGGTCCATTACTGGCATTGGTATCAAAACGTTAGAATGAAGATTGTCTTGTAGAGTGCATTTTTTGACTCAATAGTTATTTCTTTGTTGAATAATAGTGGTGATTGCTGTTTACTGTTTTGATACACTTTGTTGCATCTTCAGTACATTTCTGCTGTTTGTGAATTGTCGTGTGTGACTATACTTTCCAAGATATTTAAATTGCATTATTTGTTTTAGTTGTCAAACGTCTGTTGTCATTTTGATATTCTGTTTCTCTTATGCGATATTCATGATTTCTGTTTTGTTGATGTTGATTTTCTGTGTGTATTTTGTGGCCGTGCTGTTGGGTCTAATCAAGTGTTCTTGTAGGTCTTTCATTTCTCCAATCTATTTTGCAAGATGAAGTAATAACATATTATAGTTTTGTCTCTAATGTTCTCTATTCTAAAAGCACTTGATTATTTGTTGGTATTCATCACAATTTCCTTTCATTCCATTTTGTTTTAATTTCATTTTATTGTTATTACAAATAGAGTCAATATTTATTTCTACTAATGTACATTTCTGATTTGTGTGATCTGTTCTGAATATATGGTGTTTTGTTCTCACGAACTGATATTGCATTTATACATGTGTATCTAGGTCGACTGAAGACATGTCTTTGTGTACTCCCATGAACAAGTCATTATTCTTATGAGCTTCGATGTTGTATTATTATGAAATAACATTTGTGTCAAAGTCGTTATAAACATGTTTTTATTTGTCACGTGCCATATTTGATAACATAGCAATTGTTACAGTACAAAACAGCTAACACGAACAAGGAAGTCAGTAACGTGTTTACTTTCAATTATATTGAATGGTATATACGGGTCTTAAACACATTGTGCGCATGGGCTAATCTATGACAGTTTGGCTATAATTGTAGAGTAAACAATTTCGGGAAGAGAAATACATGATCATGCACGTTACAACATGTAAGTGCGCAATTACAAATATTCATCATTTATCCGTTTCCCTTACAATTATTTGAAATTACATGTTTGCCTCTTAGAACACACACGTTTTTTTTATATCTTTTGTACATGTCATTTGAGAGAATTTCATGAATTCAAATACTCTTTTATGCTTTCACATTGTCATCTCATACTGCAACGATATATGCAGAAATTATGTTTGTATTAAAGATATATGCTCTTTAGACAATTATATAGAGAACTGAATATAAATGCACATGGTGGCTTGATCGTTATAGGTAGCCGCTGGTGGACTTTAATATATTGATAAACTGGAACAATATTAAAAAGGGGTACATGAGTTTATTATTTGGAAATTAATATTTATTTAATATTAATAATTATTTTGTTAACCTCAGACAGAAGATGTACAACAAAGGTGAGATGCAGACTGGCTCAGGCAAAAGCTTCTTTCGAAAAAAAATGACGAAGATACTATGCAATCCATTTTTGACAATAGAAACGCGAGTTCTTAAATATTATGTAGATCCAGTATTAACATATGGAAGTGAATCATGGACTATAAGACAACAGACAAGAAAATCACCTTAGTCTATAGAATTGTGGTTTTACAGAAGATATTGAGAATATCATGGACAACTAAGAAGAGTAATGAAAACGTTCCGAAAGAGGCCAAAGCATTAAGAATGTTAATTTTCAATATTAGGAAGAAGCAATCATTATTTTTTTGGCCATGTAATGAGAATAGAACAGCGTAAATATATTGTTACTGGGACAATTGAGGGACGAAGAGATAGAGGATTATAAGAGATAACCAGACAGCTTAATAGAATGGCTTGGTGAAGGTCAACAACAGAAATGATAATTAACTATCGTGTTTGAAATTTGTGGAGAAACATAATCACCTACGCCAGCAGGCCCGGTACCTGATGATGATATTTGTAATCTCATTGGGCATAAAAATATGTTCCTAAATATATTCTTCTCAATCTATTTTATCTGTTTTGGCCTTATGTATTTCACAACATTATGTGTTTTAAATAATGTCTTCGACTTTAGGCTACAAATTAAAGCACAACACCTGCAGTAACTAAATATACATGAAGTTGTGTAATTAAAATACGTCTGTGTGATAGCATTTATCATGAACTATTTCTTTAAATTATTTGAAAGTTAACCCTTCTTGTTTCATAGTTGCCTTCTTCACTTTCTTAAGTTGTTGTCTCTGTCACATTATTTCAAGATTGTTTGCATTCCCTTGCCTCTCTGTTAGAGTCTGCTGCTGCCATGTTCCCATTGATTGCAATAATCCGCCAATCCATCGTTTTCGTGGTCGACTGTTGGGTCTGGTTTTCTCGCAAAGTTTATTGATTTTTAGTTGTATTTTAATTTGTTCTTTCTACCCTGTCAGTGACCAAACAATTGTATCAGTTAATTCTTTACACTTTCTTGAGTATTTGTCTCCGTCTAGTTATTTCAAGATATGTTGTTTGTCATTAGGTCATAAATACGATTGTTACTTCTGCGCACATGCCAACCAGCATAATTTATGGTTTATTGTATTCTTTTATATAATGTGCGTTATATCTGAAAACATAGAATTTACAAACATTCTCGCTCATTCTGCAATACTAGTTTGCATCTGTGAAACACATCCTGATGTTCAATCAGTAATGCCACTGCGGTCATTGATTACTTGAACTGACGGTCTGTTATTTCTCAAAAGATGTATACTTCTCTCTGTTAACTAGCTCCTCTATTTCCTCTTCTTTCCTTTCTCATGTGTCTTTCAGGGTCGAGGGGGGATATTATTTTAAGTCTTTTCCTTTTCTGTTCGATGCTGCTACTGATATGTTTCCAAACGTTTATAATATTCCCTCAATCCATCATTTGCGTGTTGCCATTTAATTTTGGTGTTCTCGGAACAGTTATTGAAGGCTCTTTGCGTTGTGTTTTGATCTTTCTACCTTTGTCAGTGGCCACACTATTGTATCTGTTATTTCTTTATATATTATATGGCGAGGGTGATTCGTAGCTTGTTTCTCAGTTCATCATTTCTGATCTTATGCATCTCAGGCTATTTCTTGCTATTGTCTAACACATGTCATCTCATTACGGGTTATGTTTCTTTTTGTTCATCATGAACTATTTTTTAAATTAATTGAAATTTAAACCTTTTTGCTTCGTCGTTGCCTTCTTCACTTTATTGAGTATGTGTCTATCTCAAAGTATTTCACGATATGTTGTTTGTCATTATGTAACACACATTAATGTTACTGCTGAGCGCAATACAACTATCACAACGTATGGTTCATTTCATTATTATTCATTTTCTATAATATTTATTATATCTGTGTATTTAGCGTCTACTCACATTTTCGCTCATTACTCTACAATGACCGCTCCATGTAGGAAACGCATCCTGATGTTCAATTAGTGATACCAAATAAGGTTATTTAATACTTGAACTGATGGTCCTTTCTTATCTCAGAAAATGTATCAGTCTATTCTTTCCTTCAACTGAGCTCTTCTATTTCTTCATCTCCTTTCCTTCCTCATTTGCCATTTCAGCGTACAGTGGAGATATAATTTGTACTCTTTTGCTTTTATGTTCGACTCTGCTGCTAAAATGTTTCATTGCGTTTGTAATATTCCGTCAATTCATCGTTTTCTTGGTCAGCCTTTGTGTCTGGTGTTCTCGCAACGTTTATTGAATTCTCGTTGTGTTGTATTTTGATATCTTTACCTTGTCATTGACCAAACTATTGTATCTGATATTTCTTTATTTATTCTATGGCGGAGTTTATTCTAGCTTCTTTCTCAGTTCATCATTTCTGCTTTTATCTCATAGGTTCTTTACTGTCAATCGTCTAATACATTTAATATCAATTGAGGTTATGTTTATTTTGTTCTAGCATCGAGGGTCCATGACTGGCATTTGGAGCAAAACGGTGGAATGAATATAGTGTTGTAACGTGCCTTTTTGACTCTATAGTTATTTTGTTGTTGTTGAATAATAGTGGTGATAACTATTTAATGAATTGAAAAGCTTTGTTGCATCTTCAGTACATTTCTGCTATTTGTAAATTGTCATTTGCGACTATACTTCCTAGATATTTAAATTCCTCAAGTTGTTTTAGTTGTCTGCCGTCTTTTGCTATTCTTATAGTATGTTTCTCTTGTGCAATATATTGACTAATGTTTTGTTGATGTTGATTTTCGTTTTGTATTTTGTGGCTGTGCTGTTGGGCTTATTTAAGTGTGCTTGTGGGTCTTCCATTTTCCCATTCTCTTGTGCAAGAAGAAGTAATACTATTTTATAATTGTGTCACTCTTGACCGCTGTTCTAAAAGCACTTGCATTTTTTTTAATCGTTACAAATTCGTTTCACTTCTGTTTTAATTTTAGTTTGTTTTAGTTCAATGAGAGCCAATGTTTATTTATTCTAATATTCCGTTCTGCTTGTTGTGAGCTTTTCTGAATATATGGTATTTTGTGCTCACGAAATGATAATACATGGTACATGCGTGGTAGCCCATCTAGAGACATGTCCTTTTGTACTCATATCAACAAGTCGTTCTTCCTCTTTACTTCGATGTTGGATTATTATGAAACGACATTTGTGTCACAAGATGATATGTTCTGAATTGGTATATGTCATATTGAACATAATGGCAATTATTAGAGAAAATAACTGCTACCACGAACATTGAAGTCAGTAACGTGCTTAGGTTCATTTGGTTAGATTGGTAAATATGATTCCTGAACACATTCACTTCCTGGGATAATCTATGACAGATAACATATATTTGTTGAGTAATCAATTTCGTGAACAGGAATATTAGATCATTCTCGTTATAACGTGTAAGTGCATACATACATATATTCTTTATTTAATCACTTTATTTCCTTGTCGTTATTTGAAAGTACATATTGTTCTGTCGTTACGGACTCACAATTGTGTCATTTTATCTTCTAACCATATCATTAGCAAGAATCTCATTAATTCAAATTTTCTTTGTTTTTTGTTTTCATTATATTTTACAATACTACAACAAATGTATGTAGACATTGTGCATGTGATTATGTTTGCCGCTATGTAACAAATGCATAGCGAGCTGCTTAACCATACATAGTGGTGGCCTGTTTGTTTTATGTAGCAGCTCTTTGGTCCTGCAGTTATCAGTTTGTTATATTGGTAAACACATTAGACATAACAAATATATACCTAAACATATTTGACTTAATGTGTTCTATCTTTCATGCCGTTATGTATTTCACAACATTTATGTATTCAATAATGTCTTCGGCTTTAGGCTACAACTGAAAGCACAACAACTGTAGTTATTAAATGTGTATGAATATGTGTAATCAAAAGAATTCTTCGTGAATTATTTTTTAAATTAATTGTAATTTAACCTCTTTTTTTTGTCATGATATGGTCTTCTTCGCATTTTTGAGTTGTTGCATCTGTCAAATTATTTTAGGATATGTTGTTTGTCATTAGTGAATAAATATGATATACTACTGAGCGCAACGCATCTAGTACAATGTATGGTTCATTTTATTATTTTTCTATAACATGTATTATATCTGAGTTCTTAGAAACTGGACTCATTTTCGCTCATTACTCTTCAACGTTCACTAAAACTGGGAACCACTATTTCTCAGAAAATGTAACCATCATTTTGTGTTCTTTTAACATAGCTCTTATATTATTTCTTCTTATTTACCTCCTCATTTGCTTTTCTAATAATAATTTGCAGTCTTTTGCTCTTCAGTTCACCTCTGCTGCTTTTACGTTTCATAGGGTTTATAATTTACCGTCAATCAATCATTTTCGTGATCGGACTTTAGGTATGGTTGTCTCACATCGTTTAAATAATATTCGTTATATTGTGTTTCAAATCTGTCTGGCTTGTCATGTGGCAAAACGATGTTTCTGTGTTTTCTTTATATATTATATGGCGGAGGTTATTTCTAGCTTTAATTTTTAGTTTATCATTTTTGATGTTGTATCACAGCTTGTCTCCTGCCATTCATCTAACTCATATCATCTCAGTAGAGGTTATGTTTCTTTTTGTTCATGCATCAACGGTCTAGGACTGGCATTGGTAGCAAAACGTTAGAAACAAGTTTGTATTGTAGAATGCACTTTCTGCCTCTAGGGTACTTTCTTTGTTGAATAATAGAAGTGATAGCTATTCATTGATTTGACAAGATTTGTTGCATCTTGGGTCTATTTATGCTGATTCTGAATTGTCGTTTGTCACTAGACCTCCTAGGTATATAAATTCCTATACTTGTTTTAGTTGTCTGCCGAATATAGTTTTGTTGATATTATATTTCTCTTTTGGTGTATTCATGACTTCTGCTTTTTTATGATGATTTTCGTGTTGCATGTTGCGCATGCTTTTGAGCCTGTTTAAGTGTTCTTGTAGGTCTATGACAATTATTACATTACACAACTGCTAACTTGAACATTGAAGTCAGTAACGTGATTACTTTTATTTTGATGTAATGTTATCTAAGTTCTAGAACGTTGTTGAGTAATCAATTTCGCGAACATAATCATACTCGTTATAACGTGTAAGTGCACAGATACAAATATTCACATTCGTTCGATCTCCGTTGTCATTATTTGAAGGTGCATGAGTATCTATTGTTACAAACACACACCTGTGTCATTATCACCATCATCATCATCAAGTACCGGGCCTGCTAGCGTAGGTGATCATATCTCTCCCCAACTTTCGATCACGACAGTTATTTATCATTTCAGTTGTTGACCTTCTGCCAAGTCATTCTCTTAAGCTGTCTGGTATCATTTCTCTTTGCATCCCTCTATGTCTTAGTCCCTCAATTTTCCGAGTTGTTACAATATATTCCAGGTTTTCACTTCTCATTACATGACCATAAAAAGACGATTTTTTCTTTGTTATATTTGAAATTAGCTCTCTTTTTGCTTTGACCTCTTTCAGAACGTTTTCATTACTTTTGTTAGCTGCCCATGGTATTCTCAACATTCTTCTATAAAACCACATTTCTACAGGCTCCAGCAATTTTCGTGTCAATTCACATCCATATGTTAAGACTGACCCTACGTAACATTTAAGAAGTATTTTTTTTTTGTTGGTTCTATTGTCAGAAATGGATTGCATAGTATCTTCCTCATTTTTTTTTGGAAAGCTGCTTTTGCCTGAGCCATTCTGCATCTCACCTATGTTGTACATCTTCCGTTTGAAGTTAACAAAGTTCCCACAAATGTGTCATAATACCTAATGTAAATGTCGTAAACAAGAATCCTTTTAATTAGAAAAAAAATAGTTGTATTCATATCATCCAACGACGCTACAATAATGATGGAAGAGAAATTGTATAAGTGTTTATGTGTTTAATATAGATACTTTGTAAACGTTACATTCATAACTGAATGATCATACACATGGTGGACTGTATATAATATTTTACAACCTTTGTATAGTGGCATCAATTACTCGTATGTTATATTGTTAGCTAATTTAAAAATAACAAATATATACTTAAAAATGCTCGTCTTAATCCGTTCTATCTGTCCTCACTTTATACATTTCACAACCGTTTAAATTGTTTTAAATAATGTATTCGACTTTAGCCTCCAACTGAAAAAAAAACAACTGCAGTAAATACATCTATATGAAGATGTGTAATCAAGAAATCTCTGCGTGGTCACGTTCAGCATGAACTATTTTTTTTTGTCTTCATTAATTGACAATTTACCGTTTTAGTTCTGGTGTTGCCGTCTACCTTGATTTCTAAGATAATTTTATTCAGGATATGTTATTTGTCGTTATGTAATACATTATTTAGAATAACTTTATTTATTAAGAATTAATAAATTTAATTATACATGGTGTTATGCTGACTCCTCTGTTCAGACTAAAAATGCATCTAATGTGATGCATTATATACAGGGTATATTATCTTTTTGTTATGTAACATGGATGAAATAAATAATCGAATATTCATTAATTTAAATTAAAGATGTTTTTCGTCTGTTAAATTAATCCTGTATTGCATCATTTCTTCAATTCATCTGCCCCATTTATGTTGTAACTAGCAATCATCTAATGATTTTTTAGTTGTTGACCTGATATCGCTAGATTCAACTTTATTTTCGTCTCCTTTTCTTGGTGTATTTCTACTCCCGCTTGAATTTACTTGTGATGTCAATTAATATTTTAATATTTATCTTAACATGCAACGCCCAGCTTCCTTTATTATGTTACATACATAAATTCCAAGTAAACAATATGTGTTACCAAACTAAATGAAGGCTAATCACGGCACAATAAGCCAAATGAGCCATGTCACAAAAATCTTGCTAAAAGTTATACAAGGAAGGATTCAGAATAAAATCAATACTGAATTGGATGAGCAGCAATTTCGATTTAGAAAAAAAGTAGCGGGACAAAAGAAGTCATATTCTGCATGAGAACATTAATCGAAAAGTACACAGAAGTAAACAAACCAACATAGGCATGTTTCATAGACTACCAAAAGCTTTTGATAGAGTACACCACAAACAACTTATATAATTCCTAAAAGAGATACATATAGATGACATGGACATACAACTAATATGTATTCTATACTGGGAACAAACAGCAATAATAAAATATAACAAAGATAACTCTACACCCATGAATATAAAAAGAGGAGTATGACAGGGATGCATCCTATCAACAAGCGTGTACAATCTATACACTGAGCAAATCTTTATAAACATCATAGAGATGCCAAGCCTACAAATTAATGGAAAGATAATCAATAACCTAAGATATGCTGACAATACTGTACTACTAGCAGAAAATCCTAAAGATCTACAACAATTACTTAATGAAATAAACACGACAAGCAAAAAATATGGACTAGATATGAATATCAAAAAGACTAAAACTATGATCATAAACAAAGAAAATACTCAAAACCCACAAGTGGATATCAAAATTGAAAGAATAGACCTTGAGACAGTTCAGAACTATAACTAACTTGGACATACTATAACCAGTGATGGAAAATGTAACTGAAATAAACAAAAGAATAGGGACGGCAAAAAAGTTCTTTATGACATTAAAATTACTTACTAACATCAACACAAATAACACCAGGACTAAAACTAAGAATAGCAAAATGTTACATCTTCTCAATATTCCTATATGGTGCAGAAGCATGGACATTAGACAGGAAAACAGAACAGAGAATTGAAGCCTTTGAAATGTGGATATATAGAAGAATAGGTAGAATTAGATGGAAGGAAAAGAAAACAAACGATGAAGTTTTAAAACAACATTTAACATCATTATAGTCATTAGTTCGCATGTCCTTAGCACAATGTTACATTCACCACAGCCCACCTGAAAGAATATCTGCCTTTAGCCAGATCATCATCTTCTTTTGTCATGTTCAGGATGATACAATACATATGCATCGTCGGTTTTACATGCATCGTGATAAGAATAAGTGTAATGATAAATAATGCACGCTTCTAAAACTCTTTTTATGTTAAAAGCATTAACAAATAAAATACGGGGAGCCGCGATAGCTCAGTGGTTAGTGAACCGGACTACAAATGTCAAGTGGCGTATTGGAATATGGTGTTGGTGACCATACATTTTACAGCGGTACATGATTTTTGTGGTAATGTGGTCGGTATTACGCCCGTGCCGCTTTACTTTTGCAGAAAAAAATCCGATACCCCTTAAAGGCTGGATGAACCGGAGGCCGTCGATTGGGTCTTGTCTTTTGCAGTCCAGTTCACTAACTACTGAACTATTGCGGCTCCCGGTATTTTAGTAGTTAATGCTTTTAACATAAAAATGAAAGATTGGTAAACCTAAGAGTTTTAGAAGCGTGCATTATTTATCATTTCACTTATTCTTACCACGATGCATGTAAAACCGACGATGCATATGTATTGTATCATCCTGAAAAAACGCACATCAACTACAGTTTCAATGACAAACTGCTGTGATATGTGTCTATGTAATAACGTGTAACTGTAACGCTCTTTATTTCAGCCTCCAACTACCACCGCACTCCTATGTATGGTCAGTACGGTTATGTAGTGTAGACACGAATGTCAACATGCTGTAGAAAGACGTGTATTGTTCAATAATACTGATCAACTTCAATGTTGTTTCAATTTGTATTATTATATTTGTGCATGTGAAACATTTAATTTGCACCGCGATTAAAAGGGACAACGATGATTTAAGTTTTAAATAATTGTTGATATATCTTCTCCTTTTTCTTCATCTTATGTGTTGAAATCTTGTGATCATGTGGGCTATATTATTTGTGAGGAATAATAGAACAAAGAAGTATGTGTTAGCACTCGGAAAAATTGACAGACAAACAACAATAGAAAAAAACGAAGAACAATATATGGTCCGAAGTGGGATCGAACCCGTACTCAGTGGCACCGCGCCTTGCCACGAGAAGCCGAACGCTTGGCACACTACCATGCAGCCAACTAAAAAATTGGCTATTGCAGTAGTGTCTTACACGATGATGTTCTCAATGACTATAGCATAGGGTAACGATCACAGACCGGAAATAAATTGTATATTTGTACTTTCCTATTAATGCAAGTATCTCCCAGTAGGGCTGAATACTTGTGTTGTAGACAAACATTTATTGGACGAAACAGCACGAATAGTAGTTCCCAGTGATCCCACTTCGGACCATATATTGTTCTTCGTTTTTTCTATTGTTGTTTGTCTGTCAATTTTTCCGAGTGCTAACACATGCTTCTTTGTTCTATTATTCCCTATTATCGCCTCGGAAGTTCCCCATATAATAATATTTATGTATTATTATTTGTACCCAGTATATAATCACTGGGAACTACTATTCGTGCTGTTTCGTCCAATAAATGTTTGTCTACAACACAAGTATTCAGCCCTACTGGGAGATACTTGCATTAATAGGAAAGTACAAATATACAATTTATTTCCGGTCTGTGATCGTTACCCTATGCTATAGTCATTGAGAACGTCATCGTGTAAGACACTACTGCAATAGCCAATTTTTTAGTTGGCTGCGTGGTAGTGTGCCAAGCGTTCGGCTTCTCGTGGCAAGGCGCGGTGCCACTGAGTACGGGTTCGATCCCACTTCGGACCATATATTGTTCTTCGTTTTTTTCTATTGTTGTTTGTCTGTCAATTTTTCCGAGTGCTAACACATACTTCTTTGTTCTATTATTCCCTATTATCGCCTCGGAAGTTCCCCATATAATAATATTTATGTATTATTATTTGTACCCAGTATATAATCACTGGGAACTACTATTCGTGCTGTTTCGTCCAATAAATGTTTGTCTACAACACAAGTATTCAGCCCTACTGGGAGATACTTGCATTAATAGGAAAGTACAAATATACAATTTATTTCCGGTCTGTGATCGTTACCCTATGCTATAGTCATTGAGAACGTCATCGTGTAAGACACTACTGCAATAGCCAATTTTTTAGTTGGCTGCGTGGTAGTGTGCCAAGCGTTCGGCTTCTCGTGGCAAGGCGCGGTGCCACTGAGTACGGGTTCGATCCCACTTCGGACCATATATTGTTCTTCGTTTTTTTCTATTGTTGTTTGTCTGTCAATTTTTCCGAGTGCTAACACATACTTCTTTGTTCTATTATTCCCTATTATCGCCTCGGAAGTTCCCCATATAATAATATTTATGTATTATTATTTGTACCCAGTATATAATCACTGGGAACTACTATTCGTGCTGTTTCGTCCAATAAATGTTTGTCTACAACACAAGTATTCAGCCCTACTGGGAGATACTTGCATTAATAGGAAAGTACAAATATACAATTTATTTCCGGTCTGTGATCGTTACCCTATGCTATAGTCATTGAGAACGTCATCGTGTAAGACACTACTGCAATAGCCAATTTTTTAGTTGGCTGCGTGGTAGTGTGCCAAGCGTTCGGCTTCTCGTGGCAAGGCGCGGTGCCACTGAGTACGGGTTCGATCCCACTTCGGACCATATATTGTTCTTCGTTTTTTTCTATTGTTGTTTGTCTGTCAATTTTTCCGAGTGCTAACACATACTTCTTTGTTCTATTATTCCCTATTATCGCCTCGGAAGTTCCCCATATAATAATATTTATGTATTATTATTTGTACCCAGTATATAATCACTGGGAACTACTATTCGTGCTGTTTCGTCCAATAAATGTTTGTCTACAACACAAGTATTCAGCCCTACTGGGAGATACTTGCATTAATAGGAAAGTACAAATATACAATTTATTTCCGGTCTGTGATCGTTACCCTATGCTATAGTCATTGAGAACGTCATCGTGTAAGACACTACTGCAATAGCCAATTTTTTAGTTGGCTGCGTGGTAGTGTGCCAAGCGTTCGGCTTCTCGTGGCAAGGCGCGGTGCCACTGAGTACGGGTTCGATCCCACTTCGGACCATATATTGTTCTTCGTTTTTTTCTATTGTTGTTTGTCTGTCAATTTTTCCGAGTGCTAACACATACTTCTTTGTTCTATTATTCCCTATTATCGCCTCGGAAGTTCCCCATATAATAATATTTATGTATTATTATTTGTACCCAGTATATAATCACTGGGAACTACTATTCGTGCTGTTTCGTCCAATAAATGTTTGTCTACAACACAAGTATTCAGCCCTACTGGGAGATACTTGCATTAATAGGAAAGTACAAATATACAATTTATTTCCGGTCTGTGATCGTTACCCTATGCTATAGTCATTGAGAACGTCATCGTGTAAGACACTACTGCAATAGCCAATTTTTTAGTTGGCTGCGTGGTAGTGTGCCAAGCGTTCGGCTTCTCGTGGCAAGGCGCGGTGCCACTGAGTACGGGTTCGATCCCACTTCGGACCATATATTGTTCTTCGTTTTTTTCTATTGTTGTTTGTCTGTCAATTTTTCCGAGTCCTAACACATACTTCTTTGTTCTATTATTCCCTATTATCGCCTCGGAAGTTCCCCATATAATAATATTTATGTATTATTATTTGTACCCAGTATATAATCACTGGGAACTACTATTCGTGCTGTTTCGTCCAATAAATGTTTGTCTACAACACAAGTATTCAGCCCTACTGGGAGATACTTGCATTAATAGGAAAGTACAAATATACAATTTATTTCCGGTCTGTGATCGTTACCCTATGCTATAGTCATTGAGAACGTCATCGTGTAAGACACTACTGCAATAGCCAATTTTTTAGTTGGCTGCGTGGTAGTGTGCCAAGCGTTCGGCTTCTCGTGGCAAGGCGCGGTGCCACTGAGTACGGGTTCGATCCCACTTCGGACCATATATTGTTCTTCGTTTTTTTCTATTGTTGTTTGTCTGTCAATTTTTCCGAGTGCTAACACATACTTCTTTGTTCTATTATTCCCTATTATCGCCTCGGAAGTTCCCCATATAATAATATTTATGTATTATTATTTGTACCCAGTATATAATCACTGGGAACTACTATTCGTGCTGTTTCGTCCAATAAATGTTTGTCTACAACACAAGTATTCAGCCCTACTGGGAGATACTTGCATTAATAGGAAAGTACAAATATACAATTTATTTCCGGTCTGTGATCGTTACCCTATGCTATAGTCATTGAGAACGTCATCGTGTAAGACACTACTGCAATAGCCAATTTTTTAGTTGGCTGCGTGGTAGTGTGCCAAGCGTTCGGCTTCTCGTGGCAAGGCGCGGTGCCACTGAGTACGGGTTCGATCCCACTTCGGACCATATATTGTTCTTCGTTTTTTTCTATTGTTGTTTGTCTGTCAATTTTTCCGAGTGCTAACACATACTTCTTTGTTCTATTATTCCCTATTATCGCCTCGGAAGTTCCCCATATAATAATATTTATGTATTATTATTTGTACCCACTATATTATTTGTCCTGTTTCATGATTGAGTGGTAAGAACATCATTATAACACATGGTGAGCTGCTCAGTACTTTAATATGTGTTTGTGTCTTAATTTTCACCTACATTTGGCTAGCACAATCCGTCTTCGATAAGCTGGATCTTGGTTTGATGTAGGAGTTTTCCTTCTTGTAGGGTGAATGGCGTCCAGTGCTGTTTGACCCACTCTGTCCCTGTTCTCCCGTATCCTTACCTTCTCCAGATGGCAATAGCTAGGCAGCGTGGGTTTTTTTTTCAGGGTGTCCTTCCACTTTGAAAGAGCTTTGAATATGACACTTACTCGCGTGAATGAACCCGCCAATGATCATATGGCATCTATTTTTAAATATGGATGTGACAGTACCGCCCCGATTGCACCAACCCCGTCCTGGTACAGGCGAAACTGTCTCCAGTTTTTGGTTCATGAATTCAGATGTCACAAGTTGTTTACATTTCATTAAAATAACTTGTTCTCGAGAATAACGGGCTTAACTACTGTAATGGTCATTTTGAGATCAGTAGGCATTTGACTTATGTATAGATTAAAATTGTATAAGTCAACATGTGCCCAAACTGACCTATATCAAGACCTATATTAGTGAAACTATTTCATGAATTGGTAATCGTTTCCATTAGTACCTCATTACACCGTTATGTGCATTTAGCACAAATATGGCAATCATTTCTAATTATCTCCTGATTATCCTGACAAAGAAGGCATCAGTATTACTGATTTTATAGTATTCGCATCGGTCGAAATAACACGATTTGCTTGCAAAAACAGCCTAATTTCCGGATTTGGTTCTTTAGGCCATGAGAGGACATATTTTCTTTTCCATTAATGTATATACATGTTTTCTCACGTTGTTATTTAAAAAAATAATTTAAGCATTACATTAGAATACTTCTTGTGCATTCATGTAATGATGTCTTGTTCTACTTTGTGTGAATATTTGGAATAAAGTAGACTGGCCAAGTATGGAAAACGTCTTCTTACATGACCATACTAAAACAAAATAAGAAGATATGTTCCAAATGCAGAGCTATTGCCCTAATAAAGTATGGCAATAAAATACATTTGCGGGCCATCATGATTAGGATAGCAGGAACATTTAGAACAAGAACATCATATAGTTCATGCAGGTTTGAGACACAGAAGAGGTCCACACCACATCTTTAACATGAGAAACATCCTTGAGAAGTGTAGAAAATACAACATAGAAGTGCATACATGCTTCACACATTACAGCGATATCTTTGAGTGCGCAAAATATCAGAAAATGACATATCATTAAAGAGATGGGCTTTACAAACACACCAAATGCAACTGATTGAATCACAATATCACGTATAGCAAGCAACTTCTAGAAAAGCTGGTGAAACATAAAATTGGTTTGAAGTGCATAAAGTGGAGAGGCAGGGATTATTCTTCTCTCCAAATTCATGTTCAACTCTACGCTGAGAAAATTATGATACATGTCAGAAACGATTACAGATTTGTAAAGATCGACCCTTTTATACCTATGATCTTCTTAATCCGTTCTATCTGCCCTCACTTTATATTTTTCACAAATGTTTTAATTGTTTTAAATAATGTCTTCGACTTTAGTCTCCACCTGAAAACATAACTCTGCCAGTAAGTAAATATATATGAAGATGAGTAATCAAGAAACCTCTGCGTGGTCACGTTCATCATGAACTATTTTTTGTCTTCATGAAATGAAAATTACCGTTTTAGTTCTGGTGTTGTCGTCCTCCTCGATTTCTAATATAATTTTATTAGGGATATGCTATTTGTCGTTGTGTAATAACTTTATTTAGAATAGCTTTATTTCTTACGAATTAATAAATTTAATTATACATGGTATTATGCTGACTCTTCTGTTCAGACTCAAAATGCATCTAATGTGATGCATTAGATACATTGTATATTATCTTTTTGTTATATAACATCGATGTAATATATAATTAAATAGACATTAATTAAAAGTAAATACGTTTTTCGTCTGTTAAGTTAATCCTATATTGCCTCATTTCTTCAATTCATCTGCCCCATTTCTGTTGTAACTAGCAATTCTCTAATGTTTTTAGTTGTTGACCTGAGATCGCTAGATTCAACTTTATTTTCTTCTCCTTTTCTTGATGTATTTCTACTTACGCTTGAAGTTGCTTGTGATTCCAATTGGTATTTTGACATTTACCTTCGCATGCAACTCCCAGCCTCCGTTATTATGTTACAGACACATGTTACAAGTAAACAATATGTCTTACCAAACTAAATGAAGGCTAATCACGACGTCCAACAAAAACACTATATTTCTCTTACTGGACTAGTGGGGTAGTGTTGTATCCTATTAAGGAGGAGTAAGACTTCGCTTTCCTCCGCTAGTCTTCGAGACATTCTTGGACACGGTGGTGAGCAGCTACTAGAACAACTGGTGAATCATCAAATTGGTTTGAAGTACAACAAGTGGAGAGACAGTGATTCAACTTATCTTCAAATTCATGTTCAACTCTACGCTGAGAAAATGATGATCAATGTCCAAAACGATTACAGATCTGTACAGTTCGTCCCTTTTCACAATAAAAGAAAACATAATCCAGAACTCAGATGCGCTAATGACCCAGTCATTCTCTCAAATTTCGCAGAAGGATTAAATGAGACAATTGGGTGTGTTAAATTACAAAGAAGTGCAAAATCTATATTAATGTCCATTGACAAAAAAACAATTCAGAAGAGGAATTTGTAACAAAATATTAATAACTGGGATCTGCAGTAACTAACAATGGAGAATGCCAGAAAGCGATCAAAACAGATTAGCAAAATAAACGCAAAAAATAAACACCATGAATAATGTGGTGCACTACCAAGAATGCAATATACATATAATTACTGATGGTACGTGTCTTTCCAATATCAAAATACTAATGCGAACTATGAACAACATCGCAGACAGGTCGGAATAAAATTGATCCATTCAAAACACAATGCTACAGAACAATTTTTAAGCTACATTTGATAATGAAAAAGAGCAATGATGGTATGCTAAAAGGTTTGACTAGCTTATAAACTTCATTGTTCGGTGAAAATTAAAAGTCTAATGTGAAAGAATTGTTCTTCGAAAGACATACACAAAGATGATAATATCAGAGTCATTCTGTATATGCTAAACTAGTGTTTTCGCAATATGAAAATAACAGTCATTTATTTGTAAACTTTTCAATCGATTGTGTAGGTGTTTATTATTATTGCAGACTACTACAATTATGTAACAGCAATGGATTATTCATCACAAACACATTCTTCGGTCACAGAGAGACGTAAATATACACCTGCAAGTAAATGAACAAGAGAATAGTAACGGACAATACAGCAGCCACTAATATTATAGGCAAAATGTACCATAAAACGGTGAGGAGCAAGTACATGGTTGTGGTATACGTTCCAAAGTATCATAAGCTGTATGGTATCGTTTCTCTTTGCTTCGCTCTATCTCTTCATCCCTCAGTTGTGCCAGTTGTTACAATATATTCCAGCTGTTCTCTTCTCATTACATGGCCATACAAACGATGATTGTTTCTTCTTAATATTAGAAATTAGCTCTATGTTTGCTTTGGCCTCTATTAGAACGTTTACATTACTCTTTATAGCTGTCCATGGTATTCTCAACATTCTTTTGTGAGACCACATTTCTACAAACTCCAGTGATTTTCATGTCTGTTGTCCTATTGTCCATGAATCACATCCATATGTTAAGGATATGTTAAGACTGGCTGTACATAACATTTAAGAACTCATTTTCTTGTTTCTATTGTCAAAAATGGATTGCATAATATCTTACTAATTTTTTGGGGAAGCTGCTTTTGCCTGAACCATCCTGCATCTCACCTCTGTTGTAAATCTTCCGACTGTTGAGTTATCAAAGTTCCCAAATACTTAAATTCGTTTAGCTGTTTTAATGTTGTTACACTTGTCTATATTTTGCACTGAGGTGATGTCTTTTTCTTTGTTGTTACCATTATTTCTATATTTATGCTGTTAAGGCTGATTCCTTAATTTGTACTTTCTTTTACTATAATGTTTAACATTTCTCGCAACTCATTTTCACTCTTAGCGATTAAGACCATATCATCAGCATATCTTATAGTATTTGTATTATGACCTCCGATTGGTATTCCAGGCATGCTCTTTATTGATCTTAAAATAATCTTACTATAAATATTAAACAACTCTGGTGACAGCACACAACCTTGCCTAACAATCTGCTTTATTTGTTGAAACATTCCCAGTTGGTTTCCAATTTTTATAGCCGCTCTTTGTTGCATTACATGTTCTTTATTTTTATTTGATCTTTGCTGTTTACGTTTATGCTTTCTAAAATGTTGATTATCACTTGGCGATTTACTTTGTCAAATGCTTTGGTATAATCTATGAAACATAGGTATATATCTGTTTTCACATCTATTGTTCTTTCTACTAAATATTGTATGGTGCATATGGCATTGCTTGTTCATTTATCACTAACAAAACCGCACTGCTCGTGACTAATTTTTGGATTGATTTTGTTTCGCACTCTTTGCATGATGATCCTAAGTAATATCTTAGTCATGCGACTTATAATGCTTATTATCACCCATGGCTTCAATCACTTCTTTAGTTATATTAAATGATCCACGAGCTTTTCCTGCTTTCATATTGGTCAAGGCGTCTTCCACTTCTTCTTTGAGTATTGTTGGTCCTTATCCACTATCTTTAATATTTGCTTCTGTACGTTTATCTTTATAAAGCTAATTAATAATGTATTCTGTCCATCATTCCATTTTGCTTTCTTGTTCAATCAACAGTTCTCCTTACTTTGATTTTAAACATCCAATTTTTTATTGTGTTTGTCTTACTGTTAATTCTTCAATGTGTTTGTATATAGCTTTGTCATCTCCTTTTTGTTACATTTCAATATCTTTGCATCTATGTTGTAACAATGCTTATTTTGTTTTATTGTATTTTAATACAATATCTTTATTTAATTTATTATACTCATATTCGAGGGAAGCACGATCGCGTCTGAGCCATCGTTTAAACAATGTTGACTTTGAACATCACGCTATTTGTCATCACAGCAATACAAGTTGACGGATTTTTAGAAATGTAACCACGGTTTGTTAATAAATGTTTGTAAACAGTTCGTTAACAACTGCTGTAGATTAAGTTCTTAATCATGCTGGCTTCGTTCGAGACCTTGCAAGTTAATGACCTAATTTGTTTGTGCAGCCGGTTGGACGAATTGTACGTTACAATGTCACTGCCATAATGACTCAGTTTGTGACAAAACTACAGGGACATGCCCAAAAAATGACAATGGTCCGCACAAATATTTCGGACCCCAGTGTCAGTATTTGGATCTCGTTTACAAATACGCCCTAAAATCTGAATCTACTTTCATGTTTGATAACAACGACACCACATGTAATCCAGACACAGATTCTACATCAGTTGAGGCAACTCTCAATCAATCCTTGCCGTTCTCCTGGTTTAGGATTTATGTGAATGACTTAACAGATCTGGACAGTTTCACGGCAAAACTAAATGGTTCTGCCTCATGTAACAATGAATCACGGTTTGTAGTTACCTCGCACGAGATTGATGTCTTTTGCTCTGGTGCTGGTCTGATCAACATGTTACGAATTGAAGGGGCGATAGTTGCAAATACATGCTCAATCTACATTGGCGGGGGTTGGAATGTGGCTCTCAAACAGAACACAAACCAGACCGACACATATAATGCTTGCTATACAGGAGACGGATGTGGACCAGTGGCTGCAGTTAATGACAAAACAAAAATCATTCTCTATGACAATGACTGCACACACACACACACAATTGAGAAGTGAAACCAATTCTGTTTACTGGTATCTGATCTATTCCACGTCCGGGAAGACTCACACCATTCGAATTTATCATCCAGCTAGCACTATGATTCGGGTAAAGAATGCCACTCTACAGGCTTTCTCTGACAGTGGCGGTGTAGTGTTCCAGTATAATGATATATCATACCCAAACTATTCTGTGAACACTATTGTAGTCACCACGCAAGCGACAATGGCATACATTGAGTTCTCATCGACCATTACGCAGGCCGACAGTGCACTGACAGTGAGTGAGGTGCAAACATTTACTGGGACCTATTGTCTGGACGGGCATTCTTGGTCGTTTTGTGCAGTATTTAGTGGGTGCAGTATATGATACAACGTCATCATCGGTACGTGTCCCGGCAACTGCTCACATGGGATCTATGGAAACGACTGCTCCGGGTCTTGTCTTAGTGCATGTCCTTTATGTGAGGAAAAATCCGGAAAATGCCTACACTGTAAACGTCCCGATGGTAATTTTGGGCTACAGTGCGAACATACGTGTTCTGATGGCTGTGACATCATATGTGACCCGGAAAGTACAGACTGTACGTGCAAGGAAACGTAACAGATAAGACTGCACTCTCAAATGCCCGGACAACTGTTTCAACGACACATGTGAACAGTCAACCGGGAACTGTACATGCAAGGGAACGTTCTACGGGTCAGACTGCACTCACAAATCTCCGGACGACTGTTTGAACAAAACCTGTGAACAGTTAATCGGGGCCTGCGTCTCGTATGTCGATGATTCCCACGTTAAGAAGAGTACTACAACAAACCCAAGCATATGGATACCTTAATGTATTTATGTGCTGGACATGGTTCATTTCTTGGTGTTTTTCCGTGAAGCCATGGCTCGTATCTTGATGTGTTTCTGTGCTAGCCATGGCTCATATCTTGATGCGTTGCGGTGCTTGCCATGGCTCATATCTTGGTGTGTGTCATGTTGGTCATATCTCATGTCTTGGTGTGTCCGTGTTAATCATGTCTCATATCTTTATGTGTGTATGTGTTAGTCATGTGTCATATCTTTGTGCGTGCATGTTTGGGTTAGATATCTCATATATTTGTGTACATGTTTATGTTAGTAATATCTCATATCTTTGTGTGTGCATATCTGTGTATGTCACATCTCATATCCGTGTGTATGCATGTCTATGTTGATCATATCTCATATCCTTGTGTGCATGTCTATGTTAGGCACGTGTCATATCTTTGTGTGTGCATGTCTATGTCAGTTATATTTCATATCGTTATGTGCGTGTATATGTTAGTCATGTGTCATATATCTTTATGTGTGTCAGTGTTAGTCATGCCTCGTACCACTGTGTGCAATTATGTGTTGGTCACATCTCCTATCTTTGTGTGTGCATGTCTATGTTAGTCACATCTCGTGACTCGGGCAGATGGTGCTCGTAAACCTGGGAGGGCCGACAATCTAAGGGCAGAATACCCCTACAGAAAAGATCATCTGCTGCCTTGCAGGAAGATTGGGGACAATCATAGGCTAAGGAAAGCAAACCTGAATGAAATGCTTGCTGAAATCGGATGCACTGGGCCACTGGCGCAGAACACAGTGCAACGTTTTAACGGGTGTTCAATCAGAGTGGATCTGGCAGACTCTAATTGTGATGCTCTGCCTGTGGGGGCGATCAACACACTTGATCTGACAACTGACTTCATGTGAGAGTCTGGAATCCTACTCTGATTGAGTCATGATCGCAGAGAGAGAGAGAGAGAGAGATACTCATATGTATTTTCTTTATTTCTGCTTCTTGCATCCATTAGCTGCAAAATGGCATATGTGATCTATTTATTTCTTGAATTTGTAATCACTGGTTGTATTAACTCTTTTGATGTTTGTTGCATTGATCGTTTTAGCATTTCCCACTGTTCATCAAGCCTTTGTATCGTCTCTATTGCTTTGTACCGGTTCTGAATTGTGTTTTTATATTTGTCTTGCAACTTCTTGCCTTATTTAAGTAAATTAAAATTTAATTTAATGGTAACTGAAGCTTGTTTTGTTGCTTTTAATTTTACTCTAAGCTTTCCAACAACTGGAACATGTTTACTATTGCAATCTGCCCCTGGTCTAGCTTTCACACACACCAGACTGTTTCTAAATCTATCGTTTATCATTACATAATCAATTTGATTATGTGCGTTGTCTCCTGTGCTTTTCTATGTCCACAAACGTCTTGGATGTTGTTTAAACCAGGTGTTTCATATCACCTTGTTGTGTGTTCTTCCCCAGTCAATACGTTTGTCACCTATTTCATTCCTCTCGCCTAAGCTATAATGACCAAACTTCCTCAACTCTTTCCTTTCCTACTTTTGCGTTAAGAACTCCTAGAACTATGGTGTTTTCATGCGGTTTGCATTCACGCAGTGCCTTATTTAACTCATCGTAAAACGTTTCAATTGTTTCCTCTAGACTGTCCCCTGTTGGTGCATAATCTTATTTAAGATTTATATCTTTATATTTCCATTCAATTTCACTAAAAATGGCTCTGTAAGATATTGTATAAATGCATTTCATTGTTCTTGCTCTTTCTCCATCCAAGATGATACATACTCCACTTTGAGTTCAGTACCTCCAGAACAGATTATTTTATGTTTATCGGAATATATATCCCCTGATCCAGGTTATCCCATTTCGCAAAGTATCAGTAAATGTTAACCCATTCTTTTCATTTCCTGTTTTATTTTTTTTTCCAATTTACCCTTCTGCATGAGTGTTCTCACATTACAAGTACCTATCTTTAGAGTCTGTTTTATCTTTATTCTGCTTACAGTAGCTTGATGACGATCGGGTATCACCTGTAGCACCTGAAAACCCTACCGAATTATGGTTTTCCATTGGAATCCCCCTTACAGGTGTTGTCGTGATTTCTATTGCTGTGACGATTCATAATTTTAAACAGAAATTACGACGATGGTTTTCTGTTGCCTTCCGTCGTTTTGTTTACGGTCTGCTTCGCTAGCCTTTGACTAAAATGTCTCACCTACAAAGCAGTTTTACTTCGGGGTACCATCCCTTAGTCTTTTATTCTCATGAGCATACCTGTAAGGCAGCAGGGCAGCCGCAGGTTGTAATGTTTACAGTTTAGTTATGGTTGTACTGCATACAATAGCAGGTACAATTACCCGACCTGACATGGGGTATGGGGACAGCTTTACAAAAAAAGGAACACAACAAAATACTAACGTGTCGGCCTGCGACCTTCTTCAGAATACGGGAACAGCGACAACAAACGGTGAGGCACAAATATATATTGCTACATATCGGATGATGAAGTTAGGGAGAGGTGGACACAGCAATGAGAGATAGGATGGTGGGATTAAATGTTGCCTTTTCCCATAAAACGGTTATTAATCCAGAAGCGAAGGTACACAAACAATCAAGAGAAGCAAAAGTAACTAACGATAAAAATAATTCAATTTTAAAAGATCAAGAAACAGGAAAATTTATCTAATAAAAAATAAAAGAGCCATTTAGAAACCGTTAATGAAGTAAACACAGAAGAAGACGAGTTGAAACAGTTTAAGTAAACAATAACCAGCATCGCAACAACAACATGTTTAACAAAACTAAGGATGTACCAAAGAAGAAAACTTAGTCCTGAGCGTTAATTTAGTGTTGACCCATGCTCTATCTTTAAGTTTACCAAATATCGAATCTGCCTCTCTGATTCTGAAATTTGTTTTTTTTTCTTCAAGAAAGGTGGTGCTTGGTGCTATGAGAACGGGGTAGGTGAACTTTTTTTAAAGATTCAAGGGATGTGTTATAGTATAAAGAGGTTTAGAGGTGAAAACAGATCTATACCTAATTTTTCATATATTATACCAACTTATTTGACACAGTAAAACACCAAACAATAATCACGATTTTAGAAGGCATTTACATAGACAACAGCGATCTTAGAATAATAACGAACATATACTGGCAACAAAGAGCGGCCAAAAGAGCTGGAAATCAATAGAACATCTTTCAACAAATCAAACACAGTGTTAAGCTAGGGTGTTTGCTGTCACCATATGTCTTTAATATGTATAACAATATTATTTTAAGATCCATAAGGGACATCCCTGAAATAGCAATTGAAGGTTACAATATAAGGTATATAACAATATAAGGTATGCTGATGATAAAGTCTTAATCGCAAAGAGTGAAAATGAGTTACAAGAAATGCTAAACATTATAGTGAAAGAAAGCACAAATAAAGGGTGCAAACTTAAAAGCAGAAATGACAGAAATAATGGTAACAACAAAGAAAAAAACATCACCGCAATGAACAATATCGACTTGCAGAGCAACATTAAAACAGGTAAATACATTTAAATATTTGAGTACATTGGTTATTGGTTATTGGTTATGGAAGGCATCGGTATCACTGCTAACGAATTAAAGTCCATAATTGCTCAACCGCCCGTGCCAGTGGAATCATCCGAATTACTAACTCATCTCCCAAACAAAGAAAGGTAACTGTAGTCCCCATCGTAGTATTCTCAGCACACGCCAATATAAACAAGAACACAGAGTTCTTAGTTGCTATGCAGAGCCAGTCTTAACATGTGGATGTGTATCATATAAAATTAGAAAACAGGCAAGAAAACAGCGGGGGTCTGTAGAAATGTTATTTTACAGATGAATGTTGAGATTACCATGGACAGTTAAGAAGAGTAATGAAAACGTTCTGAAAGAGGCCAAACCAAAATGAGCGCTAATATCCAACATTAGGAAGAAACAATCGCCATTTTTGCCCATATTATGAGAAGGGAATAGCTGGAATATTTTGTAACAACTGGGTCATTGAGGGGCGAAGAGATAGAGTGAAGCAAAGAGAAAAGAAAGCCGACAGCTTAAGAGAATGGCCTGGATAAAGCTTAACAACATAAATGATAAATAACTGGCGAGATCGAAGTTGTTTAGAGAAATGATCACCTACGCCAGCAGACATAGTACTTAATGATGTTGGTTGCGTTTCCAAAGTCGAACAGTTCATACAGATACGAGTTTTTACCGTGGATTTTGATGCTACTGTCACAGTACATGCTTCACTTTTCTTGTTCCGGTGGCTACCCGAGTCCAGAGAGACCCACTGTTAACTACCAGTAATGTCGTAATAGGAGATTAATGATATGTGGAATCGTCGCCTGTGCCGTCGATAAGTCGTGCACGGCGGGGCATGGCCAACAGAACTTGATAGTGCATTTTGGAAAATGTTTGACAAGTGGTTGAGCAGAAATGGGTAATCCCTGGCTGCAATGAAAATTATCCATGGATATAATAGAACAGCTTACACGTGTCTCAGCAGAGAAGTCTTAATGAGTGTTTTTTTTGGATTTAATATAAAGTAAATCCCATTCCATAAAGGGAGACGTTGAATTTATTGTGAAGTGGTTTCACTTTAACTTTGAAAACGGTTCGGTGAAAACTTGATGTTGCCTTCGTTTTAGTCGAATAACGGGCATCGGTTCTGTCTTTTTCTTCTACCTTTCCAGCTCCCTGTGGATCATATATCTTCAACAAACACTTTCCAAGCTGTTCTGTTTCTTTCCAATCTTTTAAGATCATACCATGTCTTCTCCATCATCTTCATCTCTACTTCCACTTGTCTTCTCCAAAAATATATTGGATATATATTGTAGTTCTCCATGATTCATAGCTTTACAGTAATAATGACTTAACATTGGAGTTCAAAATTGTAATTATCTTACTTATCCTAATGTCTTTGGACTTCCATATGTTTCCCAGTGCTACGAATGCTATTCTTTCTTTTGATATCCTTATCTTGGTATTATTCTCGGCTCCACTATCAGTTCTGTATATCAAACTTAATGCTCCTTCTTTGATGGATGTAGTCTGATGTATTTGGTTAACGTAATTAAAATATTGGTTTTTATTAGCATTTAAAAACAATACGCATACATTGCTAACATCATGCAATAAGAATTGATCACGTGTTTATTAACATAGAAAAACATACTAGTGCTTTACGATATTCACATTAACACGCTTTGACGTATTTGGTACAAGCGGATAGTTTCGACTTAACTACGGATATGTATGAGTTTGATATAACCATGGTCATAATAGTGTGTGTATCAACGTTGTATATTCTAATATTGTAAGTGTACTTACTAAACTTAACGAATTGTATACAAATTACCACTGTCATGAAAATGATAAAATGGAAGGCAAATCGAAAATAATTGTATCACAAACCAGGATAATAGGTTATTTACATGTTCACATGAATGTAAACGCTACGAATTGTCTTGAAGTTTGCTTTCCCATATAACTTTTTACAATTATGAAACCTATATAAAGAGGGAGGGAGATTATTACAAGAGAACCATCCGATATGTTATGATGAAGCCACATCCATCCTCAAGGGTCAGTTCTATGAAAAATGGAAACGAGAAGACCCAAAGCATAACGAGAGTGGCGGATACCACCAACTATCAAGGGGGGATCAAGTCATCATACTTCGCCTACGCACTGGCCACAATAGAATGAGGAATCACATGTTCACCAAATTCAAAATAGGTACAACCAGCCTATGCCACTGTACACTGGACAATTTGACTACAAAACATGTACTACAGGATTGCCCCCAGTACACAGACCTGAGAAGAGCAATGTGGCCAACGCCCACCTCCCTGGAAGAAAAAATATATGAGGCAATCGACTCGCTTAAACAGACAGCTGACTTTATGAGAGAGTCTAGAATCATACTCTGATTGAGTCTTGACCGCAGAGAGAGAGAGAGAGAGAGAGAGAGAGAGAGAGAGATACATATTTATATGTTTGACATGAACTAATGTATAATTAAATGTAACTGCAAGGAATTATATTTGTCTTCTTGTAAATTATGAGATAGAGTTGCGTGCACAGAACAAAGACAAATGGCGAGATTTGATACAAGTTCTTTACAAGGATAGAAAACTGCAAGAATAAAAATTTAGTTCAGAGAAGGAGTATCTGAGTCTACACAATATGGGCCGGCTACGGCTCGAAAGGTTAATTGAAAGATATCATTGTAAATTACTTTTTTTTTTAAATCGTATGTATTTTTAGAAATGGGGAATTGCATTTCCCGTTCCTGGTATAACTATAACGGTAAGTCATGTGATCCGCATATAAGTAAAAAAATATATCTGTAGTGGCTGTGGAAAAAATGTATGATTAAATTAACAACCCATATTTTACAAAACTTTACTATGACAATATATTTTAAACAAGAAGTCAGACAAGGCTGTGTTCTGTCAGAAGGATTATGTTCACTTTGCAGCGAATATATGACATGCATAGTAGACAAAAAAATAATTGAAGTCAACAGTCGCAGCATAAAAATATGCTATATACGGATGGGACATTTGTAATATCAGAGACGAACAATACATTAACAGAAATGATAGTCATACTTCTGAAAGAAAACAACAAGAAAGTTCTCAGTCTGAATAGTATGAACAGAAAAATAATGATCATTCCGAAGAAACAATAATTCAGATAGAAGAAGTGTCACATAAATAAAAACATAAAACATGAAAAACGTCTTGTGCAACACGTCTATGTCAATAGCAGTGAGAAAAAATGTTCAACGGTGCTATATAGAGCCAGTTCCGACTTATGGACGTGAATCAAGGGATGTAGACAGGCACATGAATGCACAAGAGTATTAGAGGCCAAATAGATGGGATTTCTCAGAAGATTGCTGAGAGTTTGATGGAAAACTAAAAAAGAACAAAAACATTCTTAAAGAGGATAATGCAAAAATGGAGCTCCTAAGAAGCATCATAAAGAAACAATCAACCTTTCTTCGGGCACGTCTTAAGATGGAGAAAAGTGGAGTACTTGGTTACAACTGGTAAAATATAGGGAAAGAGAGATCGTGGACTACAAAGATAGAACATATTTGATATATTTGGTATCATGACACGGAAAACAATCAACAAAGATTGATACGTAGTGCTGTGGACATAAAATTATGGAACGATGTGCTCGTCTACGCAATGCGGTATGGCACAAGATGGTAATGGTTATGACAATACTTAAGCATTGTACTCAGATCTGAACGCAGGTAATTACTTAACAAAGGCCAAATAATTCATAGTTGCATTAGGCTACTTAACAGGTCATGACAATAACATAGGTTAATGACGTTAAAAGATGTAATGTTAACACTTATTTGGGAAACACGAATTCTAGTTAAACACATCTTATAATTCAGTTTCCAGGCGGAGGAAGAGGTGTAAGTAATTCGATTCAGACATTATCTCGTTTACCTTTCAGCTCCATGTGGAGCATCATCATCATGTGCCTTACCGGTTTGCGTAGGTGATCATGTCCCTCCACAATCTTCTATCTACAGTGCATCGTATCAGTTCTGTTGTTGACTGTGTTCCATGCCATGACACCAAGCTATCCAGTATTTTCTCTCTTTGTCGTCCGCGATCTCTCTTTCCTTTTATTTTGCCAGTTGTAACCAAGTATTCCAACTTTCCTCTTCTCATGATGTGCCCGAAAAAAGCTGATTGCTTTTTTTCTGATGTTTTTTAAGAGCTCCCTTTTTGTGTCGGCCTCTTTGAGAACTTCCTCATTGGTCTTTTTATCTGTCCAGGGAACTTTCAACATTCTTCTGAGAAATCACATCTCTGTGGCCTTTAATCGTCTTTTCATTTGTTTGTCTACTGTCCATGATTCGGTTTCATAGGTCAGAATTGGTTCTATATACCACCGATGAGCTCCCTATCTCATTTTTATTGACATACATTTGTTGCATAAGATATTTTTCATTTTCTGAAATGCTATTTTGGCCTGAGCCATTCTGCTTGTTATTTCTGTGGTGCATCTCCCATCTGATGTTATTATTGTTCCCAAGTATTTGAAGCGTTGCAGTTGTTTCAGATCTGTCTCGTTTATTTTAATGCTGCAGGATGGTGGTGATTGTTTCTTACATTACTTCTGCTTTCTTGCTATTCAGACTGAAAAATGATGTGTAGCATATATCTTTAAAAAAAAACATTTTCCATGTCGTTCTGATTCATGCATTTCTTTTAAAATCATTCCATGTCTTCCCCATCACCTTCTCTCTGTTTCCAAATCAATACTTTTTGCAATGACAGTTTGTAAAGCCATCGATCATGCTTCGTAGTCGCCTCTTACGACATGCCTGGAAGGTCACAGTGTTATTTATCGATTTCAACATTTGACTTACTACAGTACCAACCGTGTATCTTCTTCCTCTACCTTTCAGCTCCCTGTGGAACATAGGTCTTCAAAAAATATTGTCCAAGCAGTTCTGTTTCTTGCCTTTCTGTTAAGATCATTCTATGTCTTCCCCATCAGCTTTATCTCTGCTTCTAGTTGTCTTCTCCAAGAATTCATTGATCTTCATCTATGTCTTTTCTCCTGGGAATTCCAAAAAGGGCTTGTTGTGTAATACTCTCAGTCAGCATCCGCAGTATGTGTCCTATCCATTGCCATCGTCTTCGCCGTATCTCTTTATAAACTGGTATTTGACTGGTACATTTCCACAAATCTAGGTTAGTGATTTTGTCCTGTAATTTCCACTTTTTTATCATATTTTCAATTTCTTATGTGTGCATTTAACCTAATTTCTTTGGACTCCCATATGTTTCCCAGTGCAACAAAAGCTCCGCTTGCTTTTGATACCCTTGTTTTGGTATTATTTTCTGTTCCTCACTCTTTATCTATATTACTACCAAGATATATGTAAGATTGTACGTCTAGTAGAGGTATTTCTCCTAATTTTATTTGGTTATTGCCAACTGCATTAATTCGCATAATGTTGGTCTTATCTCTATTAATTTTCATTTCATGCTGTTGTGATCTTTTATCATGTATGTTCATGTTATCATGCATCTGTTGATGGCTGTGTAATAGGAGAGCTATGTCATCAGCAAAGTCTAAATCATCAAGTTGCTTGGTCAGTGACCACTGGATTCCATTTCTTTTGTTTTGAGTTATTTTCATAATCCAATCTATGGTCATTGGAAAGAGAAATGAACACAGACAGCATCCCTGCCTTACTCCTGTTCTTATGTCAAATGCTTCTATAAGCTGCCCTTCATGCACCACACTACATTTCATTCCTTCATACATGTTTTTAAACTATTCAGAAATTCAGTAGAAGTAAATAGAAGACATGTTTAAACCTGTAGGCATACCAGACATGTGATCTATACATCTATATTTCGTTCGCCTCAAGTATTGTCTATATCTGCAATGTCGTTTCCTACATACATGTTACCGTCATGTGCAATTCTTTTAGTGGCCTATATAGATTTGCATGTACTGTTATATTTATGGGTCAATGGATTTTTCTCAGGCTACTATATTTAGTACATTTCTGGATTATGCATTCATCAATCTGGGGCGCTAGTCCATATGTACATGTAGTTGAGGTGCCGATCTTAAAATGTGTATACATATGACTGTGGAGTCCATTGCATCCTGTTCTGAGGCGTATAATGATAGCTTGTTCTCATATATTCGTATTATGAAAGGCATCCTGATCTGGGGGCTTGTGATCTTCTGATTGATTTGATAAACTGTTCTGATTGCCGTGTATATTCGCATTTAAAGACATACTTCCCATTGGCGTGAGAACGTGACATCCTGAATGCGCCTTTAGACTGGTTGCCTTCGACATCAGCACTTAAACTTGCTAGAGCAGACTGTGGTCTTGCTCGGTTGTAGGAAGGTCTGGCCAGTCATGGTTCAGTTCCTTTTAAGCCCAATCTCCACGACTAGAAGCTGTCTTTTATAGTGGATGTGGTCTATGTAACTTGATGTTGTTCTGTGAATCTGCTGTTGATGTATACAATTATGTATATTATATTTAATTATGTTCTTTAGATGTTGGCTTAAAAACTACGGAACGATTTCCCGAATTAGCAATGACAAGAACATATTTTTAAAGATGGCCATGATGAGGATATATCTGGAATTAGAACAGGAACTTCATGTAGTTCCAGAAACTTTTGGACTAGTGGAGATACTCAGGACTACATCTTTAACATGAGAAACATCTTTGTGAAGAATAGGCAATACAACATAGAACAACAACGTGCTTCTTAGATTACAGCAACGTCTTTGATGCAAACAATGACATACGATGCGGGATATCATTAACAATATGTGCTTTCCAACACACCAAATACAAGTTATTCAATCACTATTCCACGAAAATCAAATATCAGTATAGCAAATAAAATATCAAACTCGTTCGATGTACGAAAGATAATGAGGCGTTAGATCATTCTCCCTCCAAATGTGTTCAACATCTCTGCTGAGAACTGCATGTGAAATATACAAAAATTATGAAAATTGTGTGAAATTCGATACTTAAGAGAAGAGCAAACGATGTTTCTAAATATACACGACCAAAAATAATGCCCACTGCCACATCAAAAAGGTAAAAGAAAATCATCAAACAACAATGAAGTAATATGAATGTAATACAAATACACATAAATAGTTTGTATCCGCAGTAACTATCAAAGGATATTTCCAGAAGGATATAAAAACATTAACAATATAAGCTTCAACATTAAACGCCATGAAGAACATATGAAATAACACCAATAAGAAAGTAAACACATATTGAAAGCATGTATCTTACCGATAGTAACGTACGGCTGTGAATCATGGACAATCTTGCAACCAGCAAATTCATTCGAAACGTGAATGCAGCTGAAATATCCTAATCACCAGGAAACTTTGGATAATAAAAAACGAACAAAGAAGGCATGTTTAGGTACATATACATTCGCAAGATCTGGCTTCCAAGACATGAAATTCATCATCATCATCATCATCGAGTACCGACTCGGCAATGAAGGCTAGATACCTTGGATCGCCATTCTGCTCTGTCTCTTGCTTTGATGGTGCAGGTTGTCATAGGCTGATTTATCCATCTCATGATGTTACTCGTTCATGTTAGTCTTGGTCTGCCTCTGTTACCTTTTATTTCCCCCCCCCCCGCGGATTACTTTTAGGAGGCTGTTGTGAGTAGTGAAGTTGCAGCTTTACATGCCAGAAATGTTTGGCGAGTCGAACGTTTATTGCCAAATAATTAGTCTTCCCGAAAATGTCAAGAATGTATTCTTATATAATTAGTCTACCCGAAGATTTTTTTTTTCCAGTCCGGGCGGTCGGTGTGCCCTCTCGTCGACATCTCGTGATGCCTTGTGATCTCTCCTCGGGGCGGGGACTCATGAAAGGGCGTAAGTAACTTTCATGAGTAGTAGAGTTAAAAATTGGCCTGTACTAGAATTCAAGCCTAATTGTAACTTGTGGTTGTAGTAGTAGTTGTAGTAGTAAAAAGTAGTAGTAGATGTAGTGGTGGACTTATCGTGAATTTCATTTAGTAGAGTTATGACAGGTGCGTATTTCATGCGTAGTAGAGTTTGAGTGGAGTGTACATAAATTTCATGAAAGTGATCGACTTTACATCTGATCCATCTAGTGACCACGGTCGTCTTCCTTCTTTCCTTCCTCCTATCCTATTGCTGTTGATAACGGTCGAGTTAGTGTGCTTGAATGATGGAAGGATAGCCTGAATGTCTACTCGAACAGGGGACTGATAATGTCATAGACCTGATATACTGTTTGTCTTCTACATTCGCTATTTAAATACAGCAAGTATGAATAGACTAAAATAATTGTAAAATTAAACAAATTAAAGCAAGTCAAATAAAACAAGCAAATATGTTTTTCTATATAATTTTATTTTCACAATAAAACATACATTTAATTTAATACGTCATCACCAAAGTGGGCAAGACATGCTACACGTGCACGTATTTCTATTTGAATAATGATGATTTAAATAGTACAAGTATGAATACAAAACAAGTGAAAAAGTACACATATAACAGTATAGCCATGTGTATATGATAATAATTTTTAAAAGTGCCACTGTCCCGCTGCAAAATTTATTAATTTTAGTCATATGTGCTTCCATCATTTGTTGGAACTGTCTGTTTGATTTAAATGTTTTTCAAACACTGGTGCATAGAAAGGTTGATTAGCGTTCAAATCATAACCACCCTCCATTCTGACAAATCCTAGATCAAAGACGACATCGGTAATTAGCGACTGTGTGGGAATTGAATCACTTCGGGCATCCATGTCTCTAGGATCTTTCGGTTGATGGCTGCCCTTTATACCATGCATCATGGTGGCGTGGCCCGTCTATTAATAGTAACTAATGCAATACGTTATTGGACGTGTTGAGACATGTTCAGACAGCCGACATATACAATGATTCACGCGAAGTTTGTTCCACGAAGCCGATGCATTCATGGAGTCATCACACGATAAATGATACGGTCGCTAATATGTTGTCTCGTTGAAAATGGCATGAGAACTCTGTTAATGCTCGCACCACGACACTTTAAAATTACATAATAAACACAATGTAGACCAAGAAATCAAGATCTTTCTGTGATAACGATACATGAATGGATGTTTAATTAGTGAATACATTTAGTATTCATCATGAGCGTGGGACACTGCTGGAACTTAGAGGTTGTTTCCCGCCTAGACTTATCTCATTCCCCTCTGATTCCTCTGAGCTCCCCGTCTAGACTATGTACTAAAGGGTCATCCGTCAGAAACCATCAGTAGAAAAACAAATAACCATTTGTCAACAATATTTACCATTGCTAGTTTAAATACATTAAGAAAATTAACCATCAAGACTGAAAACACCTACTTTTATACAACAACAAAAACATGAAAAACGAAGGAATAATATATTCAACAATTCTTATCATAACCACATTAAACACATCAATAAAATTGATTAACCTTTTATCGATATGCCGTAACATATTTTAATAGAAATAAAAAAAAATATTCCAACTCACAGTGTAAAATATAGTCTCAATCCTCTAGACTGAACAGTAGTATGACCTTCATTGAATAAACCAAACTTATAACATGAAATCCCTCAAAGGGTCTAGTTTAAATATTAACTGGTATCAGATCTATAAATTGGCAAATCAGACTGAGTATGACATACATCTGAATTAACCAATCAGAGAAGAGTATTATAATGGAAGGCGGAGCAAAGAAATGACTGACAGCTGGATTTACCAATCATAGACGAGCATTTGGTGAATGCTGACCTCATTTTCCGCTTGAAGTTCTGTCGAGTCTGTTTCATCGGTGGGGTCGAGAACTAAGGATGGTGGTAACATTTCATCATCCTCCACATCATATGTAGTGGCTGTGGGTTCAGCGATGGGGCCTGGTAATGCGTGTGGTGAGTTACTTGAACTGACCCCTGCCGCAATCCCAGTCTCTTCTGATTCGTTTATGTGAGAAAGAAATGGTGAGTGTGGTGCAGTCAGTTCCTTCCCAATTGACTTATCCCATTATTATTTGGGTTATGTGTTCTGCACACAAGAAGACTACATCCTCTTTCTTGAGCTCATGATATAAAATATATTTTACTTGCGCGTAAATGCGCTCCTCAAACTCTAGACGACATGTGTGAGGTAACTGGTTGTCATGTTTCACCTGACACCCTTTACAATAGTCGTATGGCTGATACTGTAAAATACACAATACCTTGTCGAATAGGAGGTAAGGTCTGATTGATGCCATTTAACGGTGATCTGTAAAACAAGAAAACCACATCACAAACATTTGGAAAGTGACAGAAAATTGAGTACATGATAAAACATTTTTAAAAAGTGATAACACCACTCAAAGTGTCATTACTGATGATGGACCCTCGGTGGAAACACCCCTTCACTGCTCTGATTCCTGGTCCCACATGTTGTGGAACACACTCACAAAACAGTATTTGTTCAAAAGTTTATATATAATTTACACGAGCTAGTTGTCCCCGTACCCGATGAAGTTGCATGTTGTTTCGGGGATTGCCAACCAATATACGAGACTATGGATAAAGTGCGATTTATCGAGGGTCTACCCGATATCGACAACTTGGAAGGGGGCAAGAGAAGAAGACTCATCATTCTCGACGACTTGAAGACATAAACGGATGCAAGGGTAACAAAAATGAGCTACGTCGACACAAGAACAAGTTGAAATTCCTCACTAAAAAGACATCGACTCTTAAGCGGAGGAAAGCGATTCTACAAACTGGTAGATTCATAGGTGCTTTGATCAAACCTATATTAAGTGTTCTCGGTAGTGTATTAGGTGTATAAACATGGGCAAAAATGATCTTGATGGAATCTTTTTGCTCGAGGGTCTGAAACAGACCACCACCTGAGGTGATCAATGACAACTTGAGAGATTTAGAGTATGAAATGCAACGTATCCTATATCGCGATGATTTAGCCCCCGTTGATAAGGACATAGTGCACCAACATGCTCTGCAACAGCATTTAATTATAATGGAGCAGTATAAACGACGTCCATGGGGTCAGTCGATATCATTCAACATAACACATCAACAGAAAGAATACCTTCTCCTGCACCACCAGTCGATGTGCAACCAGAACAAGCCAAGGTCCCCGAAACCCAAAAGCCAAGTAATGAAAACCCTTCACGGCTAACCTCGTATAAACTAAGGTCCAAAAGAAAAAAAAACAATGGTAAAATCCCATCACCGAAATGGGAAAGGTGAGGAAAATATTGAGACGTCATTACATTGACCCTAGTCAGCCAGGGACGTATATTGGTGCAACAGCCTTGCTCCATAATACCACTGTAGGAATTAGAGAGATCAATATTTGATTGAGTCAACAGGATACCTATACCCTTCACAAACCAATTCGACACACATTTTAAAGGCGTCCCATTATAACGAGTGGACCCTAATAGCAATACCAAGCAGACCTAATCGATTTGAAACATTTGAAGAAAAACACAATGATGGGTATTCCTATTTGGCGTCTTGTGTGGATGTTTTCGGTAAATATGCGTGGGCCATACCAATACGAACCAAAACTTGGCAATCTTTAGTGGAAGCTACTTAAAAAATATTTATCGATGGGAAACCTGCGAGTCTTCAAACCAACAAGGGGTCAGAGTTTATGAACAAAACATTTAAGAAATTCCTTGCTGACAACAATGTTCACTTTTTCACCACCCAGAACGAACTATATTAAGGCTGCTGTTGTGGGACGCTTTAATAGGACTCTGAAGCAAGGGATGTAGAGATTTTGTACGAAATCCAATCGACTTTATGTCCATGTTCTACCCGCCCTACTTCGAAGCTATAATCATTCGTACCACAGAAGTATTAAAATGGCACCGGTCGACGTTAGCAGGAGCAATCAAGAACAAGTGTGGAACACGTTGTATAGAAAAAAAGAACTTGAAATTTGAAAGACCCCTGTATACGGTGGGCGATCGAGTTAGACTGGTCCTGGGCGGAGATAGTAAAAAAAAATCGAGTAACTGAAAAAACCATATATGTGCTGGAAGACGATAAGTGTGATAAGTGTGATGCAATAGAGTGGTCATTCTACACACAAGAGGTGTCCAATACACGACATGTTGTAAAAGACTATACGCTGTTTGAGAAAATGAACACTGCTATATGGGGTCTCTTGATGTCCGATGTTTTCGTTCGACGTTGCTCCCTTATTAGTGTCCTCCCACGAAACCACTTACCGCTCATCATCGACCCAATAAAGACTGCAGCCTGTGTCAAAAACACCGACCCTGCCTACAAACCAGGTGAGCACTGGGTGACCCTCTTTTACAACGGCCTTGGACGAATAGAGTATTTCGATTCCTACGGTTTACCTCCCAGGCATATATATATATATATATATATATATATATATATATATATATATATATATATATATATATATATATTTCAAACTGTATCGACAGGAATTAACATCTTCCATTCGTCTACAACCCCTGCATGTTATAAGATGTGTTTAGCATCATGTGTGGTCTATATTATGTTTATTATATACTTTTAAAGTGTCGTAGTGCGAGCATTAACATAATTCTCATGTCATTTTCAACGATACATCATATTAACGACCGCATCATTTATCGTTTAATGGCTGTATGGATGCATCGGCTTCGTGGAACAAACTTCGCATGACTCATCGTATATGGCGGCTGTTTGAACATGTCTCAACACGTCCAATAACGTATTGCATTAGTTACTATTAATAGACGGGCCACGCCACCTTGATGCATGGTATAAAGGGCAGCCATCAACCGAAAGATCCTAGAGACATGGATGCCCGGAGTGATTCAATTTCCACACAGTCGCTAATTACCGATGCCGTCTTTGATCTAGGATTTATCAGAATGGAGGATGGTTATGATTTGAACGCTAATCAACCTTCCTATGCACCAGTGTTTGAAAAACATTTAAATCAAACAGACAGTTCCAACAAATGATGGAAGCACAGATGACTAAAATTAATAAATACTGCAGCAGGACAGTGAATTTTTTAAAAATTATTTATCATATACACATGACTATGCTGTTATATGTGTACTTTTTCAGTTGTTTTGTATTCATACTTGTATTATTTAAATCATTCTTATTCAAATAGAAATACATGTATGTGTAATATGTCCTGCCCAGGTTGATGATGATATATTAAAATAAATTTAAGTTTTATTGTGAAAATACAATAATATAGAAAAACATCATATTTGTTTGCTTTATTTGACTTTCTTTAATGTGTTCCTGATCAGTCCTCTGATCGATTTCACATTCAGGTTGTCCTTCCATCATTCAAACACACTAACTCGACCGCTATCAACAGCACTAGGATAGAAGGAAGGAAAGAAGGAAGATAACCGTGGTCACTAGATTGATCAGATGTAAAATCGATCACTTCCGTGAAATTCTAGCACACTCCAGTACGCATGCAAGTTACACCTCTGTCATAACTCTACTAAATGAAAGTCACGCTAGTTCCACAACTACCACTACTACAACTACTATTATTACTATTACTACTATTACTACAACTACTACTACTACTACTACTCCTACTTTTTAACTACAAGTTACAATGGATGGACGGATACAATTCTAGCATAGGCCAAGTCCCAACTCTACCACTCATGAAAGCTAATTATGTCCCCTGTCAGAACTTCAATAATATAAAAGCATAATATATTAATTTACCGTCTCTCAAAAACAATGTCAAAAGACTAGACTTCTGATAAACTCATTAGCGTGGCCCTGTGGTCAGTCTCAAAGAGACTGGTGTGTAGGTGCTCATCCGTTAAATTTCGTCTAGTAACGGGTCTTTACTGATCAGCTGATGAACTCATTATTACGACCTTGGTCATTAGGTGACCAAGCGCTCAATTTATCCTTTAATGTCCGTCTGCGGTTCAGGTGTTAAACTCACAAACGCAGCCCAAGTAGACGGCTAGCACCGTTTAAGTTACTCAGGCGAAGAAATTTCACAGAGAAACGGGGTCTATCGCGGATACTTGCTAAAGTCATTAACGCGCCTTCGTGTACATACATAGGCATGTGTAAGTGTTACGGAGAAGCACTGAGTAAGTTGTTATCATTGGATGCAAAGAAACTTGAGAAATAAATTAAAAGTTGTCTTGAATAAATTTGTTTTGAAAGTACAAAGTTATGGCAACCCGACGACGACACATTTCACCCCCACTTTCATGTGTCCCCACCCCGACGAGCGATCACAATACATCACGAGGGGTCGACGAGACGTCACCCAGACCGCCCCGACCGGAAACAAAACAATGTTCGGGTAGACTAATTATATAAGGAACAATTCAGAATATGTTCGGGTAGACTAATTATATAGCAAAAAACCTTATTCGCCATAGTATTTTTAAAGTTATGCTGCACCGTCACCACTGGTGTGTATCTTAACATGGCCCAAAAATGCATTTGTCTTGTTTGAATTGTGCTTAGTAGTTCTCTTTTAATTTTTAGTTGTTTTAAAACTTCATCGTTTGTTTTCTTTTCCTTCCATCCAATTCTGCCTATTCTTCTATATATCCACATTTCAAATGCTTCAATTATCTGTTACTCATGGAATTACACAGGGAATTAACATACCATGGCCAATTAAAAAAAAAAAAAAACAACGGGCAGAAAGTGCAAGAAAAACAATTATATTTCCAGGAAGACGAGGCAGGGGAAGACAAAGAAGGAGGTTTCAAAATATCCAAGTGACCTTGAGCATGAGAACACAAACAGTTGAAGATCTGGCTAGAGACACAGATTCTTTCAGACGGCGAGTGTGATGTTGTTACTTGACAATAGCTTGTCAGGAAAAGCATAGCGGAAATAACATGTCGGTCCAATAAGTGTACCAACATAAGAGGTGGACATACCTGAGTGTTTACTGGATCCTTGCATTAGTGAGGTTGATGTAAAAATACGTTCATACGAGGGATCTATATAACTAGTCATTTGTTATAGTAGGAATCAAATACAGTGATTTTTACCAATTATAGCCAAAATGATATTGTATTATATGACGTTATCGTCTGAACAGACGGTCGGTAGCAAGCAACCATAAGTCAGTAGATTGGTAAAATATTATTGTCTTATGCTGGCTGTTGTTTTACTGAGCAGCTTCTCTCGTGGCTGAAACTGTCATTATTAGATAGGCAGACACTACCGGGAATGAACACAACTTTGTAGTGCACAGCCGCGACTCATTTCTAGTGAGCCTTTTGTCTTCTGAATTTGGATTAACGCTGCCTTGAATGTTGGTGAGCCGTTTTTGTTTTATCTGTGTTCTCCGTGTGCTATACTCTTCAGCCAGATGTTCCCAGTTTCTTTCGCCGATAATCCCCTCAATGTAGGCACATACTATGGGCAATTACAAATACAAATATCAAGTATTGATACAAATCAAAGACGAAACTAATTTTTTTTTATATTGATGCATATTAACCGTTGAATTATAGGGAAAATGGCTTATTATCATATCGATATTTTATATCATCACCATCAGGTCATATGTCAGTTATAAAACGTTGCATTGGCCACAGCCCGTCTGATAGAATATCTAACTTTAGCCAGATCTCCCAATTCTTTAACAACGGTAAATGTGTCCGGGTTTGGTCAGCAATAAACATACGTCCTTAAAGGAAACTATAAATCATGCATCCACTGACGTATGTTTGAATTAAGCAGAAAAAAATGAATCACAACAAAAGTCCTAAATAGTAGATCCACATTGAAATCAATTTAAATCCATCCAAGATAACCCAGGGATATATGTTACCTGAGAAATGTCAGTAACTCATCTTTTTAGCAGGAGGAACAATTAATGATTAATTAAACAGTGAAAAATTGGAAGCAAGGAGTGTTAGTCTAAATAGCAAGAACACATACACATAGTAAATCACGAAATAAAAAAAAGAGTAAATTCTAAGTACAACATTATATTAAATACAACCTGTTTAGAATAAATTATGAATTAAAAAAAAAAACTTGGCACAATTCCAAGAAATTCCTGCCATGAATCCTATCTCGGATAGAAATAATATCCTAGTCAAAGACAACTTGTTAATTTAAACATAAAAATCGATCTTTGTCAATACTAGTAAGAAAAAAAAAGTTATCCACCATTGCACAGATTAAATGCTAAATTACGAAAGAGAATAATGAACTCTTTGTAAACCAAACTCTTTGTAGCGAAAAAGAAGGTACTCAAACGACACAGAATGTAGTAATCAGAAAGCAAGAATACAATATATATATATATATATACACCAAAGCAAAGAAGTCATGAAGCTGACTAGAACAAACAGAAACTGTTAAAATATATGAGAAAAAGACACTTTCTTTATGAATGTTATACGATTATGAAAACTGGAAAGCAGCGTGACAACATGATCAATTGAGGGAATGCAAGACAGCGTAAGACAATGAGAGAAAACACTACACATGACACATGCATTAATTAACGGTGAATTAGTAAAATTGATAAGACGCACTTTTACAACATAGAGTGAGGAAGAGGCATAAACTGACAATCCCTCATGGCATGGCACCTGATGATGATGCTGATAATGGTGATGATGATTAGAGCAGTTAATTAACTACATCTGTACCGCGATTTGACATTGATCGGTGATTAAAAACTTAAACTGTTTAGTTATTTTGTAACACAGCGAGTTAAATGATGAATGCAAGAATGAGAAATGAGAATGAAAAGTTGTTATTAGTTTAATTATTAAACAGAGAATGTCAATATTCTTCACAGGGTTCTGGTGTGTCCAATTTGAAAACCAGTGTAAGTAAAATGCAAGACCTGACGTGAATATAAAACACAAAAGTCAATGTTCCTATCAAATATAAATTTACTTCCCAAAGTCTTTCAGTTTTAATTCCCTCATCTTGGTAAAGAAAAGGTTATTGCTATTGTTATGGAAGGCCAGAAAGACTGTATGTGTATGTGTTTCTGGTAGCTGCATAACCATTCACATTGTGACTTGCAAGCTATATTTAACCGCTGTTTTTTATTGATAGTGCAATTATACTGAAAATATATACATCAGTATTTTCATATTAATTTGATCTATATATCCTGAATTTATATATTTCACGTTTATTTTCTAAATAATGTATTCGAATTTAGGATATAATTGATAACATAAAAACTGTAGTAAGGACATGTATATGAAACTGTGTAATGAAAAGATTGATCTAGATTTATGGTAGCTGATCTGTTAAAACTATATGGAGAGCTGAATAACGAAACACGTTGTGACAATTCGTTATATTTACCAATTATTGTATAGTGCTAGCAATTACCCATTTGTTAAATTGTTACCTAATACGACACAATATATATATATATATATATATATATATATATATATACATATTCTCTTCTAAATCATTTCTATTATGTTGATATATGTTTCACATCGTTTTTTGTTTGTTTGTATTAAATAATGTCTTCAACTTAACCTGGTCATAGTTTATAGCACAGCTGTAATAAGTAAATATTTATGAAGACGTGTAATACAAATAAATTATGCTTTATCATGTACAACATGAAGACTTTAAAAAAAAATTAATTAACGAGAATTTCATAATTCGAAACTTCATTTTTCGTTTTCACATTTTCCTACCGGACGTCAGAAATGTATGCAGAACTTGTGTATGTGTTTATGGTAGCTGGTATGTAAAAAAATACAGTGAGAGCTGAATAACCATACACATGATATGCTCGTTATATGTAACCGCTGTATGCACATACACTTACCCGTTTGTTATATTGGTAACCACATTAAATATAACTATTATACATACCTAATTATCTTGTACTTACTCTGTTCTATCTGTCCTGACGTTATGTATTTCACAACATTTTGTGTTTTAAATAATGTTTTCGACTTTAGACTGCAACAAAAAGCATAACAATTACAGTAAATAAATGTATATAAAACAATTGTTACAGTACAAAACAGCTAACACGAACAATGAAGTCAGTAACGTGTTTACTTTTAATGATATTGAATGGTATATACGTGTCTTGAACACCCTGTAGGCATGGGATAATCTACGACTGGTTGGCTATATTTGTTGAGTAAACAAATTCGAGAAACATGATCATACACGTTATAAACGTAGACGTGCGCATTAACACATATTCATCATGTATCTATTTCACTGGCCACTATTTGAAATTGAATGTTTCTCTGTTGTTAGAACACACACGTGTCAAAATATCTACTGTAGATGTCATTAGAGAGAATTTCGTTATTTCAGTTGTTTTTTTTGTCTGCTGCGGAAATGTTTCTTTTCTTTTGAGTCTGCTGCGGAAATGTTGCTTATTGATTGTTATATTCCTTCAGTCCATCGTTTTTGTGATCGGTCTTTGGGTCTGGTTTTCTCGCAATGTTTATTGAATCTTCGTTGTGTTGTATTTATTCTTCCTACATTGCCAATGACCAAACAATTGTATATGTTACTTCTTTATTTATGTTATAGCTGATTCATTCCTAGTTTTTATTCTCAGTTCATCGTTTCTGTTTTTATCTTTTAGGCGCTTTACTGTCATTCGTCCAATACATTTAAATTCGGTTGAGTCTTTGTTTTTTTGTTGTTCTTGCATCAAGGGTCCAGGACTGGCATTGATATCAAAACATTGGAATGAAGATTGTATTGTAGAGCGCATTTTAAACTCAAAATGTTATTTCTTGTTGAATAACAGTGATGATACCGGTTAAATGTTTTGGTGCGCTTTATTGCATTGTCAGTACATTTCTGCTGTTTGTGAATTGTCGTCTGTGGCTCTACTTCCGTGATATTTAATTTCCTCTACATGTTTTAGTTGTCCGTTAATTGTTGTTTTGATATTCTATTTCTCTTATGCGATATTCATGACTTATGTTTTGTTGATATTGATTTTCGTTTTTTTTTTTAATTTGTGCCTTTGCTGTTGGGTCTATTCAAGTGTTTTTGTAGGTCTTCCATTTTCCCATTCTATTTTGCAAGCTGAAATAAAAACATACTATAATTAGGTCTATAATGGTCTCTATTCTAAAAGCACTTGCTAGTTTTTTTGTTTTTTTGTTTGGTATTCATTACAATTTCATTTCATTTCAATTTGTTTTAATTTCATCTTATTTTTAATACAAAGAGTCAATATTTTTTGCTTATAATGTGCCTTTCAGATTATTGTGGACTGTTCTGAATATATGGTTTTGTGTGCTCACGAACTGATAATATATTGATACATTTGCATATAGCTCGACAAAATACATGTGTTCGTATACTCCCATGAACAAGTCATTATTATTCTGTACTTCGATGTTGTGATATTTTAAAATCTCATTTGTGTCAAAATGTCTTTATACATATGTTTTGATTTGTTGCATGTGATAAAATTTTGATAAAATAACAAATGTTACAGTACATAACAGCTAACACGAACAAGGAAGTCAGTAAAGTGTTTACTTTTAATGGTATTGAATGGTATATACGGGTGTTGAAAACATTGTAGGCATGGGATAAGATATGCCTGGTTGGTTATATTTGTTGAGTAAACAATTTCGGGAAGAGGAATACATGATCATACTCCTTCTAACGTGTAAGTGCACAATTACAAATATTCATCATTGATCTATTTCCCTGGTCATTATTTGAAATTACATGTTTGTCTGTTGTTAGAACACACAGGTATCAACATATATAATGTTCATGTCATTATATATATAATTTAATTATTTCAAAACATTTATTTTTGCTTTCTTTATTATTTATTGTTTTATTTTTGTTAAACATTGCTTATTATCATCCCATACCTCAACGATGTATGCAGAAATTGAGTATGTGTTTAAGGTAGCTGTTCTATACACATTTATATAGAGAACTGAATAGCCATGCCCATGGTGGCCTTAACGTTATATGTAGCCGCTTTTTGGAACTACAATTAACCGTTTATTATATTGGTAAACTGCAACATTATTAAAACATGTAAATTAATTTAAATAGTTGGGAACTTTGTTAACCTCAGACGGAAGATGTCCAACAGAGGTGAGATGCAGAATGGCTCTAACAAAAGCAGCTTTCGAAAAAAAAAAATGGAAGACACTATGCATTCCATTTTTGACAAATGAAACACGAAAAAAGAGTTCTTAAATGTTATGCAGTGATTTTACAGAAGAATGTTGAGAATGCCATGGGCAACTAAAACGAATAATGAAAACGTTCTGAAAGAGGCCAAAGCAAAAAGAGAGCTAATGTCCAATATTAGGAAGAAACAATCATCATTTTCTTGCCATGCAGCGAGAAGAGAACAGTTGGAATATATTGTAACTGGGAACATTCAGGGATGAAGAGATAGAGGGAAGGAAAGAGACAAAAAATATCAAGACAGCTTAAGAAAATGGCTTCGCAGCAGGTGATCGATATTTGTGGAGAGACATGATCACCTACGCCAGCAGGCCAAGTAATTGATGATGATGATGATGATGATGATATTAATAAACATAATGGGCATTACATATATACCTAAACATTTTCTTCTTTATCTGTTCAATCTTTTTTGGCGTTATGTATTTCACAACATTTTGATTTTTTTTTTTAAATGTCTTCTACTTTAGCCTAGAAGTAAAAAAACAACTATAGTAAGTTAATGTATGTGAAGATGTGTAATCAAAATACTTCTGCGTGATCGTTTTCATCATGAATTATTTATTTAAATTAATTGAACGTTAACTTTTTTGTTTCCGATGTAGCCCTCTTCACTTTCTTGAATTTTTATCTCTGTTAAATTATTTCAGGATATGAAATTTGCCATTACTTAATGGATGTGATTTTTACTGCTGAGCTCAATACATCTAGCACAATGTATGGTTCATTTTGTTCGTTTTCTATAATGTGCATTATATATGTGCACTTAGAATCTACTCGCATTTTCGATAATTTTTCTACAATGCTCACTGTATGTAGGAAACACACTTGATGTTCAATTAGTGATGCCAATACGATCCTTGAATACTTGAACTGATGAGCAAATTATGAATAAGAAAATGTAATCGTTTTTTTTTTCCTTTAAATGAGATCTTCTATTTCTTCTCCTTTTCATCATCATTTGCCATTTCGGTCCTTGTTTTCTCGCAAAGATTATTGAATCGTCGCTGTGTTGTATTTTATTATTTCTACCTTATCAGTGACCAAACAATTGCATATGCAACTTCATTATTTATTTTATAGCTGCTTTATTTCTAGTTTTTATTCTAAGTTCATCGTTTCAGTTTTTTTTCTTTTAGCCTGTTTCCTGTCATTCGTCAAATACATATAATCTCAGTCATGTTTTTTCCCTTGCATCTAGAGTCGATTACTGGCATTGATGTCAAAACGTTGGAATGAATATTGTATTGTAGAGTGCATTTTTGACTCAAAACGTTAGTTCTTTGTTGAATACTAGTGGTGACATATTTTCAATGTTTTAAATAGCTTTATTGCATCTTCAGTACATATCTGCTGTTTGTGAATTGTCGTTTGTGGCTATTATTCCTCTTCTTCAACCTGTTTAGCTCCCAGTGGAGCATATGTCTTCGACAAACACCTTCCCAGTCATTCTGTTCTTAACATTTTTTAAGCACATTCCATGTCTTCCCCATCACCTTCATCTCTGCTTATATCTGTTTTCTCCAATAATTATTTGGTCTTCCTCGTTGTCTTATCTCCTGGGGATTCCAAAAAGGGTCGGTTGTGTAATACTCTCAGTTGGCTTTCGTAGTGTGTGTCCTATCCAGCGCCATTGTCTTCACTGCATCTCTTTATCCACTGGTATTTGACTGGTACATTTCCATAATTCTATGTTAGTGATTTTGTTCTGCCATTTCCATCCTTTTATTCTGCGGAAGCATCCATTAATGAAAGTCTGTATCTTCGTGATTGTCAATTTTGTTGTTCACCATGTTTCACATTCATATAATTGGATCGACTTAACATTTGAGTTGACCATTTTTATGTTTGTATTTAACTTAATTTAATTGGATTTCCATTAGTGTTTCTCAGTGCAATGAAAGCTCATCTTTCTTTTGGTATCCTTATTTTGGATTCATTTTATGTTCCTCCCTCTTTATCTTTATTACTGCCCAGATATGTGTACGATTGTACGTCTAGTAGAGGTATTTCTCCTAGTTATATCTGGTTATTGCCAACTGTATTAATTCGCATAATGTTGGTCTTATCTCTATTAATCTTCAGTGCAGATCTGTTGTGATCTATCATCAAGTATGCTCATTTTATCCTGCATCTGTCTCATGTATGTGTGATAGGAGAGCTATGTCATCAGCAAAGTCTACATCATAAAGTTGTTTGGTCAGTGTCCACTGGATTTCATTTCATTTGTTTTCACTTATTTTCATAATCCAATATTTGGCCAGTAGAAAGAGAAATGGAGACAGAAGGTATCCCTGCCGTACTCCTGTTCTTATTTCAAATGCTTCTGTAAGCTGCCCTTCATGCACTACACTACATTTCGTTCCTTCATACATGTTTTTAAAAAAATCAGGTTAATAAACTTTATGGGAATTCCTTAATGACTCAGCAACTTCCAAAGTATTCTTCTGTCTAAACTGTCAAATGCCTTTTCGTAATCTATGAATCCACTATAAAGTGAGGATTTTAGTTATAAAATTTATTCAACTATTATACGTAGAGTAGTTATTTGATCAGCGCATGATCTGTTCTTCCTAAAACCTGCGTGTTAATCTCTCAAAGGTTTCTCTATGACCTCTCTCCATAATGATTCTGCTTCATATTTTTGCTGGCACTGATAGTAGCATAAATCGCATACAATTTGTTCACTCCTGTAAATTTCCTTTCTTTTGTAGTTTGATCATATAACCTTCTTTCCACTCTTTGTGTCTTTTTCCCTCTCCCAAATATTATCTAATAGATTATGTAACATCGTGGTAGAAGTGTTAATATATGCTTTGATGGCTTCGAAGGAATTTCATATGGACATGTGGCTTTACCATTTTTTAATATTTTTAAGGCTTTTTCATTATTTATTCTTTACTTGGTTTTCAACAGTTAACGTGTAACTCTTCCTCTGCTGGTAGTAAATCTGGAGGATTATTTGAGCCGGGTCTGTTCAAAAGTTCTTCAAAATGTTATTTCCATCTCTCCATTTGTTCCCTTATATTAATAAGCAGATTTCCTTTCTTATCGTTAATAAAGGCATTGATCTGTTTATATTTTCCACGTAATTTATTTGTGCTGTTGTACAGTTCCTTCATATTCCATTTGTTTGCTGCTTCTTCTGCATCTGTAGCTAATTCATCTACATAGTTCATCTTATCCCTTTTAAAGTATCTTCTCACTTCTTTGTTCACCTCTGTGTAAGCTACCTTTGTCTTGGCTTTATTACTTCTCGTTTTGCTTTTATTTGTGTCTGCTTTCTTGTCCTTTCTTTCTTTCTTTAATTGTATCCAGGGTCTCTGCTGTCATCCATGCCTTATTCTGGCGCTCTCTTTTCCCCACTGTTTCTTCGTATGTATCTTTCCATATGTATTTTACCTGTTTCCAATGATATTATATATTCATTGTATTTTCTAGTGGTTGGAGGACTTGGTATTTGTTTGATATTGTGACTGCGAATTTATCTTTAATTCCTTGTTCTTTAAGAAACCCTACATTGAAATACTGTCTACCCTTATTCACTGTAGTATACCTTTTTATTTTAATTTTAAGTTTGGCTATCATAAGATGATGATCAGAAGCCACATCTGCCCCTCTATATATTTTTACATCTTTTAAGGATGTAAAAAGTAATGTAAAGTACCCCCGTCACGCCAAGTGGCGTATAGGGAAATATGGTGTTAGTGACCCTATATTTTACAGACCTTCAGCACATGATTTATGTGCTTGTAAGGATGACTTTAACTTATAATTAATACATATGTGATCAATTTGATTTTCTGTTCTATGATCTGATTTCACCCATGTAGCTTTGTGTATTCGTTTATGTTGGAATATTGCTCTTCTTATGCTCACTTGATTAGAGGCGCAGAAATTCACAAATATCTCTCTATTCTCGTTTATATCCACACGTCCATGTTTTCCAATAATCTCTTCGAAGCCTCTTTTGTCTGATCCTACTTTAGCATTTAGGTCTCCCATTTTGATTATAATATCATTGGTTCGTCTTGCATCCATCTGACATTTTATATGTTTATAGAAATCATCTTTAACTAAATCATCCTTATCGTTGGTTGGGTCATAGCATTGGATAATGTGTAATTTTATTTTTGATTTTTGGTTGTTTTAAATGTAGCTCTCATTAGTCTTGGTCCTACTGCTTCCCATTCTATTAGTGCCTTCTGTGCATTCCTTGATAGCATTACAGCTACCTCTTCACTATGTTTTGCTCCGGGTTCCTGGTGTCCTGATGATACAATCACATGTCCTGCATTTAGATTTATTCTTTCCGTTGTTAGCCATCATGTTTCACACATTCGCATAATTTATATATTGTAGTTTGTCATTTATGCTGCTACCTGAGCAGCTTTTCCCTGTTCGTTTAGGGTACGTACATTCCAGGTACCAATTCTGGAGGATTTCCTGGTAGACAAAAGGTGAGTCGGCAACCCGGACTCGTTACGGCTTCCTTCGGCTTGTGTTATACGTCTCTTAGACAGAGAGCCTTTATCTTTCCTGGTTGGCAGATTTACTTTATCTCTCTTTGACTTGTCCATGCTTGTGAAGTTTTTTCGACTTATTTTATTTTACAGTATGGGATAGCCAGCCCCATGACCAACCCTCCTTTCTCGCCTCTTACGAACAAGTATGGTAGGGTACATCACCGCTACTCTTTACTTCCCTTTTGGACCCGCAGAGCACGGGAGTTTGTGATTATACTTCCTACATATTTAAATTCATCTACTTGTTTTAGTATCTGTCGTCTATTGTTATTTTGATATTCTGTTTCTCTTATGCGATATTCATGACTTCTGTTTTGTTGATGTTGATTTTTCGTTTAGTATTTTGTTTCCGTGTTGTTGGGTCTATTCAAGTGTTGTTGTAATCCCATGAACAAGTCATTATTCTTCTGTACTTCGGTGTTGTTTTATTATAAAATAACATTTTTGTCAAAATGTCGTTATAAATCTGCTTTTATTTGTCACATGTAATATTTGATAAAATAACAATAGTTATAGTACAAAACAGCTAACACTAACAAGGAAGTCGGTAACGTGTTTACTTGTAATGGTATTGAATGGTATATACGGGTCTTGAGCACCTTGTAGTCATGGGATAATTTATGACAGGTTGGCTATATTTGTAGAGTAAACAATTTCGGGAAGAGGAATACATGATCGTACTCCTTATACCATGTACGTGGACAATTACATATATCCATCATGTATCTATTTCCCTGACCATTATTTGAAATTACATGTTTGTCTGTTGTTAGAACATACACGTGTCAAAGTATCTACTGAACATATCATTAGAGAGAATGTATTTATTTCAAAACTTTTATTTTTGCTTTATTTATTTTTTTATTTTATTTATTTCTGCTAAATTTGCTTATTATCATCTCATACCTCAACGATGTATGCAGAAATTGAGTATGTGTTTAAGCAGCTGCTCTGAACACATTTACATAGAGAACTGAATAGCCATGCACATGGTGGCCTTAACGTTATATGTAGCCGCTTTTTGACCTACAATTACCAGTTTATTATATTGGTAAACTGGAACATTAATAATACATGTAAATTAATTTAAATAGTTGGGAACTTTGTTAACCTCAGACGGAAGATGTACAGCAGCGGTGAGATGCAGAATGGCTCAAACAAAAGAAGTTTTCGAAAAATGAGGAAGACACTATCCAATCCATTGTTGACAATAGAAACACGAAAAAAGAGTTCTTAAATGTTATGTAGAATCAGTATTAACATATGGATGTGAATCATGGACAAAAGGACAACAGACAAGAAAATCAATTGAATCTATACAAATGTGATTTTACAGAAGAATGTTGAGAATAGCATGGGCAACTAAGAAGAGTAATGAAAACGTTCTGAAAGAGACCAAAGCAAAAAGAGAGCTAATTTATAATATTAGGAAGAAACATTAATCATTTTCTTCCATTGTAGTGACAAGAGAACAGCTGGACCATATTGTAACTGATAACATTGCGGGACGAAGAGATAGAGGGAAGGAAAAAAAATAACCAGACAGCTTAAGAGAATGGTTTGGCAGCAGGTGATCGATAGTTTTGAGAGACATGATCAGCTACGCCAGCAGGCCCGGTATTTGATGATGATGATGATGATGATGATGACATTGGTAAACACATTGAACATAAAATATATAACTAAATATTGTCTTCTTAATCTGTTCTATCTGTTTTGGCGTTATCTATTTTTCATAGCATTTTTTTTTTTAAATAATGTCTTCTACTTTAGGCCAGAACTAAAAAAACAACTGCAGTAAGTTAATGTATATGAAGATGTGTAATCAAAATACTTCTGCGTGATCGTTTTCATCATGAACTATTTCTTTAAATTAATTGAAAATTAACCTTTTTATTTCCGATGTAGCCTTCTTCACTTTCATGAATGTGTGTCTGTGTTAAATTATTTCAGGATATGTTGTTTGTCATTAGCTAATGCATGCGATTGTTACTGCTGAGCGCAATACATCTAGCACAATGTATGGTTAATTTTATTCGTTTTCTATAATGTGCATTATATATGAGTTCTTAGAAACTACACGCATTTTCGCTCATTATTCTGCAATGCTCAATCTATCTAGGAAACACACTTGATGTTCAATTAGTGATGCCAATACGATCATTGAATACTTAATACTTGAACTGATGCGCAAATTATTAATCTGAAAATGTATTCGTTCCTTTTTTCCTTAAACTGAGCTCTTATATTTCTTCTTTCCTTCATCATTTGCCATTTCAGCGTCCAGTGGATATATACTTTGCAGTCTTTTGCTTTTCTGTTAGAGTCTGCTGCGGCAATGTTTCTTATTGATTGTTATATTCCGTTAGTTCATCGTTTTTGTGATCGGTCTTTGGGTCTGGATTTCTCGCAATGTTTATTGAATCTTCGTTGTGTTGTATTTTATTCTATCTACATTGCCAATGACCAAACAATTGTATATGTTACTTCTTTATTTATTTTATAGCTGAGTTATTTCTAGTTTTTATTCTCAGATCATCGTTTCTGTTTTTATCTTTTAGGCGCTTTACTGTCATTCGTCCAATACATTTAAATTCGGTTGAGTCTTTGTTTTTTTTTTTGTTCTTGCATCAAGGGTCCAGAACTGGCATTAATATCAAAACGTTGGAATGAATATTGTATTGTAGAGTGCAGTTTTAACTCAAAATGTTGTTTCTTGTTGAATAATAGTGGTTATACCTGTTAAATGTTTTGATGCGCTTTATTGCATCGTCAGTACATTTCTGCTGTTTGTGAATTGTCGTTTGTGGCTCTACTTCCTTGATATTTAATTTCCTCTACTTGTTTTAGTTGTCTGCCGTCAATTGTTATTTTGATATTCTATTTCTCTTATGCGATATCCATGACCTATGTTTTGTTGATATTGATTTTCGTTATTTTTTTTAATTTGTGCCTTCGATATTGGGTCTATTCAAGTGTTATTGTAGGTCTTCCATTTTCCCATTCTATTTTGCCAGCTGAAGTAATAACATACAATAATTTTGTCTCTAATGGTCTCTATTCTAAAAGCACTTGCATAGTTTTTATTTTATATTCATTACAATGTAATTTAATTTCAGTTTGTTTTAATTTCACCTTATTGTTAATACAAAGAGTCAATATTTATTTCTTATAATGTGCCTTTCAGATTATTGCGGGCTGTTCTGAATATATGATTAGTTGTGCTCACGAACTGATAATATATTGATACATTTGCATATAACACGACAAAAGCCATGTGTTCGTATACTCCCATGAACAAGTCATTATTCTTCTGTACTTCGATGTTGTGTTATTTTAAAATCTCATTTGTGTCAAAATGTCTTTATAAATATGTTTTGATTTGTTGCATGTGATACAATTTTGATAAAATAACAAATGTTACAGTACATAACAGCTAAAACGAACAAGGAAGTCGGTAACGTGTTTACTTGTAATGGTATTGAATGGTATATACGGGTCTTGAGCACCTTGTAGTCATGGGATAATTTATGACAGGTTGGCTATATTTGTAGAGTAAACAATTTCGGGAAGAGGAATACATGATCGTACTCCTTATACCATGTACGTGGACAATTACATATATCCATCATGTATCTATTTCCCTGACCATTATTTGAAATTACATGTTTGTCTGTTGTTAGAACATACACGTGTCAAAGTATCTACTGAACATATCATTAGAGAGAATGTATTTATTTCAAAACTTTTATTTTTGCTTTATTTATTTTTTTATTTTATTTATTTCTGCTAAATTTGCTTATTATCATCTCATACCTCAACGATGTATGCAGAAATTGAGTATGTGTTTAAGCAGCTGCTCTGAACACATTTACATAGAGAACTGAATAGCCATGCACATGGTGGCCTTAACGTTATATGTAGCCGCTTTTTGACCTACAATTACCAGTTTATTATATTGGTAAACTGGAACATTAATAATACATGTAAATTAATTTAAATAGTTGGGAACTTTGTTAACCTCAGACGGAAGATGTACAGCAGCGGTGAGATGCAGAATGGCTCAAACAAAAGAAGTTTTCGAAAAATGAGGAAGACACTATACAATCCATTGTTGACAATAGAAACACGAAAAAAGAGTTCTTAAATGTTATGTAGAATCAGTATTAACATATGGATGTGAATCATGGACAAAAGGACAACAGACAAGAAAATCAATTGAATCTATACAAATGTGATTTTACAGAAGAATGTTGAGAATAGCATGGGCAACTAAGAAGAGTAATGAAAACGTTCTGAAAGAGACCAAAGCAAAAAGAGAGCTAATTTATAATATTAGGAAGAAACATTAATCATTTTCTTCCATTGTAGTGACAAGAGAACAGCTGGACCATATTGTAACTGATAACATTGCGGGACGAAGAGATAGAGGGAAGGAAAAAAAATAACCAGACAGCTTAAGAGAATGGTTTGGCAGCAGGTGATCGATAGTTTTGAGAGACATGATCAGCTACGCCAGCAGGCCCGGTATTTGATGATGATGATGATGATGATGATGATGACATTGGTAAACACATTGAACATAAAATATATAACTAAATATTGTCTTCTTAATCTGTTCTATCTGTTTTGGCGTTATCTATTTTTCATAGCATTTTTTTTTAAATAATGTCTTCTACTTTAGGCCAGAACTAAAAAAACAACTGCAGTAAGTTAATGTATATGAAGATGTGTAATCAAAATACTTCTGCGTGATCGTTTTCATCATGAACTATTTCTTTAAATTAATTGAAAATTAACCTTTTTATTTCCGATGTAGCCTTCTTCACTTTCATGAATGTGTGTCTGTGTTAAATTATTTCAGGATATGTTGTTTGTCATTAGCTAATGCATGCGATTGTTACTGCTGAGCGCAATACATCTAGCACAATGTATGGTTAATTTTATTCGTTTTCTATAATGTGCATTATATATGAGTTCTTAGAAACTACACGCATTTTCGCTCATTATTCTGCAATGCTCAATCTATCTAGGAAACACACTTGATGTTCAATTAGTGATGCCAATACGATCATTGAATACTTAATACTTGAACTGATGCGCAAATTATTAATCTGAAAATGTATTCGTTCCTTTTTTCCTTAAACTGAGCTCTTATATTTCTTCTTTCCTTCATCATTTGCCATTTCAGCGTCCAGTGGATATATACTTTGCAGTCTTTTGCTTTTCTGTTAGAGTCTGCTGCGGCAATGTTTCTTATTGATTGTTATATTCCGTTAGTTCATCGTTTTTGTGATCGGTCTTTGGGTCTGGATTTCTCGCAATGTTTATTGAATCTTCGTTGTGTTGTATTTTATTCTATCTACATTGCCAATGACCAAACAATTGTATATGTTACTTCTTTATTTATTTTATAGCTGAGTTATTTCTAGTTTTTATTCTCAGATCATCGTTTCTGTTTTTATCTTTTAGGCGCTTTACTGTCATTCGTCCAATGCATTTAAATTCGGTTGAGTCTTTGTTTTTTTTTTTGTTCTTGCATCAAGGGTCCAGAACTGGCATTAATATCAAAACGTTGGAATGAATATTGTATTGTAGAGTGCAGTTTTAACTCAAAATGTTGTTTCTTGTTGAATAATAGTGGTTATACCTGTTAAATGTTTTGATGCGCTTTATTGCATCGTCAGTACATTTCTGCTGTTTGTGAATTGTCGTTTGTGGCTCTACTTCCTTGATATTTAATTTCCTCTACTTGTTTTAGTTGTCTGCCGTCAATTGTTATTTTGATATTCTATTTCTCTTATGCGATATCCATGACCTATGTTTTGTTGATATTGATTTTCGTTATTTTTTTTAATTTGTGCCTTCGATATTGGGTCTATTCAAGTGTTATTGTAGGTCTTCCATTTTCCCATTCTATTTTGCCAGCTGAAGTAATAACATACAATAATTTTGTCTCTAATGGTCTCTATTCTAAAAGCACTTGCATAGTTTTTATTTTATATTCATTACAATGTAATTTAATTTCAGTTTGTTTTAATTTCACCTTATTGTTAATACAAAGAGTCAATATTTATTTCTTATAATGTGCCTTTCAGATTATTGCGGGCTGTTCTGAATATATGATTAGTTGTGCTCACGAACTGATAATATATTGATACATTTGCATATAACACGACAAAAGCCATGTGTTCGTATACTCCCATGAACAAGTCATTATTCTTCTGTACTTCGATGTTGTGTTATTTTAAAATCTCATTTGTGTCAAAATGTCTTTATAAATATGTTTTGATTTGTTGCATGTGATACAATTTTGATAAAATAACAAATGTTACAGTACATAACAGCTAAAACGAACAAGGAAGTCGGTAACGTGTTTACTTGTAATGGTATTGAATGGTATATACGGGTCTTGAGCACCTTGTAGTCATGGGATAATTTATGACAGGTTGGCTATATTTGTAGAGTAAACAATTTCGGGAAGAGGAATACATGATCGTACTCCTTATACCATGTACGTGGACAATTACATATATCCATCATGTATCTATTTCCCTGACCATTATTTGAAATTACATGTTTGTCTGTTGTTAGAACATACACGTGTCAAAGTATCTACTGAACATATCATTAGAGAGAATGTATTTATTTCAAAACTTTTATTTTTGCTTTATTTATTTTTTTATTTTATTTATTTCTGCTAAATTTGCTTATTATCATCTCATACCTCAACGATGTATGCAGAAATTGAGTATGTGTTTAAGCAGCTGCTCTGAACACATTTACATAGAGAACTGAATAGCCATGCACATGGTGGCCTTAACGTTATATGTAGCCGCTTTTTGACCTACAATTACCAGTTTATTATATTGGTAAACTGGAACATTAATAATACATGTAAATTAATTTAAATAGTTGGGAACTTTGTTAACCTCAGACGGAAGATGTACAGCAGCGGTGAGATGCAGAATGGCTCAAACAAAAGAAGTTTTCGAAAAATGAGGAAGACACTATACAATCCATTGTTGACAATAGAAACACGAAAAAAGAGTTCTTAAATGTTATGTAGAATCAGTATTAACATATGGATGTGAATCATGGACAAAAGGACAACAGACAAGAAAATCAATTGAATCTATACAAATGTGATTTTACAGAAGAATGTTGAGAATAGCATGGGCAACTAAGAAGAGTAATGAAAACGTTCTGAAAGAGACCAAAGCAAAAAGAGAGCTAATTTATAATATTAGGAAGAAACATTAATCATTTTCTTCCATTGTAGTGACAAGAGAACAGCTGGACCATATTGTAACTGATAACATTGCGGGACGAAGAGATAGAGGGAAGGAAAAAAAATAACCAGACAGCTTAAGAGAATGGTTTGGCAGCAGGGGATCGATAGTTTTGAGAGACATGATCAGCTACGCCAGCAGGCCCGGTATTTGATGATGATGATGATGATGATGATGACATTGGTAAACACATTGAACATAAAATATATAACTAAATATTGTCTTCTTAATCTGTTCTATCTGTTTTGGCGTTATCTATTTTTCATAGCATTTTTTTTAAAAAATAATGTCTTCTACTTTAGGCCAGAACTAAAAAAACAACTGCAGTAAGTTAATGTATATGAAGATGTGTAATCAAAATACTTCTGCGTGATCGTTTTCATCATGAACTATTTCTTTAAATTAATTGAAAATTAACCTTTTTATTTCCGATGTAGCCTTCTTCACTTTCATGAATGTGTGTCTGTGTTAAATTATTTCAGGATATGTTGTTTGTCATTAGCTAATGCATGCGATTGTTACTGCTGAGCGCAATACATCTAGCACAATGTATGGTTAATTTTATTCGTTTTCTATAATGTGCATTATATATGAGTTCTTAGAAACTACACGCATTTTCGCTCATTATTCTGCAATGCTCAATCTATCTAGGAAACACACTTGATGTTCAATTAGTGATGCCAATACGATCATTGAATACTTAATACTTGAACTGATGCGCAAATTATTAATCTGAAAATGTATTCGTTCCTTTTTTCCTTAAACTGAGCTCTTATATTTCTTCTTTCCTTCATCATTTGCCATTTCAGCGTCCAGTGGATATATACTTTGCAGTCTTTTGCTTTTCTGTTAGAGTCTGCTGCGGCAATGTTTCTTATTGATTGTTATATTCCGTTAGTTCATCGTTTTTGTGATCGGTCTTTGGGTCTGGATTTCTCGCAATGTTTATTGAATCTTCGTTGTGTTGTATTTTATTCTATCTACATTGCCAATGACCAAACAATTGTATATGTTACTTCTTTATTTATTTTATAGCTGAGTTATTTCTAGTTTTTATTCTCAGATCATCGTTTCTGTTTTTATCTTTTAGGCGCTTTACTGTCATTCGTCCAATACATTTAAATTCGGTTGAGTCTTTTTTTTTTTTTGTTCTTGCATCAAGGGTCCAGAACTGGCATTAATATCAAAACGTTGGAATGAATATTGTATTGTAGAGTGCAGTTTTAACTCAAAATGTTGTTTCTTGTTGAATAATAGTGGTTATACCTGTTAAATGTTTTGATGCGCTTTATTGCATCGTCAGTACATTTCTGCTGTTTGTGAATTGTCGTTTGTGGCTCTACTTCCTTGATATTTAATTTCCTCTACTTGTTTTAGTTGTCTGCCGTCAATTGTTATTTTGATATTCTATTTCTCTTATGCGATATCCATGACCTATGTTTTGTTGATATTGATTTTCGTTATTTTTTTTAATTTGTGCCTTCGATATTGGGTCTATTCAAGTGTTATTGTAGGTCTTCCATTTTCCCATTCTATTTTGCCAGCTGAAGTAATAACATACAATAATTTTGTCTCTAATGGTCTCTATTCTAAAAGCACTTGCATAGTTTTTATTTTATATTCATTACAATGTAATTTAATTTCAGTTTGTTTTAATTTCACCTTATTGTTAATACAAAGAGTCAATATTTATTTCTTATAATGTGCCTTTCAGATTATTGCGGGCTGTTCTGAATATATGATTAGTTGTGCTCACGAACTGATAATATATTGATACATTTGCATATAACACGACAAAAGCCATGTGTTCGTATACTCCCATGAACAAGTCATTATTCTTCTGTACTTCGATGTTGTGTTATTTTAAAATCACATTTGTGTCAAAATGTCTTTATAAATATGTTTTGATTTGTTGCATGTGATACAATTTTGATAAAATAACAAATGTTACAGTACATAACAGCTAAAACGAACAAGGAAGTCGGTAACGTGTTTACTTGTAATGGTATTGAATGGTATATACGGGTCTTGAGCACCTTGTAGTCATGGGATAATTTATGACAGGTTGGCTATATTTGTAGAGTAAACAATTTCGGGAAGAGGAATACATGATCGTACACCTTATACCATGTTCGTGGACAATTACATATATCCATCATGTATCTATTTCCCTGACCATTATTTGAAATTACATGTTTGTCTGTTGTTAGAACATACACGTGTCAAAGTATCTACTGAACATATCATTAGAGAGAATGTATTTATTTCAAAACTTTTATTTTTGCTTTATTTATTTTTTTATTTTATTTATTTCTGCAAAAATTTGCTTATTATCATCTCATACCTCAACGATGTATGCAGAAATTGAGTATGTGTTTAAGCAGCTGCTCTGAACACATTTACATAGAGAACTGAATAGCCATGCACATGGTGGCCTTAACGTTATATGTAGCCGCTTTTTGGACCTGTTATTACCAGTTTATTATATTGGCAAACTAGAACATTAATAAAACATGTAAATGAATTTAAATAGTTGGGAACTTTGTTAACCGCAGACAGAAGATGTGCAGCAGAGGTGAGATGCAGAATGGCTCAAACAAAAGAAGTTTTCGAAAAATGAGGAAGACACTATACAATCCATTGTTGACAATAGAAACACTAAAAAAGAGTTCTTAAATGTTATGTATAACCATTATTAACATATGGATGTGAATCATGGACAAAAGGACAACAGACAAGATAATCAATTGAGTCTGTACAAATGCGATTTTACATAAGAATGTTGAGAATAGCATGGGCAACTAAGAAGAGTAATGAAAACGTTCTGAAAGAGACCAAAGCAAAAAGAGAGCTAATTTATAATATTAGGAAGGAACATTAATCATTTTCTTCCATTGTAGTGAGAGGAGAACAGCTGGACAATATTGTAACTGGGAACATTAAGGGACGAAGAGATAGAGGGAAGGAAAAAAAAAAACCAGACAGCTTAAGAGAATGGTTTGGCAGAAGGTGATCGATAGTTTTGTAGAGACATGATCACCTACGCCAGCAGGCCCGGTATTTGATGATGATGATGATGATGATGATGATATTGGTAAACACATTGGACAAAAAATGTATAACTAAATATTGTCTTCTTAATCTGTTCTATCTGTTTTGGCGTTATGTATTTCACAAAATTTAAAAAAAAATAATGTCTTCTACTTTAGGCTAGAACTAAAAAAACAACTACAGTAAGTTAATGTATATGAAGATGTGTAATCAAAATACTTCTGCGTGATCGTTTTCATCATGAGATATTTCTTTAAATTAATTGAAAATTAACCTTTTTATTTCCGATGTAGCTTTCTTCACTTTCATGAATGTGTGTGTCTGTGTTAAAATTATTTCAGGATATGTCGTTTGTCATTAGGAAATGCATGTGATTGATACTGCTGAGCGCAATACATCTAGCACAATTTATGGTTCATTGTATTCGTTTTCTATAATGTGCATTATATATGAGTTATTAGAAACTACACGCATTTTCGCGCATTATTTTACAACGCTCACTCTATCTAGGAACACACTTGATGTTCAATTAGTGATGCCAATACGATCATTGAATACTTGAACTGATGCGCAAATTATTAATCTGAAAATGTATCCGTTCCTTTTTTCCTTAAACTGAGCTCTTATATTTCTTCTTTCCTTCATCATTTGCCATTTCAGCGTCCAGTGGATATATAATTTGCAGTCTTTTGCTTTTCTGTTAGAGTCTGCTGCGGCAATGTTTCTTATTGATTGTTATATTCCGTCAGTCCATCGTTTTTGTGATCGGTCTTTGTGTCTGGTTTTCTCGCAATGTTTATTGAATCTTCGTTGTGTTGTATTTTATTATATCTACATTGCCAATGACCAAACAATTGTATATGTTACTTCTTTATTTATTTTATAGGTGAGTTATTTCTAGTTTTTATTCTCAGATCATCGTTTCTGTTTTTATCTTTTAGGCGTGTTACTGTCATTCGTCCAATACATTTAAATTCGGTTGCCACTTTGTTTTTTTTTTTTTTTTTTTTTTGTTCTTGCATCGAGGGTCCAGGACTGACATTGATATCAGAATGTTGGAATGAAGATTGTATTGTAGAGTGCAGTCTTAACTCAAAATGTTGTTTCTTGTTGAATAATAGTGGTTATACCTGTTTAATGTTTTGATGCGCTTTATCGCATCCTAGTACATTTCTGCTGTTTGTGAATTGTCGTTTGTGGCTCTACTTGTTTTAGTTGTCTGCCGTCAATTGCTATTTTGATATTATAATTCTCTTATGCGATATCCACGACTTATGTTTTGTTGATATTGATTTTCGTTTTTTTTTAATTTGTGGCTTCGCTGTTGGGTCTATTCAAGTGTTTTTGTAGGTCTTCCATTTTCCCATTCTATTTTGCCAGCTGAAGTAATAGCATACAATAATTTGGCCTCTAATGGTCTCTATTCTAAAAGTACTTGCATAGTTTTTTTTTGTATTCATTTCAATTTAATTTAATTTCAGTTTGTTTTAATTTCACCTTATTGTTAATACAAAGAGTCAATATTTATTTCTTATAATGTGCCTTTCAGATTATTGTGGGCTGTCCTGAATATATGATTCTTTGTGCTCACGAACTGATAATATATTGATACATTTGCATATAACACGACAAAAGCCATGTGTTCGTATACTCCCATGAACAAGTCATTATTCTTCTGTACTTCGATGTTGTGTTATTTTAAAATCGCATTTGTGTCAAAATGTCGTTATAAATATGTTTTGATTTGTTGCATGTGATAAAATTTTGATAAAATAACACATGTTACAGTACATAAGAGCTAACACGAACAAGGAAGTCAGTAAAGTGTTTACTTTTAATGGTATTGAATGGTATATAAGGGTCTTGAAAACATTGTAGGCATGGGATAATATATGCCTGGTTGGCTATATTTGTTGAGCCAACAATTTCGGGAAGAAGAATACATGATCATACTCCTTCTAACATGTAAGTGCACAATAACAAATATTCATCACGTATCTATTTCCCTGGCCATTATTTGAAATTACATGTTTGTCTTTTGTTTTTGCTTATTATCATCCCATACCTCAACGAAGTATGCAGAAATTGAGTATGTGTTTAAGGTAGCTGTTCTGTACACATTTGCATAGAGAACTGAATAGCCATGCACATGGTGGCCTTAACGTTATATGTAGCCGCTTTTTGACCTACAATTACCAGTTTATTATATTGGTAAACTGGAATATTAATAAAACATGTAAATGAATTTAAATAGTTGGGAACTTTGTTAACCTCAGACGGAAGATGTACAGCAGCGGTGCGATGCAGAATGGCTCAAACAAAAGAAGTTTTCGAAAAATGAGGAAGACACTATACAATCCATTGTTGACAATAGAAACACGAAACAAGAGTTCTTAAATGTTATGTAGAACCAGTATTAACATATGGATGTGAATCATGGACAAAAGGACAACAGACTAGAAAATCAATTGAATCTATACAAATGTGATTTTACAGAAGAATGTTGAGAATAGCATGGGCAAATAAGAAGAGTAGTGAAAAAGTTCTGAAAGAGACCAAAGCAAAAAGAGAGCTAATTTATAATATTAGGAAGAAACATTAATCATTTTCTTCCATTGTAGTGACAAGAGAACAGCTGGACCATATTGTAACTGATAACATTGCGGGACGAAGAGATAGAGGGAAGGAAAAACAAATAACCAGACAGCTTAAGAGAATGGTTTGGCAGCAGGTGATCGATAGTTTTGAGAGACATGATCACCTACGCCAGCAGGCCCGGTATTTGATGATGATGATGATGATGATGACATTGGTAAACACATTGAACATAAAATATATAACTAAATATTGTCTTCTTAATCTGTTCTATCTGTTTTTGCGTTATCTATTTTTCATAGCATTTTAAAAAAAAAAATAATGTCTTCTACTTTAGGCTAGAACTAAAAGAACAACTACAGTAAGTTAATGTATATGAAGATGTGTAATCAGAATACTTCTGCGTGATCGTTTTCATCATGAACTATTTCTTTAAATTAATTGAAAATTAACCTTTTTATTTCCGATGTAGCCTTCTTCACTTTCATGAATGTGTGTCTGTGTTAAATTATTTCAGGATATGTCGTTTGTCATTAGGAAATGCATGTGATTGATACTGCTGAGCGCAATACATCTAGCACAATATATGGTTCATTGTATTCGTTTTCTATAATGTGCATTATATATGAATTATTAGAAACTAAACGCATTTTCGCTCATTATTCTACAATGCTCACTCTATCTAGGAAACACACTTGATGTTCAATTAGTGATGCCAATACGATCATTGAATACTTAATACTTGAACTGATGCGCAAATTATTAATCAGAAAATGTATCCGTCTCATCTTTTCCTTAATTAAGCTTTTCTATTTCTTCTTTTTCCTTCATTTACCATTTCAGCGTCGAGTGGAGATATAATTTGCAGTCTTTTGCCTTTCTGTTAGAGTCAGCTGCAGCAATGTTTCTTATTGATTGTTATATTCCGTCAGTCCATCGTTTTTGTGATCGGGCTTTCAAGTCTCGTTTTCTCGCAATGTTTATTGAATCTTCGTTGTGTTGTATTTTATTCTATCTACATTATTAATGACCAAACAATTGTATATGTTACTTCTTTATTTATTTTATAGCTGAGTTATTTCTAGTTTTTATTCTCAGATCATCGTTTCTGTTTTTATCTTTTAGGCGTTTTACTGTCATTCGTCCAATACATTTAAATTCGGTTGAGTCTTTGTTTTTATTTTTTTGTTCTTGCATCAAGGGTCCAGGACTGGCATTGATATCAAAACGTTCGAATGAAGATTGTATTGTAGAGTGCAGTTTTAACTCAAAATGTTGTTCCTTGTTGAATAAAATAGGTGATACATGTTAAATGTTTTGATGCGCTTTATTGCATCGTCAGTACATTTCTGCTGTTTGTGAATTGTCGTTTGTGGCTCTACTTCCTTGATATTTAATTTCCTCTACTTGTTTTAGTTGTCTGCCGTCAATTGTTATTTTGATATTCTATTTCTCTTATGCGATATCCATGACTTATGTTTTGTTGATATTGATTTTCGTTTTTTTTTTATTTGTGCCTTTGCTGTTGGGTCTATTCAAGTGTTTTTGTAGGTCTTCCATTTTCCCAATGATATTTTGCAAGCTGAAGTAATAACATACTATAATTTGGTCTGTAATGGTCTCTATTCTAAAAGCACTTGCATAGTTTTTTTTTGTATTCATTACAATTTCATTTCAGTTTGTTTAATTTTATCTTATACAAAGAGTCAATATTTATTACTTATAATGTGCCTTTCAGATTATTGTGGGCTGTTCTCAATATATGGTTTTTTGTGCTCACGAACTGATAATATATTGATACATTTGCATATAGCTCGACAAAAGCCATGTGTTCATATACTCCCATGAACAAGTCATTATTCTTCTGTACTTCGATGTTGTGTTATTTTAAAATCTCATTTGTGTCAAAATGTCGTTATAAATAAGTTTTGATTTGTTGTATGTGATACAATGAGAATGCCATGGGCAACTAAAAAGAATAATGAAAACGTTCTGAAAGAGACAAAGCAAAAATAGAGCTAATGTCCAACATTAGTTATAAACAATCATCATTTTCTTGCCATGCAGCGATAATAGAACAATTGGAATATATTGTAACTGGGAACATTCAGGGACGAGGAGATAGAGGGACGGAAAGAGACAACAAATATCAAGACAGCTTAAGAAAATGGCTTCGTAGAAGGTGATCGACATTTGTGGAGAGACATGATCACCTACGCTAGCAGGCCAAGTAATTGATGATGATGATGATGATGGTGATGATATTAATAAACATATTGGGCATAAAATATATACCTAAACATTTTCTTCTTAATCTGTTATATCTTTTTTGGCGTTATGTATTTCACAACATTTTTTTTTGGTTAAATGTCTTCTACTTTAGCCTAGAACTACAAAAACAACTATAGTAAGTTAATGTATATGTAGATGTGTAATCAAAATACTTCTGCGTGATCGTGTTCATCATGAACTATTTCTTTAAATTAATTGAAAGTTAGCCTTTTTGTTTCCGATGTAGCCTTCTTCACTTTCTTGAATTTTTATCTCTGTTAAATTATTTCAGGATATGATGTTTGCCATTACGTAATGAATGTGATTTTTACTGCTGAGCTCAAAACATCTAGCACAATGTATGGTTCATTCTGTTCATTTTCTATAATGTGCATTATATATGTGCACTTAGAATCTACACGCATTTTCGATAATTTTTCTACAATGCTCACTGTATCTAGAAAACATACTTCATGTTCAATTAGTGATGCCATTACGATCTTTGAATACTTGAACTGATGAGCAAATTATGAATCAGAAAATGTAATCGCTTCATTTTTTCCTTTAAATGAGCTCTTATATTTCTTCTCCTTTCCATCATCATTTGCCATTTAAGCGTCCAGTGGACATATAATTTGCAGTCTTTTGCCTTTCTGTTAGAGTCAGCTGCAGCGATGTTTCTTATTGTTTGTTATATTTCGTCAATCTATCGTTTTCGTGATCGTCATCGGAGTGTGGTTTTCTCGTAAATTTTATTGAATCTTTGTTGTGTTGTATATTGTTCTTTCTACCTTGTCAGTGACCAAACAATTGTATATATTACTTATTTATTTATTTATTTTATAGCTGGATTATTTCTAGTTTTTAATCTTAGTTCATCGTTTCTGTTTTTATCTTTTAGCCTGTTTCCTGTCACTCGTCTACATGTAATCTCAGTTCAGGTTTTTTTTTTTTTGTACTTGCATTAAGGGTCCAGCACTGGCATTGATATCAAAACGTTGGAATGAAGATTTTTTTGTATAGTGCATTTTTAACTCTAATTATATTTCATTGTGGAATAATAGTGGTGATACCGGTTAAATGTTTTAATAAGCTTTGTTGCATCTTCAGTACATTTCTAAAGTTTGTGAATTGACGTTTGCGTCTATACTTCCTAGAAATTTAAATTCCGCTACTTGTTTTAGTTGTATACTTTTTTTTTTTTTATGTTCTGTTTCTCTTATGCGATATTCATGACTTCTATTTTGTTGAAGTTGATTTTGGTTTTGTATTTTATGGCCGTGCTGGTGAATCTATTCAAGTGTTTTTGTAGGTCTTCCATTTTCATATTTTGCAATATGAAGTACTATATTTTTGTCTCTAATGTTCTCTATTCTGAAAGCACTTGCATATTTTTTGTATTCATTACGATTTCATTTCATTTCAGTTTGTTTTAATTTCATCTTATTGTTAACACAAAGAGTAATATTTATTTCTTGAAAGTACCTTTCAGATTTGTGCGTGCTGTTATGAATATATGGTTTTATTGTGCTCACGAACTGATAATACATTTATAAATGCGTATCTAGCTCGACTAAAGACATATGTTCGTGTACTCCCATGAACAAGTCATTATTCTTCTGTACTTCGATGTTGTGTTGTTATGAAATAACATTTTTGTCAAAACATCGTTATAAATCTGTTTTGAATTGGTACATGTCATATTTGACAAAATACCAATAGTATTATAATTATGTATTTCACAACATTTTGAGTTTTAAATAACGTCTTCGACTTTAGGCTACAACTGAACGCACATCAACTGCAGTAAGTAAATGTATTGAAGATGTGTAATCAAAATACTTCTGCGTGATCGCGTTCATCATGTACTATTTCTTTAAATTAATTGAAAGTTAACCTTTTTATTTCCGATGTTGACTTTTTCACTTTCTTGAGTTTTTGTCTCTGTTAAATTATTTCACGATATGTTGTGTGTCATTATGTAATGCATGCGATTTTTACTGCTGAGCTCAATACATCTAGCACAATGTATGGTTCATTTTATTAGTTTTCTATAATGTGCATTATATATGAGTATTTAGAATCTACACGCATTTTCGCTCATTATTACACAATGCTCACTCTATCTAGGAAACACATTTGATGTTCATTTAGTGATGCCAATACGATTATTGAATACTTGAACTGATGCGCAAATTATTAATCAGAAAATGTATCCGTCTCATCTTTTCCTTAATTAAGCTTTTCTATTTCTTCTTTTTTCCTTCATTTACCATTTCAGCGTCGAGTGGAGATATAATTTGCAGTCTTTTGCCTTTCTGTTAGAGTCAGCTGCAGCAATATTTCTTATTGATTGTTATATTCCGTCAGTCCATCGTTTTTGTGATCGGGCTTTCAAGTCTCGTTTTCTCGCAATGTTTATTGAATCTTCGTTGTGTTGTATTTTATTCTATCTACATTATTAATGACCAAACAATTGTATATGTTACTTCTTTATTTATTTTATTTCCTAGTTATTTCTATTTTTTATTCTCAGATCATCGTTTCTGTTTTTATCTTTTAGGCGTTTTACTGTCATTCGTCCAATACATTTAAATTCGGTTGAGTCTTTGTTTTTATTTTGTTGTTCTTGCATCAAGGGTCCAGGACTGGCATTGATATCAAAACGTTCGAATGAAGATTGTATTGTAGAGTGCAGTTTTAACTCAAAATGTTGTTCCTTGTTGAATAATAGTGGTGATACCTGTTAAATGTTTTGATGCGCTTTATTGCATCGTCAGTACATTTCTGCTGTTTGTGAATTGTCGTTTGAGGCTCTACTTCCTTGATATTTAATTTCCTCTACTTGTTTTAGTTGTCTGCCGTCAATTGTTATTTTGATATTCTATTTCTCTTATGCGATATCCATGACTTATGTTTTGTTGATATTGATTTTCGTTTTTTTTTTATTTGTGCCTTTGCTGTTGGGTCTATTCAAGTGTTTTTGTAGGTCTTCCATTTCCCAATGATATTTTGCAAGCTGAAGTAATAACATACTATAATTTGGTCTGTAATGGTCTCTATTCTAAAAGCACTTGCATAGTTTTTTTTTGTATTCATTACAATTTCATTTCAGTTTGTTTAATTTTATCTTATACAAAGAGTGAATATTTATTACTTATAATGTGCCTTTCAGATTATTGTGGGCTGTTCTCAATATATGTTTTTTTGTGCTCACGAACTGATAATATATTGATACATTTGCATATAGCTCGACAAAAGCCATGTGTTCATATACTCCCATGAACAAGTCATTATTCTTCTGTACTTCGATGTTGTGTTATTTTAAAATCTCATTTGTGTCAAAATGTCGTTATAAATAAGTTTTGATTTGTTGTATGTGATACAATGAGAATGCCATGGGCTACTAAAAAGAATAATGAAAACGTTCTGAAAGAGACAAAGCAAAAATAGAGCTAATGTCCAATATTAGTTATAAACAATCATCATTTTCTTGCCATGCAGCGAGAATAGAACAATTGGAATATATTGTAACTGGGAACATTCAGGGACGAGGAGATAGAGGGACGGAAAGAGACAACAAATATCAAGACAGCTTAAGAAAATGGCTTCGTAGAAGGTGATCGATATTTGTGGAGAGACATGATCACCTACGCTAGCAGGCCAAGTAATTGATGATGATGATGATGATGGTGATGATATTAATAAACATATTGGGCATAAAATATATACCTAAACATTTTCTTCTTAATCTGTTATATCTTTTTTGGCGTTATGTATTTCACAGCATTTTTTTTTGGTTAAATGTTTTCTACTTTAGCCTAGAACTACAAAAACAACTATAGTAAGTTAATGTATATGTAGATGTGTAATCAAAATACTTCTGCGTGATCGTGTTCATCATGAACTATTTCTTTAAATTAATTGAAAGTTAGCCTTTTTGTTTCCGATGTAGCCTTCTTCACTTTCTTGAATTGTTATCTCTGTTAAATTATTTCAGGATATGATGTTTGCCATTACGTAATGAATGTGATTTTTACTGCTGAGCTCAAAACATCTAGCACAATGTATGGTTCATTTTGTTCGTTTTCTATAATGTGCATTATATATGTGCACTTAGAATCTACACGCATTTTCGATAATTTTTATACAATGCTCACTGTATCTAGAAAACATACTTCATGTTCAATTAGTGATGCCATTACGATCTTTGAATACTTGAACTGATGAGCAAATTATGAATCAGAAAATGTAATCGTTTCATTTTTTCCTTTAAATGAGCTCTTATATTTCTTCTCCTTTCCATCATCATTTGCCATTTAAGCGTCCAGTGGACATATAATTTGCAGTCTTTTGCCTTTCTGTTAGAGTCAGCTGCAGCGATGTTTCTTATTGTTTGTTATATTTCGTCAATCTATCGTTTTCGTGATCGTCATCGGAGTGTGGTTTTCTCGTAAATTTTATTGAATCTTTGTTGTGTTGTATATTGTTCTTTCTACCTTGTCAGTGACCAAACAATTGTATATATTACTTATTTATTTATTTATTTTATAGCTGGATTATTTCTAGTTTTTAATCTTAGTTCATCGTTTCTGTTTTTATCTTTTAGCCTGTTTCCTGTCACTCGTCTACATGTAATCTCAGTTCAGGTTTTTTTTTTTTTTTTTTGTACTTGCATTTAGGGTCCAGCACTGGCATTGATATCAAAACGTTGGAATGAAGATTTTTTTGTATAGTGCATTTTTAACTCTAATTATATTTCATTGTTGAATAATAGTGGTGATACCGGTTAAATGTTTTAATAAGCTTTGTTGCATCTTCAGTACATTTCTAAAGTTTGTGAATTGACGTTTGCGTCTATACTTCCTAGAAATTTAAATTCCGCTACTTGTTTTAGTTGTATACTTTTTTTTTATGTTCTGTTTCTCTTATGCGATATTCATGACTTCTATTTTGTTGAAGTTGATTTTGGTTTTGTATTTTATGGCCGTGCTGGTGAATCTATTCAAGTGTTTTTGTAGGTCTTCCATTTTCATATTTTGCAATATGAAGTAATATATTTTTGTCTCTAATGTTCTCTATTCTGAAAGCACTTGCATATTTTTTGTATTCATTACGATTTCATTTCATTTCAGTTTGTTTTAATTTCATCTTATTGTTAACACAAAGAGTAATATTTATTTCTTGAAATGTACCTTTCAGATTTGTGCGTGCTGTTATGAATATATGGTTTTATTGTGCTCACGAACTGATAATACATTTATAAATGCGTATCTAGCTCGACTAAAGACATATGTTCGTGTACTCCCATGAACAAGTCATTATTCTTCTGTACTTCGATGTTGTGTTATTATGAAATAACATTTTTGTCAAAACATCGTTATAAATCTGTTTTGAATTGGTACATGTCATATTTGACAAAATATATATATTTGGCCCTTTTCGTCTTGTCAGACGGTCTAGTGGAGGCTATTGCGTATTTTTTGAGGTATTGTTTTTGCCGAACAGCTTCTCTCGTGGCTAATTCTACCAATGTTTGACAAACACACGCGGTCACATAATGAACAGGTCAGGCTCGCTGGTCCACAGGGTTTACCATCCTTTTTCATGAGTCTCTTCTCTTCTAAGTCCTGTCTTAGAACAGTCTCAAATGTTGTTATACCGTTTCTTATACGTGCTCTCCATGATGTGCGATCACTTGCCAGATGTTGCCAGTCGTTTTCACAGATGGAGAAGTCTTTCAGAGATGATTTGCAGATATCTCTATATCGTAGTTTAGGTCTGCCGATTTGTCGTTTTCCGTGTTTTAGCTCGCCATATAGTATTTGCCTAGGAATGCGTTTTTCTTCCATCCGTTGAACATGCCCCAGCCATCTTAGCCTTCGACTTCTGAGCATCGACATGATTGTTAGGGTCTTAACACGTTGCAGGACAGTTAAGTTGGTTATTTTGTCCTGCCATTTGATGTGCATTATTTTGCGGAGACATCGCATGTGGAAGACATTTAGTCTTTTTTCCTGGTTTGAGTATGTTGTCCAGGTTTCGGATCCATATAGTAGTGTGCTAAGCACACAAGTTTGATATATTAAGAGTTTAGTCTTTTGAGTTAGTTTCGTGTTGTTCCATGCTCTTTTTGTGAGTTTGCCGAAGGTCGTAGCTGCCTTACCAATTCGACAGTTTATTTCTTCATCAAGATAGATGGTTTGCGTAACTGTGGATCCAAGATATGTAAATTTCTGTACTGATTCTAGTGGGCAGTCTTTTAGAGTAATAGATATAGGTTTGAAGTCACCTTGATTTAGTATTACTGTCTTCTGAACATTAATTGACAGTGAAAAAATTGGTACATGTCATATTTAACAAAATACCAATAGTATTATAATTATGTATTTCACAACATTTTGAGTTTTAAATAACGTCTTCGACTTTAGGCTACAACTGAAAGCACATCAACTGCAGTAAGTAAATGTATTGAAGATGTGTAATCAAAATACTTCTGCGTGATCGCGTTCATCATGTACTATTTCTTTAAATTAATTGAAAGTTAACCTTTTTATTTCCGATGTTGACTTTTTCACTTTCTTGAGTTTCTGTCTCTGTTAAATTATTTCACGATATGTTGTGTGTCATTATGTAATGCATGCGATTTTTACTGCTGAGCTCAATACATCTAGCACAATGTATGTTTCATTTTATTAGTTTTCTATAATGTGCATTATATATGAGTATTTAGAATCTACACGCATTTTCGCTCATTATTACACAATGCTCACTCTATCTAGGAAACACATTTGATGTTCTTTTAGTGATGCCAATACGATTATTGAATATTTGAACTGATGCGCAAATTATTAATCAGAAAATGTATCCGTCTCATCTTTTCCTTAATTAAGCTTTTCTATTTCTTCTTGTTTCCTTCATTTACCATTTCAGCGTCGAGTGGAGATATAATTTGCAGTCTTTTGCCTTTCTGTTAGAGTCAGCTGCAGCAATGTTTCTTATTGATTGTTATATTCCGTCAGTCCATCGTTTTTGTGATCGGGCTTTCAAGTCTCGTTTTCTCGCAATGTTTATTGAATCTTCGTTGTGTTGTATTTTATTCTATCTACATTATTAATGACCAAACAATTGTATATGTTACTTCTTTATTTATTTTATTTCCTAGTTATTTCTATTTTTTATTCTCAGATCATCGTTTCTGTTTTTATCTTTTAGGCGTTTTACTGTCATTCGTCCAATACATTTAAATTCGGTTGAATCTTTGTTTTTATTTTTTTGTTCTTGCATCAAGAGTCCAGGACTGGCATTGATATCAACACGTTCGAATGAAGATTGTATTGTAGAGTGCAGTTTTAACTCAAAATGTTGTTCCTTGTTGAATAATAGTGGTGATACCTGTTAAATGTTTTGATACGCTTTATTGCATCGTCAGTACATTTCTGCTGTTTGTGAATTGTCGTTTGAGGCTCTACTTCCTTGATATTTAATTTCCTCTACTTGTTTTAGTTGTCTGCCGTCAATTGTTATTTTGATATTCTATTTCTCTTATGCGATATCCATGACTTATGTTTTGTTGATATTGATTTTCGTTTTTTTTTATTTGTGCCTTTGCTGTTGGGTCTATTCAAGTGTTTTTGTAGGTCTTCCATTTTCCCAATGATATTTTGCAAGCTGAAGTAATAACATACTATAATTTGGTCTGTAATGGTCTCTATTCTAAAAGCACTTGCATAGTTTTTTTTGTATTCATTACAATTTCATTTCAGTTTGTTTAATTTTATCTTATACAAAGAGTCAATATTTATTACTTATAATGTGCCTTTCAGATTATTGTGGGCTGTTCTCAATATATGGTTTTTTGTGCTCACGAACTGATAATATATTGATACATTTGCATATAGCTCGACAAAAGCCATGTGTTCATATACTCCCATGAACAAGTCATTATTCTTCTGTACTTCGATGTTGTGTTATTTTAAAATCTCATTTGTGTCAAAATGTCGTTATAAATAAGTTTTGATTTGTTGCATGTGATACAATGAGAATGCCATGGGCTACTAAAAAGAATAATGAAAACGTTCTGAAAGAGACAAAGCAAAAAGAGAACTAATGTCCAATATTAGTTATAAACAATCATCATTTTCTTGCCATGCAGCGAGAATAGAACAATTGGAATATATTGTAACTGGGAACATTCAGGGACGAGGAGATAGAGGGACGGAAAGAGACAACAAATATCAAGACAGCTTAAGAAAATGGCTTCGCAGAAGGTGATCGATATTTGTGGAGAGACATGATCACCTACGCCAGCAGGCCAAGTAATTGATGATGATGATAATGATGGTGATGATATTAATAAACATATTGGGCATAAAATATATACCTAAACATTTTCTTCTTAATCTGTTATATCTTTTTTGGCGTTATGTATTTCACAACATTTGTTTTTGGTTAAATGTCTTCTACTTTAGCCTAGAACTACAAAAACAACTATAGTAAGTTAATGTATATGTAGATGTGTAATCAAAATACTTCTGCGTGATCGTGTTCATCATGAACTATTTCTTTAAATTAATTGAAAGTTAGCCTTTTTGTTTCCGATGTAGCCTTCTTCACTTTCTTGAATTTTTATCTCTGTTAAATTATTTCAGGATATGATGTTTGCCATTACGTAATGAATGTGATTTTTACTGCTGAGCTCAAAACATCTAGCACAATGTATGGTTCATTTTGTTCGTTTTCTATAATGTGCATTATATATGTGCACTTAGAATCTACACGCATTTTCGATAATTTTTCTACAATGCTCACTGTATCTAGAAAACATACTTGATGTTCAATTAGTGATGCCATTACGATCTTTGAATACTTGAACTGATGAGCAAATTATGAATCAGAAAATGTAATCGTTTCTTTTTTTCCTTTAAATGAGCTCTTCTATTTCTTCTCCTTTCCATCATCATTTGCCATTTAAGCGTCCAGTGGACATATAATTTGCAGTCTTTTGCCTTTCTGTTAGAGTCAGCTGCAGCGATGTTTCTTATTGTTTGTTATATTTCGTCAATCTATCGTTTTCGTGATCGTCATCGGAGTGTGGTTTTCTCGTAAATTTTATTGAATCTTTGTTGTGTTGTATATTGTTCTTTCTACCTTGTCAGTGACCAAACAATTGTATATATTACTTATTTATTTATTTATTTTATAGCGGGATTATTTCTAGTTTTTAATCTTAGTTCATCGTTTCTGTTTTTATCTTTTAGCCTGTTTCCTGTCACTCGTCTACATGTAATCTCAGTTCAGGTTTTTTTTTTTTTGTACTTGCATTCAGGGTCCAGGACTGGCATTGATATCAAAACGTTGGAATGAAGATTTTTTTGTATAGTGCATTTTTAACTCTAATTATATTTCATTGTTGAATAATAGTGGTGATACCGGTTAAATGTTTTAATAAGCTTTGTTGCATCTTCAGTACATATCTAAAGTTTGTGAATTGACGTTTGCGTCTATACTTCCTAGAAATTTAAATTCCGCTACTAGTTTTAGTTGTATACTTTTTTTTTTTTTATGTTCTGTTTCTCTTATGCGATATTCATGACTTCTATTTTGTTGAAGTTTATTTTGGTTTTGTATTTTATGGCCGTGCTGGTGAATCTATTCAAGTGTTTTTGTAGGTCTTCCATTTTCATATTTTGCAATATGAAGTACTATATTTTTGTCTCTAATGTTCTCTATTCTGAAAGCACTTGCATATTTTTTGTATTCATTACGATTTCATTTCATTTCAGTTTGTTTTAATTTCATCTTATTGTTAACACAAAGAGTAATATTTATTTCTTGAAATGTACCTTTCAGATTTGTGCGTGCTGTTATGAATATATGGTTTTATTGTGCTCACGAACTGATAATACATTTATAAATGCGTATCTAGCTCGACTAAAGACATATGTTCGTGTACTCCCATGAACAAGTCATTATTCTTCTGTACTTCGATGTTGTGTTATTATGAAATAACATTTTTGTCAAAACATCGTTATAAATCTGTTTTGAATTGGTACATGTCATATTTGACAAAATCCCAATAGTATTATAATTATGTATTTCACAACATTTTGAGTTTTAAATAACGTCTTCGACTTTAGGCTACAACTGAAAGCACATCAACTGCAGTAAGTAAATGTATTGAAGATGTGTAATCAAAATACTTCTGCGTGATCGCGTTCATCATGTACTATTTCTTTAAATTAATTGAAAGTTAACCTTTTTATTTCCGATGTTGACTTTTTCACTTTCTTGAGTTTTTGTCTCTGTTAAATTATTTCACGATATGTTGTGTGTCATAATGTAATGCATGCGATTTTTACTGCTGAGCTCAATACATCTAGCACAATGTATGGTTCATTTTATTAGTTTTCTATAATGTGCATTATATATGAGTATTTAGAATCTACACGCATTTTCGCTCATTATTACACAATGCTCACTCTATCTAGGAAACACATTTGATGTTCATTTAGTGATGCCAATACGATTATTGAATACTTGAACTGATGCGCAAATTATTAATCAGAAAATGTATCCGTCTCATCTTTTCCTTAAGTAAGCTTTTCTATTTCTTCTTTTTTCCTTCATTTACCATTTCAGCGTCGAGTGGAGATATAATTTGCAGTCTTTTGCCTTTCTGTTAGAGTCAGCTGCAGCAATGTTTCTTATTGATTGTTATATTCCGTCAGTCCATCGTTTTTGTGATCGGGCTTTCAAGTCTCGTTTTCTCGCAATGTTTATTGAATCTTCGTTGTGTTGTATTTTATTCTATCTACATTATTAATGACCAAACAATTGTATATGTTACTTCTTTATTTATTTTATTTCCTAGTTATTTCTATTTTTTATTCTCAGATCATCGTTTTTGTTTTTATCTTTTAGGCGTTTTACTGTCATTCGTCCAATACATTTAAATTCGGTTGAGTCTTTGTTTTTATTTTTTTGTTCTTGCATCAAGGGTCCAGGACTGGCATTGATATCAACACGTTCGAATGAAGATTGTATTGTAGAGTGCAGTTTTAACTCAAAATGTTGTTCCTTGTTGAATAATAGTGGTGATACCTGTTAAATGTTTTGATGCGCTTTATTGCATCGTCAGTACATTTCTGCTGTTTGTGAATTGTCGTTTGAGGCTCTACTTCCTTGATATTTAATTTCCTCTACTTGTTTTAGTTGTCTGCCGTCAATTGTTATTTTGATATTCTATTTCTCTTATGCGATATCCATGACTTATGTTTTGTTGATATTGATTTTCGTTTTTTTTTTATTTGTGCCTTTGCTGTTGGGTCTATTCAAGTGTTTTTGTAGGTCTTCCATTTTCCCAATGATATTTTGCAAGCTGAAGTAATAACATACTATAATTTGGTCTGTAATGGTCTCTATTCTAAAAGCACTTGCATAGTTTTTTTTGTATTCATTACAATTTCATTTCAGTTTGTTTAATTTTATCTTATACAAAGAGTCAATATTTATTACTTATAATGTGCCTTTCAGATTATTGTGGGCTGTTCTCAATATATGGTTTTTTGTGCTCACGAACTGATAATATATTGATACATTTGCATATAGCTCGACAAAAGCCATGTGTTCATATACTCCCATGAACAAGTCATTATTCTTCTGTACTTCGATGTTGTGTTATTTTAAAATCTCATTTGTGTCAAAATGTCGTTATAAATAAGTTTTGATTTGTTGCATGTGATACAATGAGAATGCCATGGGCTACTAAAAAGAATAATGAAAACGTTCTGAAAGAGACAAAGCAAAAAGAGAGCTAATGTCCAATATTAGTTATAAACAATCATCATTTTCTTGCCATGCAGCGAGAATAGAACAATTGGAATATATTGTAACTGGGAACATTCAGGGACGAGGAGATAGAGGGACGGAAAGAGACAACAAATATCAAGACAGCTTAAGAAAATGGCTTCGCAGAAGGTGATCGATATTTGTGGAGATACATGATCACCTACGCCAGCAGGCCAAGTAATTGATGATGATGATAATGATGATGATGATATTAATAAACATATTGGGCATAAAATATATACCTAAACATTTTCTTCTTAATCTGTTATATCTTTTTTGGCGTTATGTATTTCACAACATTTTTTTTGGTTAAATGTCTTCTACTTTAGCCTAGAACTACAAAAACAACTATAGTAAGTTAATGTATATGAAGATGTGTAATCAAAGTACTTCTGCGTGATCGTGTTCATCATGAACTATTTCTTTAAATTAATTGAAAGTTAACCTATTTGTTTCCGATGTAGCCTTCTTCACTTTTTGAATTTTTATCTCTGTTAAATTATTTCAGGATATGATGTTTGCCATTACGTAATGAATGTGATATTTACTGCTGATCTCAAAACATCTAGCACAATGTATGGTTCATTTTGTTCGTTTTCTATAATGTGCATTATATATGTGCACTTAGAATCTACACGCATTTTCGATAATTTTTCTTCAATGCTCACTGTATCTAGAAAACATACATGATGTTCAATTAGTGATGCCATTACGATCTTTGAATACTTGAACTGATGAGCAAATTATGAATCAGAAAATGTAATTGTTTCTTTTTTTCCTTTAAATGAGCTCTTCTATTTCTTCTCCTTTCCATCATCATTTGCCATTTAAGCGTCCAGTGGACATATAATTTGCAGTCTTTTGCCTTTCTGTTAGAGTCAGTTGCAGCGATGTTTCTTATTGTTTGTTATATTTCGTCAATCTATCGTTTTCGTGATCGTCATCGGAGTGTGGTTTTCTCGTAAATTTTATTGAATCTTTGTTGTGTTGTATATTGTTCTTTCTACCTTGTCAGTGACCAAACAATTGTATATATTACTTATTTATTTATTTATTTTATAGCTGGATTATTTCTAGTTTTTAATCTTAGTTCATCGTTTCTGTTTTTATCTTTTAGCCTGTTTCCTGTCACTCGTCTACATGTAATCTCAGTTCAGGTTTTTTTTTTTTGTACTTGAATTAAGGGTCCAGGACTGGCATTGATATCAAAACGTTGGAATGAAGATTTTTTTGTATAGTGCATTTTTAACTCTAATTATATTTCATTGTTGAATAATAGTGGTGATACCGGTTAAATGTTTTAATAAGCTTTGTTGCATCTTCAGTACATTTCTAAAGTTTGTGAATTGACGTTTGCGTCTATACTTCCTAGAAATTTAAATTCCGCTACTTGTTTTAGTTGTATACTTTTTTTTTTTTTATGTTCTGTTTCTCTTATGCGATATTCATGACTTCTATTTTGTTGAAGTTGATTTTGGTTTTGTATTTTATGGCCGTGCTGGTGAATCTATTCAAGTGTTTTTGTAGGTCTTCCATTTTCATATTTTGCAATATGAAGTACTATAATTTTGTCTCTAATGTTCTCTATTCTGAAAGCACTTGCATATTTTTTGTATTCATTACGATTTCATTTCATTTCAGTTTGTTTTAATTTCATCTTATTGTTTACACAAAGAGTAATATTTATTTCTTGAAATGTACCTTTCAGATTTGTGCGTGCTGTTATGAATATATGGTTTTATTGTGCTCACGAACTGATAATACATTTATAAATGCGTATCTAGCTCGACTAAAGACATATGTTCGTGTACTCCCATGAACAAGTCATTATTCTTCTGTACTTCGATGTTGTGTTATTATGAAATAACATTTTTGTCAAAACATCGTTATAAATCTGTTTTGAATTGGTACATGTCATATTTGACAAAATATATATATTTGGCCCTTTTCGTCTTGTCAGACGGTCTAGTGGAGGCTATTGCGTATTTTTTTGAGGTATTGTTTTTGCCGAACAGCTTCTCTCGTGGCTAATTCTACCAATGTTTGACAAACACACGCGGTCACATAATGAACAGGTCAGGCTCGCTGGTCCACAGGGTTTACCATCCTTTTTCATGAGTCTCTTCTCTTCTAATTCCTGTCTTAGAACAGTCTCAAATGCTTCTAATTCCTGTCTTAGAACAGTCTCAAATGTTGTTATACCGTTTCTTATACGTGCTCTCCATGATGTGCGATCACTTGCCAGATGTTGCCAGTCGTTTTCACAGATGGAGAAGTCTTTCAGAGATGATTTGCAGATATCTCTATATCGTAGTTTAGGTCTGCCGATTTGTCGTTTTCCGTGTTTTAGCTCGCCATATAGTATTTGCCTAGGAATGCGTTTTTCTTCCATCCGTTGAACATGTCCCAGCCATCTTAGCCTTCGACTTCTGAGCATCGACATGATTGTTAGGGTCTTAGCACGTTGCAGGACAGTTAAGTTGGTTATTTTGTCCTGCCATTTGATGTGCATTATTTTGCGGAGACATCGCATGTGGAAGACATTTAGTCTTTTTTCCTGGTTTGAGTATGTTGTCCAGGTTTCGGATCCATATAGTAGTGTGCTAAGCACACAAGTTTGATATATTAAGAGTTTAGTCTTTTGAGTTAGTTTCGTGTTGTTCCATGCTCTTTTTGTGAGTTTGCCGAAGGTCGTAGCTGCCTTACCAATTCGACAGTTTATTTCTTCATCAAGATAGATGGTTTGCGTAACTGTGGATCCAAGATATGTAAATTTCTGTACTGATTCTAGTGGGCAGTCTTTTAGAGTAATAGATATAGGTTTGAAGTCACCTTGATTTAGTATTACTGTCTTCTGAACATTAATTGACAGTGAAAAAATTGGTACATGTCATATTTAACAAAATACCAATAGTATTATAATTATGTATTTCACAACATTTTGAGTTTTAAATAACGTCTTCGACTTTAGGCTACAACTGAAAGCACATCAACTGCAGTAAGTAAATGTATTGAAGATGTGTAATCAAAATACTTCTGCGTGATCGCGTTCATCATGTACTATTTCTTTAAATTAATTGAAAGTTAACCTTTTTATTTCCGATGTTGACTTTTTCACTTTCTTGAGTTTCTGTCTCTGTTAAATTATTTCACGATATGTTGTGTGTCATTATGTAATGCATGCGATTTTTACTGCTGAGCTCAATACATCTAGCACAATGTATGTTTCATTTTATTAGTTTTCTATAATGTGCATTATATATGAGTATTTAGAATCTACACGCATTTTCGCTCATTATTACACAATGCTCACTCTATCTAGGAAACACATTTGATGTTCATTTAGTGATGCCAATACGATTATTGAATATTTGAACTGATGCGCAAATTATTAATCAGAAAATGTATCCGTCTCATCTTTTCCTTAATTAAGCTTTTCTATTTCTTCTTGTTTCCTTCATTTACCATTTCAGCGTCGAGTGGAGATATAATTTGCAGTCTTTTGCCTTTCTGTTAGAGTCAGCTGCAGCAATGTTTCTTATTGATTGTTATATTCCGTCAGTCCATCGTTTTTGTGATCGGGCTTTCAAGTCTCGTTTTCTCGCAATGTTTATTGAATCTTCGTTGTGTTGTATTTTATTCTATCTACATTATTAATGACCAAACAATTGTATATGTTACTTCTTTATTTATTTTATTTCCTAGTTATTTCTATTTTTTATTCTCAGATCATCGTTTCTGTTTTTATCTTTTAGGCGTTTTACTGTCATTCGTCCAATACATTTAAATTCGGTTGAATCTTTGTTTTTATTTTTTTGTTCTTGCATCAAGAGTCCAGGACTGGCATTGATATCAACACGTTCGAATGAAGATTGTATTGTAGAGTGCAGTTTTAACTCAAAATGTTGTTCCTTGTTGAATAATAGTGGTGATACCTGTTAAATGTTTTGATACGCTTTATTGCATCGTCAGTACATTTCTGCTGTTTGTGAATTGTCGTTTGAGGCTCTACTTCCTTGATATTTAATTTCCTCTACTTGTTTTAGTTGTCTGCCGTCAATTGTTATTTTGATATTCTATTTCTCTTATGCGATATCCATGACTTATGTTTTGTTGATATTGATTTTCGTTTTTTTTTATTTGTGCCTTTGCTGTTGGGTCTATTCAAGTGTTTTTGTAGGTCTTCCATTTTCCCAATGATATTTTGCAAGCTGAAGTAATAACATACTATAATTTGGTCTGTAATGGTCTCTATTCTAAAAGCACTTGCATAGTTTTTTTTGTATTCATTACAATTTCATTTCAGTTTGTTTAATTTTATCTTATACAAAGAGTCAATATTTATTACTTATAATGTGCCTTTCAGATTATTGTGGGCTGTTCTCAATATATGGTTTTTTGTGCTCACGAACTGATAATATATTGATACATTTGCATATAGCTCGACAAAAGCCATGTGTTCATATACTCCCATGAACAAGTCATTATTCTTCTGTACTTCGATGTTGTGTTATTTTAAAATCTCATTTGTGTCAAAATGTCGTTATAAATAAGTTTTGATTTGTTGCATGTGATACAATGAGAATGCCATGGGCTACTAAAAAGAATAATGAAAACGTTCTGAAAGAGACAAAGCAAAAAGAGAGCTAATGTCCAATATTAGTTATAAACAATCATCATTTTCTTGCCATGCAGCGAGAATAGAACAATTGGAATATATTGTAACTGGGAACATTCAGGGACGAGGAGATAGAGGGACGGAAAGAGACAACAAATATCAAGACAGCTTAAGAAAATGGCTTCGCAGAAGGTGATCGATATTTGTGGAGAGACATGATCACCTACGCCAGCAGGCCAAGTAATTGATGATGATGATAATGATGGTGATGATATTAATAAACATATTGGGCATAAAATATATACCTAAACATTTTCTTCTTAATCTGTTATATCTTTTTTGGCGTTATGTATTTCACAACATTTTTTTTTGGTTAAATGTCTTCTACTTTAGCCTAGAACTACAAAAACAACTATAGTAAGTTAATGTATATGTAGATGTGTAATCAAAATACTTCTGCGTGATCGTGTTCATCATGAACTATTTCTTTAAATTAATTGAAAGTTAGCCTTTTTGTTTCCGATGTAGCCTTCTTCACTTTCTTGAATTTTTATCTCTGTTAAATTATTTCAGGATATGATGTTTGCCATTACGTAATGAATGTGATTTTTACTGCTGAGCTCAAAACATCTAGCACAATGTATGGTTCATTTTGTTCGTTTTCTATAATGTGCATTATATATGTGCACTTAGAATCTACACGCATTTTCGATAATTTTTCTACAATGCTCACTGTATCTAGAAAACATACATGATGTTCAATTAGTGATGCCATTACGATCTTTGAATACTTGAACTGATGAGCAAATTATGAATCAGAAAATGTAATCGTTTCTTTTTTTCCTTTAAATGAGCTCTTCTATTTCTTCTCCTTTCCATCATCATTTGCCATTTAAGCGTCCAGTGGACATATAATTTGCAGTCTTTTGCCTTTCTGTTAGAGTCAGCTGCAGCGATGTTTCTTATTGTTTGTTATATTTCGTCAATCTATCGTTTTCGTGATCGTCATCGGAGTCTGGTTTTCTCGTAAATTTTATTGAATCTTTGTTGTGTTGTATATTGTTCTTTCTACCTTGTCAGTGACCAAACAATTGTATATATTACTTATTTATTTATTTATTTTATAGCTGGATTATTTCTAGTTTTTAATCTTAGTTCATCGTTTCTGTTTTTATCTTTTAGCCTGTTTCCTGTCACTCGTCTACATGTAATCTCAGTTCAGGTTTTTTTTTTTTTTTTGTACTTGCATTCAGGGTCCAGGACTGGCATTGATATCAAAACGTTGGAATGAAGATTTTTTTGTATAGTGCATTTTTAACTCTAATTATATTTCATTGTTGAATAATAGTGGTGATACCGGTTAAATGTTTTAATAAGCTTTGTTGCATCTTCAGTACATATCTAAAGTTTGTGAATTGACGTTTGCGTCTATACTTCCTAGAAATTTAAATTCCGCTACTAGTTTTAGTTGTATACTTTTTTTTTTTTATGTTCTGTTTCTCTTATGCGATATTCATGACTTCTATTTTGTTGAAGTTGATTTTGGTTTTGTATTTTATGGCCGTGCTGGTGAATCTATTCAAGTGTTTTTGTAGGTCTTCCATTTTCATATTTTGCAATATGAAGTACTATAATTTTGTCTCTAATGTTCTCTATTCTGAAAGCACTTGCATATTTTTTGTATTCATTACGATTTCATTTCATTTCAGTTTGTTTTAATTTCATCTTATTGTTAACACAAAGAGTAATATTTATTTCTTGAAATGTACCTTTCAGATTTGTGCGTGCTGTTATGAATATATGGTTTTATTGTGCTCACGAACTGATAATACATTTATAAATGCGTATCTAGCTCGACTAAAGACATATGTTCGTGTACTCCCATGAACAAGTCATTATTCTTCTGTACTTCGATGTTGTGTTATTATGAAATAACATTTTTGTCAAAACATCGTTATAAATCTGTTTTGAATTGGTACATGTCATATTTGACAAAATCCCAATAGTATTATAATTATGTATTTCACAACATTTTGAGTTTTAAATAACGTCTTCGACTTTAGGCTACAACTGAAAGCACATCAACTGCAGTAAGTAAATGTATTGAAGATGTGTAATCAAAATACTTCTGCGTGATCGCGTTCATCATGTACTATTTCTTTAAATTAATTGAAAGTTAACCTTTTTATTTCCGATGTTGACTTTTTCACTTTCTTGAGTTTTTGTCTCTGTTAAATTATTTCACGATATGTTGTGTGTCATAATGTAATGCATGCGATTTTTACTGCTGAGCTCAATACATCTAGCACAATGTATGGTTCATTTTATTAGTTTTCTATAATGTGCATTATATATGAGTATTTAGAATCTACACGCATTTTCGCTCATTATTACACAATGCTCACTCTATCTAGGAAACACATTTGATGTTCATTTAGTGATGCCAATACGATTATTGAATACTTGAACTGATGCGCAAATTATTAATCAGAAAATGTATCCGTCTCATCTTTTCCTTAATTAAGCTTTTCTATTTCTTCTTTTTTCCTTCATTTACCATTTCAGCGTCGAGTGGAGATATAATTTGCAGTCTTTTGCCTTTCTGTTAGAGTCAGCTGCAGCAATGTTTCTTATTGATTGTTATATTCCGTCAGTCCATCGTTTTTGTGATCGGGCTTTCAAGTCTCGTTTTCTCGCAATGTTTATTGAATCTTCGTTGTGTTGTATTTTATTCTATCTACATTATTAATGACCAAACAATTGTATATGTTACTTCTTTATTTATTTTATTTCCTAGTTATTTCTATTTTTTATTCTCAGATCATCGTTTCTGTTTTTATCTTTTAGGCGTTTTACTGTCATTCGTCCAATACATTTAAATTCGGTTGAGTCTTTGTTTTTATTTTTTTGTTCTTGTATCAAGGGTCCAGGACTGGCATTGATATCAAAACGTTCGAATGAAGATTGTATTGTAGAGTGCAGTTTTAACTCAAAATGTTGTTCCTTGTTGAATAATAGTGGTGATACCTGTTAAATGTTTTGATGCGCTTTATTGCATCGTCAGTACATTTCTGCTGTTTGTGAATTGTCGTTTGAGGCTCTACTTCCTTGATATTTAATTTCCTCTACTTGTTTTAGTTGTCTGCCGTCAATTGTTATTTTGATATTCTATTTCTCTTATGCGATATCCATGACTTATGTTTTGTTGATATTGATTTTCGTTTTTTTTTTATTTGTGCCTTTGCTGTTGGGTCTATTCAAGTGTTTTTGTAGGTCTTCCACTTTCCCAATGATATTTTGCAAGCTGAAGTAATAACATACTATAATTTGGTCTGTAATGGTCTCTATTCTAAAAGCACTTGCATAGTTTTTTTTGTATTCATTACAATTTCATTTCAGTTTGTTTAATTTTATCTTATACAAAGAGTCAATATTTATTACTTATAATGTGCCTTTCAGATTATTGTGGGCTGTTCTCAATATATGGTTTTTTGTGCTCACGAACTGATAATATATTGATACATTTGCATATAGCTCGACAAAAGCCATGTGTTCATATACTCCCATGAACAAGTCATTATTCTTCTGTACTTCGATGTTGTGTTATTTTAAAATCTCATTTGTGTCAAAATGTCGTTATAAATAAGTTTTGATTTGTTGCATGTGATACAATGAGAATGCCATGGGCTACTAAAAAGAATAATGAAAACGTTCTGAAAGAGACAAAGCAAAAAGAGAGCTAATGTCCAATATTAGTTATAAACAATCATCATTTTCTTGCCATGCAGCGAGAATAGAACAATTGGAATATATTGTAACTGGGAACATTCAGGGACGAGGAGATAGAGGGACGGAAAGAGACAACAAATATCAAGACAGCTTAAGAAAATGGCTTCGCAGAAGGTGATCGATATTTGTGGAGAGACATGATCACCTACGCCAGCAGGCCAAGTAATTGATGATGATGATAATGATGGTGATGATATTAATAAACATATTGGGCATAAAATATATACCTAAACATTTTCTTCTTAATCTGTTATATCTTTTTTGGCGTTATGTATTTCACAACATTTTTTTTTGGTTAAATGTCTTCTACTTTAGCCTAGAACTACAAAAACAACTATAGTAAGTTAATGTATATGTAGATGTGTAATCAAAATACTTCTGCGTGATCGTGTTCATCATGAACTATTTCTTTAAATTAATTGAAAGTTAGCCTTTTTGTTTCCGATGTAGCCTTCTTCACTTTCTTGAATTTTTATCTCTGTTAAATTATTTCAGGATATGATGTTTGCCATTACGTAATGAATGTGATTTTTACTGCTGAGCTCAAAACATCTAGCACAATGTATGGTTCATTTTGTTCGTTTTCTATAATGTGCATTATATATGTGCACTTAGAATCTACACGCATTTTCGATAATTTTTCTACAATGCTCACTGTATCTAGAAAACATACATGATGTTCAATTAGTGATGCCATTACGATCTTTGAATACTTGAACTGATGAGCAAATTATGAATCAGAAAATGTAATTGTTTCTTTTTTTCCTTTAAATGAGCTCTTCTATTTCTTCTCCTTTCCATCATCATTTGCCATTTAAGCGTCCAGTGGACATATAATTTGCAGTCTTTTGCCTTTCTGTTAGAGTCAGTTGCAGCGATGTTTCTTATTGTTTGTTATATTTCGTCAATCTATCGTTTTCGTGATCGTCATCGGAGTCTGGTTTTCTCGTAAATTTTATTGAATCTTTGTTGTGTTCTATATTGTTCTTTCTACCTTGTCAGTGACCAAACAATTGTATATATTACTTATTTATTTATTTATTTTATAGCTGGATTATTTCTAGTTTTTAATATTAGTTCATCGTTTCTGTTTTTATCTTTTAGCCTGTTTCCTGTCACTCGTCTACATGTAATCTCAGTTCAGGTTTTTTTATTTTTTTTGTACTTGCATTAAGGGTCCAGGACTGGCATTGATATCAAAACGTTGGAATGAAGATTTTTTTTGTATAGTGCATTTTTAACTCTAATTATATTTCTTTGTTGAATAATAGTGGTGATATGGGTTAAATGTTTTAATAACCTTTGTTGCATCTTCAGTACATTTCTAAAGTGTGTGAATTGACGTTTGCGTCTATACTTCCTAGAAATTTAAATTCCGCTACTTGTTTTAGTTGTATACTTTTTTTTTTCTTTCTATATTCTATTTCTCTTATGCGATATTCATGACTTCTATTTTGTTGAAGTTGATTTTGGTTTTGTATTTTATGGCCGTGCTGGTGAATCTATTCAAGTGTTTTTGTAGGTCTTCCATTTTCATATTTTGCAATATGAAGTACTATAATTTTGTCTCTAATGTTCTCTATTCTGAAAGCACTTGCATATTTTTTGTATTCATTACGATTTCATTTCATTTCAGTTTGTTTTAATTTCATCTTATTGTTAATACAAAGAGTATTATTTACTTCTGGAAATGTACCTTTTAGATTTGTCCGTGCTGTTATGAATATATTGTTGTATTGTGCTCACGAACTGATAATACATTTATAAATGCGTATCTAGCTCGACTAAAGACATATGTTCGTGTACTCCCATGAACAAGTCATTATTCTTCTGTACTTCGATGTTGTGTTATTATGAAATAACATTTTTGTCAAAACATCGTTATAAATCTGTTTTGAATTGGTACATGTCATATTTGACAAAATACCAATAGTATTATAATTATGTATTTCACAACATTTTGAGTTTTAAATAACGTCTTCGACTTTAGGCTACAACTGAAAGCACATCAACTGCAGTAAGTAAATGTATTGAAGATGTGTAATTAAAATACTTCTGCGTGATCGCGTTCATCATGTACTATTTCTTTAAATTAATTGAAAGTTAACCTTTTTATTTCCGATGTTGACTTTTTCACTTTCTTGAGTTTTTGTCTCTGTTAAATTATTTCACGATATGTTGTGTGTCATAATGTAATGCATGCGATTTTTACTGCTGAGCTCAATACATCTAGCACAATGTATGGTTCATTTTATTAGTTTTCTATAATGTGCATTATATATGAGTATTTAGAATCTACACGCATTTTCGCTCATTATTACACAATGCTCACTCTATCTAGGAAACACATTTGATGTTCATTTAGTGATGCCAATACGATTATTGAATACTTGAACTGATGCGCAAATTATTAATCAGAAAATGTATCCGTCTCATCTTTTCCTTAATTAAGCTTTTCTATTTCTTCTTTTTTCCTTCATTTACCATTTCAGCGTCGAGTGGAGATATAATTTGCAGTCTTTTGCCTTTCTGTTAGAGTCAGCTGCAGCAATGTTTCTTATTGATTGTTATATTCCGTCAGTCCATCGTTTTTGTGATCGGGCTTTCAAGTCTCGTTTTCTCGCAATGTTTATTGAATCTTCGTTGTGTTGTATTTTATTCTATCTACATTATTAATGACCAAACAATTGTATATGTTACTTCTTTATTTATTTTATTTCCTAGTTATTTCTATTTTTTATTCTCAGATCATCGTTTCTGTTTTTATCTTTTAGGCGTTTTACTGTCATTCGTCCAATACATTTAAATTCGGTTGAGTCTTTGTTTTTATTTTTTTGTTCTTGTATCAAGGGTCCAGGACTGGCATTGATATCAAAACGTTCGAATGAAGATTGTATTGTAGAGTGCAGTTTTAACTCAAAATGTTGTTCCTTGTTGAATAATAGTGGTGATACCTGTTAAATGTTTTGATGCGCTTTATTGCATCGTCAGTACATTTCTGCTGTTTGTGAATTGTCGTTTGAGGCTCTACTTCCTTGATATTTAATTTCCTCTACTTGTTTTAGTTGTCTGCCGTCAATTGTTATTTTGATATTCTATTTCTCTTATGCGATATCCATGACTTATGTTTTGTTGATATTGATTTTCGTTTTTTTTTTATTTGTGCCTTTGCTGTTGGGTCTATTCAAGTGTTTTTGTAGGTCTTCCACTTTCCCAATGATATTTTGCAAGCTGAAGTAATAACATACTATAATTTGGTCTGTAATGGTCTCTATTCTAAAAGCACTTGCATAGTTTTTTTTTTGTATTCATTACAATTTCATTTCAGTTTGTTTAATTTTATCTTATACAAAGAGTCAATATTTATTACTTATAATGTGCCTTTCAGATTATTGTGGGCTGTTCTCAATATATGGTTTTTTGTGCTCACGAACTGATAATATATTGATACATTTGCATATAGCTCGACAAAAGCCATGTGTTCATATACTCCCATGAACAAGTCATTATTCTTCTGTACTTCGATGTTGTGTTATTTTAAAATCTCATTTGTGTCAAAATGTCGTTATAAATAAGTTTTGATTTGTTGCATGTGATACAATGAGAATGCCATGGGCTACTAAAAAGAATAATGAAAACGTTCTGAAAGAGACAAAGCAAAAAGAGAGCTAATGTCCAATATTAGTTATAAACAATCATCATTTTCTTGCCATGCAGCGAGAATAGAACAATTGGAATATATTGTAACTGGGAACATTCAGGGACGAGGAGATAGAGGGACGGAAAGAGACAACAAATATCAAGACAGCTTAAGAAAATGGCTTCGCAGAAGGTGATCGATATTTGTGGAGAGACATGATCACCTACGCCAGCAGGCCAAGTAATTGATGATGATGATAATGATGGTGATGATATTAATAAACATATTGGGCATAAAATATATACCTAAACATTTTCTTCTTAATCTGTTATATCTTTTTTGGCGTTATGTATTTCACAACATTTTTTTTTGGTTAAATGTCTTCTACTTTAGCCTAGAACTACAAAAACAACTATAGTAAGTTAATGTATATGTAGATGTGTAATCAAAATACTTCTGCGTGATCGTGTTCATCATGAACTATTTCTTTAAATTAATTGAAAGTTAGCCTTTTTGTTTCCGATGTAGCCTTCTTCACTTTCTTGAATTTTTATCTCTGTTAAATTATTTCAGGATATGATGTTTGCCATTACGTAATGAATGTGATTTTTACTGCTGAGCTCAAAACATCTAGCACAATGTATGGTTCATTTTGTTCGTTTTCTATAATGTGCATTATATATGTGCACTTAGAATCTACACGCATTTTCGATAATTTTTCTACAATGCTCACTGTATCTAGAAAACATACATGATGTTCAATTAGTGATGCCATTACGATCTTTGAATACTTGAACTGATGAGCAAATTATGAATCAGAAAATGTAATTGTTTCTTTTTTTCCTTTAAATGAGCTCTTCTATTTCTTCTCCTTTCCATCATCATTTGCCATTTAAGCGTCCAGTGGACATATAATTTGCAGTCTTTTGCCTTTCTGTTAGAGTCAGTTGCAGCGATGTTTCTTATTGTTTGTTATATTTCGTCAATCTATCGTTTTCGTGATCGTCATCGGAGTCTGGTTTTCTCGTAAATTTTATTGAATCTTTGTTGTGTTCTATATTGTTCTTTCTACCTTGTCAGTGACCAAACAATTGTATATATTACTTATTTATTTATTTATTTTATAGCTGGATTATTTCTAGTTTTTAATATTAGTTCATCGTTTCTGTTTTTATCTTTTAGCCTGTTTCCTGTCACTCGTCTACATGTAATCTCAGTTCAGGTTTTTTTATTTTTTTTTGTACTTGCATTAAGGGTCCAGGACTGGCATTGATATCAAAACGTTGGAATGAAGATTTTTTTTGTATAGTGCATTTTTAACTCTAATTATATTTCTTTGTTGAATAATAGTGGTGATATGGGTTAAATGTTTTAATAACCTTTGTTGCATCTTCAGTACATTTCTAAAGTGTGTGAATTGACGTTTGCGTCTATACTTCCTAGAAATTTAAATTCCGCTACTTGTTTTAGTTGTATACTTTTTTTTTCTTTCTATATTCTATTTCTCTTATGCGATATTCATGACTTCTATTTTGTTGAAGTTGATTTTGGTTTTGTATTTTATGGCCGTGCTGGTGAATCTATTCAAGTGTTTTTGTAGGTCTTCCATTTTCATATTTTGCAATATGAAGTACTATAATTTTGTCTCTAATGTTCTCTATTCTGAAAGCACTTGCATATTTTTTGTATTCATTACGATTTCATTTCATTTCAGTTTGTTTTAATTTCATCTTATTGTTAATACAAAGAGTATTATTTACTTCTGCAAATGTACCTTTTAGATTTGTCCGTGCTGTTATGAATATATTGTTTTATTGTGCTCACGAACTGATAATACATTTATAAATGCGTATCTAGCTCGACTAAAGACATATGTTCGTGTACTCCCATGAACAAGTCATTATTCTTCTGTACTTCGATGTTGTGTTATTATGAAATAACATTTTTGTCAAAACATCGTTATAAATCTGTTTTGAATTGGTACATGTCATATTTGACAAAATACCAATAGTATTATAATTATGTATTTCACAACATTTTGAGTTTTAAATAACGTCTTCGACTTTAGGCTACAACTGAAAGCACATCAACTGCAGTAAGTAAATGTATTGAAGATGTGTAATTAAAATACTTCTGCGTGATCGCGTTCATCATGTACTATTTCTTTAAATTAATTGAAAGTTAACCTTTTTATTTCCGATGTTGACTTTTTCACTTTCTTGAGTTGTTGTCTCTGTTAAATTATTTCAGGATATGTTGTGTGTCATTATGTAATGCATGCGATTTTTACTGCTGAGCTCAATACATCTAGCACACTGTATGGTTCATTTTATTAGTTTTCTATAATGTGCATTATATATGAGTATTTAGAATCTACACGCATTTTCGCTCATTATTACACAATGCTCACTCTATCTAGGAAACACATTTGATGTTCATTTAGTGATGCCAATACGATTATTGAATACTTGAACTGGTGCGCAAATTATTAATCAGAAAATGTATCCGTCTCATCTTTTCCTTAATTAAGCTTTTCTATTTCTTCTTGTTTCCTTCATTTACCATTTCAGCGTCGAGTTGAGATATAATTTGCAGTCTTTTGCCTTTCTGTTAGAGTCAGCTGCAGCAATGTTTCTTATTGATTGTTATATTCCGTCAGTCCATCGTTTTTGTGATCGGGCTTTCAAGTCTCGTTTTCTCGCAATGTTTATTGAATCTTCGTTGTGCTGTATTTTATTATATCTACATTATTAATGACCAAACAATTGTATGTGTTACTTCTTTATTTATTTTATTTCCTAGTTATTTCTATCTTTTATTCTCAGATCATCGTTTCTGTTTTTATCTTTTAGGCGTGTTACTGTCATTCGTCCAATACATTTAAATTCGGTTGAGTCTTTGTTTTTATTTTTTTGTTCTTGTATCAAGGGTCCAGGACTGGCATTGATATCAAAACGTTCGAATGAAGATTGTATTGTAGAGTGCAGTTTTAACTCAAAATGTTGTTCCTTGTTGAATAATAGTGGTGATACCTGTTAAATGTTTTGATGCGCTTTATTGCATCGTCAGTACATTTCTGCTGTTTGTGAATTGTCGTTTGAGGCTCTACTTCCTTGATATTTAATTTCCTCTACTTGTTTTAGTTGTCTGCCGTCAATTGTTATTTTGATATTCTATTTCTCTTATGCGATATCCATGACTTATGTTTTGTTGATATTGATTTTCGTTTTTTTTTTATTTGTGCCTTTGCTGTTGGGTCTATTCAAGTGTTTTTGTAGGTCTTCCACTTTCCCAATGATATTTTGCAAGCTGAAGTAATAACATACTATAATTTGGTCTGTAATGGTCTCTATTCTAAAAGCACTTGCATAGTTTTTTTTTTGTATTCATTACAATTTCATTTCAGTTTGTTTAATTTTATCTTATACAAAGAGTCAATATTTATTACTTATAATGTGCCTTTCAGATTATTGTGGGCTGTTCTCAATATATGGTTTTTTGTGCTCACGAACTGATAATATATTGATACATTTGCATATAGCTCGACAAAAGCCATGTGTTCATATACTCCCATGAACAAGTCATTATTCTTCTGTACTTCGATGTTGTGTTATTTTAAAATCTCATTTGTGTCAAAATGTCGTTATAAATAAGTTTTGATTTGTTGCATGTGATACAATGAGAATGCCATGGGCTACTAAAAAGAATAATGAAAACGTTCTGAAAGAGACAAAGCAAAAAGAGAGCTAATGTCCAATATTAGTTATAAACAATCATCATGTTCTTGCCATGCAGCGAGAATAGAACAATTGGAATATATTGTAACTGGGAACATTCAGGGACGAGGAGATAGAGGGACGGAAAGAGACAACAAATATCAAGACAGCTTAAGAAAATGGCTTCGCAGAAGGTGATCGATATTTGTGGAGAGACATGATCACCTACGCCAGCAGGCCAAGTAATTGATGATGATGATAATGATGGTGATGATATTAATAAACATATTGGGCATAAAATATATACCTAAACATTTTCTTCTTAATCTGTTATATCTTTATTGGCGTTATGTATTTCACAACATTTTTTTTTGGTTAAATGTCTTCTACTTTAGCCTAGAACTACAAAAACAACTATAGTAAGTTAATGTATATGTAGATGTGTAATCAAAATACTTCTGCGTGATCGTGTTCATCATGAACTATTTCTTTAAATTAATTGAAAGTTAGCCTTTTTGTTTCCGATGTAGCCTTCTTCACTTTCTTGAATTTTTATCTCTGTTAAATTATTTCAGGATATGATGTTTGCCATTACGTAATGAATGTGATTTTTACTGCTGAGCTCAAAACATCTAGCACAATGTATGGTTCATTTTGTTCGTTTTCTATAATGTGCATTATATATGTGCACTTAGAATCTACACGCATTTTCGATAATTTTTCTACAATGCTCACTGTATCTAGAAAACATACATGATGTTCAATTAGTGATGCCATTACGATCTTTGAATACTTGAACTGATGAGCAAATTATGAATCAGAAAATGTAATTGTTTCTTTTTTTCCTTTAAATGAGCTCTTCTATTTCTTCTCCTTTCCATCATCATTTGCCATTTAAGCGTCCAGTGGACATATAATTTGCAGTCTTTTGCCTTTCTGTTAGAGTCAGTTGCAGCGATGTTTCTTATTGTTTGTTATATTTCGTCAATCTATCGTTTTCGTGATCGTCATCGGAGTCTGGTTTTCTCGTAAATTTTATTGAATCTTTGTTGTGTTCTATATTGTTATTTCTACCTTGTCAGTGACCAAACAATTGTATATATTACTTATTTATTTATTTATTTTATAGCTGGATTATTTCTAGTTTTTAATATTAGTTCATCGTTTCTGTTTTTATCTTTTAGCCTGTTTCCTGTCACTCGTCTACATGTAATCTCAGTTCAGGTTTTTTTATTTTTTTTGTACTTGCATTAAGGGTCCAGGACTGGCATTGATATCAAAACGTTGGAATGAAGATTTTTTTTGTATAGTGCATTTTTAACTCTAATTATATTTCTTTGTTGAATAATAGTGGTGATATGGGTTAAATGTTTTAATAACCTTTGTTGCATCTTCAGTACATTTCTAAAGTGTGTGAATTGACGTTTGCGTCTATACTTCCTAGAAATTTAAATTCCGCTACTTGTTTTAGTTGTATACTTTTTTTTTTCTTTCTATATTCTATTTCTCTTATGCGATATTCATGACTTCTATTTTGTTGAAGTTGATTTTGGTTTTGTATTTTATGGCCGTGCTGGTGAATCTATTCAAGTGTTTTTGTAGGTCTTCCATTTTCATATTTTGCAATATGAAGTACTATAATTTTGTCTCTAATGTTCTCTATTCTGAAAGCACTTGCATATTTTTTGTATTCATTACGATTTCATTTCATTTCAGTTTGTTTTAATTTCATCTTATTGTTAATACAAAGAGTATTATTTACTTCTGCAAATGTACCTTTTAGATTTGTCCGTGCTGTTATGAATATATTGTTTTATTGTGCTCACGAACTGATAATACATTTATAAATGCATATCTAGCTCGACTAAAGACATATGTTCGTGTACTCCCATGAACAAGTCATTATTCTTCTGTACTTCGATGTTGTGTTATTATGAAATAACATTTTTGTCAAAACATCGTTATAAATCTGTTTTGAATTGGTACATGTCATATTTGACAAAATACCAATAGTATTATAATTATGTATTTCACAACATTTTGAGTTTTAAATAACGTCTTCGACTTTAGGCTACAACTGAAAGCACATCAACTGCAGTAAGTAAATGTATTGAAGATGTGTAATTAAAATACTTCTGCGTGATCGCGTTCATCATGTACTATTTCTTTAAATTAATTGAAAGTTAACCTTTTTATTTCCGATGTTGACTTTTTCACTTTCTTGAGTTGTTGTCTCTGTTAAATTAATTTCAGGATATGTTGTGTGTCATTATGTAATGCATGCGATTTTTACTGCTGAGCTCAATACATCTAGCACGCTGTATGGTTCATTTTATTAGTTTTCTATAATGTGCATTATATATGAGTATTTAGAATCTACACGCATTTTCGCTCATTATTACACAATGCTCACTCTATCTAGGAAACACATTTGATGTTCATTTAGTGATGCCAATACGATTATTGAATACTTGAACTGGTGCGCAAATTATTAATCAGAAAATGTATCCGTCTCATCTTTTCCTTAATTAAGCTTTTCTATTTCTTCTTTTTTCCTTCATTTACCATTTCAGCGTCGAGTTGAGATATAATTTGCAGTCTTTTGCCTTTCTGTTAGAGTCAGCTGCAGCAATGTTTCTTATTGATTGTTATATTCCGTCAGTCCATCGTTTTTGTGATCGGGCTTTCAAGTCTCGTTTTCTCGCAATGTTTATTGAATCTTCGTTGTGCTGCATTTTATTATATCTACATTATTAATGACCAAACAATTGTATGTGCTACTTCTTTATTTATTTTATTTCCTAGTTATTTCTATCTTTTATTCTCAGATCATCGTTTCTGTTTTTATCTTTTATGCGTTTTACTGTCATTCGTCCAATACATTTAAATTCGGTTGAGTCTTTGTTTTTATTTTTTTCGTTCTTGCATCAAGGGTCCAGGACTGGCATTGATATCAAAACGTTCGAATGAAGATTGTATTGTAGAGTGCAGTTTTAACTCAAAATGTTGTTCCTTGTTGAATAATAGTGGTGATACCTGTTAAATGTTTTGATGCGCTTTATTGCATCGTCAGTACATTTCTGCTGTTTGTGAATTGTCGTTTGAGGCTCTACTTCCTTGATATTTAATTTCCTCTACTTGTTTTAGGTGTCTGCCGACAATTGTTATTTTGATATTCTATTTCTCTTATGCGATATCCATGACTTATGTTTTGTTGATATTGATTTTCGTTTTTTTTTTATTTGTGTCTTTGCTGTTGGGTCTATTCAAGTGTTTTTGTAGGTCTTCCATTTTCCCAATGATATTTTGCAAGCTGAAGTAATAACATACTATAATTTGGTCTGTAATGGTCTCTATTCTAAAAGCACTTGCATAGTTTTTTATGTATTCATTACAATTTCATTTCATTTCAGTTTGTTTAATTTTATCTTATACAAAGAGTCAATATGTATTACTTATAATGTGCCTTTCAGATTATTGTGGGCTGTTCTCAATATATGGTTTTTTGTGCTCACGAACTGATAATATATTGATACATTTGCATATAGCTCGACAAAAGCCATGTGTTCATATACTCCCATGAACAAGTCATTATTCTTCTGTACTTCGATGTTGTGTTATTTTAAAATCGCATTTGTGTCAAAATGTCGTTATAAATAAGTTTTGATTTGTTGCATGTGATAAAATTTTGATAAAATAACAAATGTTACAGTACATAACAGCTAACACGAACAAGGAAGTCAGTAAAGTGTTTACTTTTAATGGTATAGAATGGTATATAAGTGTCTTGAAAACATTGTAGGCATGGGATAATATATGCCTGGTTGGCTATATTTATTGAGCAAACAATTTCGGGAAGAAGAATACATGATCATACTCCTTCTAACATGTAAGTGCACAATTACAAATATTCATCAGTTTGTCTGTTGTTTTTGCTTATTATCATCCCATACCTCAACGAAGTATGCAGAAATTGAGTATGTGTTTAAGGTAGCTGTTATGTACACATTTGCATAGAGAACTGAATAGCCATGCACATGTTGACCTTAACGTTATATGTAGCCGCTTTTTGGACTTACAATTACCCGTTTATTATATTGGTAAACTGGAACATTAATAAAACATGTAAATGAATTTAAATAGTTGGGAACTTTGTTAACCGCAGACGGAAGATGTACAGCAGAGGTGAGATGCAGAATGGCTCAAACAAAAGAAGTTTTCGAAAAATGATGAAGACACTATACAATCCATTGTTGACAATAGAAACACGAAAAAAGAGTTCTTACATGTTATGTAGAACCAGTATTAAGATATGGATGTGAAAAGAGAGCTAATTTATAATATTTGGAAGAAACATTAATAATTTTCTTCCATTGTAGTGACAAGAGAACAGCTGGACCATATTGTAACTGATAACATTGCGGGACGAAGAGATAGAGGGAAGGAAAAAAAAATAACCAGACAGCTTAAGAGAATTGTTTGGCAGAAGGTGATCGATAGTTTTGGAGAAACATGATCACCTACGCCAGTAGGCCCGGTATGTGATGATGATGATGATGATGATATTGGTAAACACATTGGACATAAAATATATAACTAAATATTGTCTTCTTAATGTGTTCTATCTTTTTTGGCGTTATGTATTTCACAACATTAAAACAAAAAAATAATGTCTTCTACTTTAGGCTAGAACTAAAAAAACAACTACAGTAAGTTAATGTATATGAAGATGTGTAATCAAAATACTTCGGTTGAGGCTTTGTTTTTTTTTTGTTCTTGCATACATCTTTATTTGAAAGTACATGTTTGTCTGTTGTTAGAACACACAGGTGCCAAAATGTATACTGTTCATGTCATTAGAGAGAATTTAATTTTTTTTTTTATTTATTTTTGCTTTCTTTATTATCTATTGTTTTATTTTTGTTAAATTTACTTATTATCATCCCATACCTCAACGATGTATGCAGAAATTGAGTATGTGCTTAAGGTAGCTGTTCTGTACACATTTATAACGAGAACTGAATAGCCATGCACATGGCGACCTTAACGTTATATGTAGTCGCTTCTTGGAACTACAAATTACCCGTTTATTATATTGGTAAATTGCAACATTATTAAAACATGTAAATGAATTTATATAGTTGGGAACTTTGTTAACCTCAGACGGAAGATGTACAACAGATGTGAGATGCAGAATGGCTCAAACAAAAGCAGCTTTCGAAAAAAAAAATTGGAAGACATTATGCATTACATTGTTGACTAAAGAAACACGAAAAATGAGTTCCTGAATGTTATGCAATGATTTTTACACAGAAGAATAGTGAGAATACCATGCGCAACTAAAAGAATAATGAAAACGTTCTGAAAGAGGCCAAAGCAAAATGAGAGCTAATGTCCAATATTTGGATGAAACAATCATCATTTTCTTGCCATGTAGCGAGAAGAGAACAGTTGGAATATATTGTAACTGGTAACATTCAGGGACGAAGAGATAGAGGGAAGGAAAAAACAACAAATATCAAGACAGCTTAAGAGAATGGCTTCGCAGAAGGTGTTTTCCAAACAATTGTATATGTTACTTCTTTCTTTATTTTATAGCAGAGTTATTTATTGTTTTTATTCTCAGTTCATCGTTTCTGTTTTTATCTTTTAGCCTGTTTCCTGTCATTCGACAAATACATATAATCTCAGTTCATGTGTTTTTTCCTTGCGTCAAGGGTCTATGACTGGCATTGATATCAAAACGTTGGAATGAATATTGTATTGTAGAGTGCATTTTTGACTCAAAATGTTATTTCTTTGTTGAATATTAGTGGTGACACCTTTTACATGTTTTGATGAGATTTATTGCATCTTCAGTGCATGTCTGCTGTTTGTGAATTGTCGTTTGCGACTATTATTCTTCCTCTTCTACCTGTTTAGCTAGTAGTGGAGCATAGGTCTTCGACAAACACCTTCCCAATCATTCTGTTTTTTACCATTTTTTAAGATCATTCCATGTCTTCCCCATCATCTTCATCTTTGCTTATATCTGTTTTTTCCAAGAATTCTTTGGTCTTCCTCTTTATCTATATTACTGCCCAGATATGTGTACGATTGTACGTCTAGTAGAGGTATTTCTCCATAATTTTATTGGGTTATTGTCAACTGTATTAATTCGCATAATGTTGGTCTTATCTCTATTAATCTGCAGTGCCCATCTGTTGTGATCTCTCATCAAGTATGCTCATTTTATCCTGCATCTGTCGATGTCTGTGTTATAGCAACATTATTAAACCATGTAAATGAATTTAAATAGTTGGGAACTTTTTTACCTCAATCGGAAGATGTACAACAGAGGTGAGATGCAGAATGGCTCTAACAAAAGCAGGTTTCGAAAAAAAATTGGAAGACACTATGCATTCCATTTTTGACTAAAGAAAGACGATAAAAGAGTTCTTAAATGGTATGCAGTGATTTTACAGAAGAATGTTGAGAATGCCATGGGCAACTAAAAAGAATAATGAAAACGTTCTGAAAGAGGCAAAGCAAAAAGAGAGCTAATGTCCAATATTAGTTATAAACAATCATCGTTTTCTTGCCATGCAGCGAGAATAGAACAATTGGAATATATTGTAACCTGGAACATTCAGGGACGAGGAGATAGAGGGACGGAAAGAGACAACAAATATCAAGACAGCTTAAGAAAATGGCTTCGCAGAAGGTGATCGATATTTGTGGAGAGACATGATCACCTACGACAGCAGGCCAAGTAATTGATGATGATGATAATGATGATGATGATATTAATAAACATATTGGGCATAAAATATATACCTAAACATTTTCTTCTTAATCTGTTATATCTTTTTTGGCGTTATGTATTTCACAACATTTTTTTTGGTTAAATGTCTTCTACTTTAGCCTAGAACTACAAAAACAACTATAGTAAGTTAATGTATATGAAGATGTGTAATCAAAATACTTCTGCGTGATCGTGTTCATCATGAACTATTTCTTTAAATTAATTGAAAGTTAACCTTTTTGTTTCCGATGTAGCCTTCTTCACTTTCTTGAATTTTTATCTCTGTTAAATTATTTCAGGATATGATGTTTGCCATTACGTAATGAATGTGATTTTTACTGCTGATCTCAAAACATCTAGCACAATGTATGGTTCATTTTGTTCGTTTTCTATAATGTGCATTATATATGTGCACTTAGAATCTACACGCATTTTCGATAATTCTTCTACAATGCTCACTGTATCTAGAAAACATACTTGATGTTCAATTAGTGATGCCATTACGATCTTTGAATACTTGAACTGATGAGCAAACTATGAATCAGAAAATGTAAACGTTTCTTTTTTTCCTTTAAATGAGCTCTTCTATTACTTCTCCTTTCCATCATTCTTTGCCATTTAAGCGTCCAGTGGACATATAATTTGCAGTTTTTTGCCTTTCTGTTACAGTCAGCTGCAGCAATGTTTCTTATTGTTTGTTATTTTCCGTCAATCTATCGTTTTCGTGATCGTCATCGGAGTCTGGTTTTCTCGCAAAATTTATTGAATCTTTGTTGTGTTGTATATTGTTCTTTCTACCTTGTCAGTGACCAAACAAGTGTATATATTACTTCTTTATTTATTTTATGGCTGGATTATTTCTAGTTGTTAATCTTAGTTCAACAGCAACAACTTAAATGGTTTGGCCACCTGGTCAGAATGAATCCTTACCAATCACCATCAAGGGCGTTTTTCTCAAGAATGCATGGAAAAAGACCAAGAGGAAGACCCACACGAAGATGGATAGATGCAGTGAGAGACATGTAACAACAAAGGAAAATCACTAATTCAGACAATTCGAGCAGCACAAGAACGACACATGATATAAACCACGACACCTTTTTGGATTCATTGAAAAATAGAAAAGTAAAAAGGAGTCTTTGTTCATCGTTTCTGTTTTTATCTTTTAGCCTGTTTCCTGTCATTCGTCTACATGTAATCTCAGTTCAGGTTGTTTAATTTTTTTTGTACTTGCATTAAGGGTCCAGGACTGGCATTGATATCAAAACGTTGGAATGACGATTTTTTTGTATAGTGCATTTTTAACTCTAATGGTATTTCTTTGTTGAATAATAGTGGTGATACCGGTTAAATGTTTTAATACGCTTTGTTGCATCTTCAGTACATTTCTAAAGTTTGTGAATTGACTTTTGAGTCTATACTTCCTAGACATTTAAATTCCGCTACTTGTTTTAGTTTTATACCGTCTATTGTTTTGTTTTCTTTGATATTCTGTTTCTCTTATGCGATATTCATGACGTCTATTTTGTTGAAGTTGATTTTGGTTTTGTATTTTATGACCGTGCTGGTGGATCTATTCAAGTGTTTGTGTAGGTCTTCCATTTTCATATTTTGCAATATGAAGTACTATAATTTTGTCCATAATGTTCTCTATTCTAAAAGCACTTGCATATTTTTTTTATTCATTACGATTTCATTTCATTTCAGTGTGTTTTAATGTCATCTTATTGTTAAACAAAGAATAATAATTACTTCTTCAAATGTACATTTCAGATTTGTGCATGCTGTTATGAATATATGGTTGTACTGTGCTCAGGAACTGATATTACATTTATAAATGCATATCTAGCTCGACTAAAGACGTATGTTCGTGTACTCCCATGAACAAGTCATTATTCTTCTGTACCTCGATGTTGTGTTATTATGAAATAACATTTGTGTCAAAACGTCGTTATAAATCTGTTTTGAATTGTTACATGTCATATTTGACAAAATAACAATAGTGACAGTACAAAACAGCTAACACGAACAAGGAAGTCAGTAACGTGTTTACTTTTAATTGTATTGAATAGTATATATATATATATAATATATATATATATATATATATATATATATATATATATATATATATATATATATATATATATGGGTCTTGCGCACATTGTAGGCATGGGATAAACTATGACAGTTTATAATACTTGTTGAGTAACCAATTTTGGGAAGAGTACTATATGAACACAAACGTTATAACGTGTAAGTGCACACATGCAAATATTCACCATGTATTTATTTCCCTGGCCATTATTTGAAATTACATGTTCGTTTGTTGTTAGAACACACACGTGTCAAAATATCTACGGTATATGTCATTAGAGAGAATTTATTTACTTCAAAACTTTTTTTTCACTTTCACATTATCATCCCATACTTTAACGGTGTGTGCAGAAATTGAGTATGTGTTTAAGGTAGCTGGTCTGTACTCATTTATAAAGTGGGGATTTTAGTTATAAACTTTGTTCAACTATTATACGTAGAGTAGTTATTTGATCAGCGCGTGATCTGTTCTTCCTAAAACCCGAGTGTTAATCTCTCAAATGTTTCTCTATGACCTCTTTTAGCCTATCCATAATTATTCTGCTTAATATTTTTGCTGGCACTGATAGTAGCATAAATCGCATACAATTTGTGCACTCCTGTAAATTTCCTTTCTTTTGTAGTTTGATCATATAACCTTCTTTCCACTCTTTATGTATTTCTTCCCTCTCCCAAATATTATCTAATAGATTATGTAACATCGTGGTAGAAGTGGTAATATATGCTTTGATGGCTTCGAAGGTATTTCATATGGCCATGTGGCTTTACCATTTTTTAATAGTTTTATGGCTTTTTCATTATTTATTCTTTACTTGGTTTTCAACAGTTAACGTGTAACTCTTCTTCTGCTGGTAGTGAATCTGGAGGATTATTTGAGCCGGGTCTGTTCAAAAGTTCTTCAAAATATTATTTCCATCTCTCCATTTGTTACCTTATATTACTAAGCAGATTTCATTTTTTATCTTTAATAAAGGCATTGATCTGTTTATATTTTCCACGTAATTTCTTTGTGCTGTTGTACAGTTCCTTCATAGTCCATGTATTTGCTGCTTCTTCTGCCTCTGTAGCTAATCCATCTACATAGTTCATCTTATCCCTTTTAAAGTATCTTCTCACTTCTTTGTTCACCTCTGTGTAAGCTACCTTTGTCTTGGCTTTATTACTTCTCGTTTTGCTTTTATTTGTGTCTGCTTTCTTGTCCTTTCTTTTTTTCTTTCTTTAATTGTATCCAGGGTCTCTGTTGTCATCCATGCCTTATTTTGGCGTTCTCTTTTCCCCACTGTTTCTTCGTATGTCTCTTTCCATATGTATTTTACCTGTTTCCAATGATATTATATATTCATTGTATTTTCTATTTGTTGGAGGACTTGGTATTTGTTTGATATTGTGACTGCGAATTTATCTTTAATTCCTTGTTCTTTAAGAAACCCTACATTGAAATACTGTCTACCCTTATTCATTGTAGTATACCTTTTTATTTTAATTTTAAGTTTGGCTATCGTAAGATGATGATCAGAAGCTACATCTGCACCTCTATATATTTTTACCTCTTGTAAGGATGTAAAAAGTAATATAAAGTACCCCTTCACGCCAAGTGGCGTATAGGGAAATATGGTGTTAGTGACCCTATATTTTACAGACATTCAGCACATGATTTATGTGCTTGTAAGGATGACTTTAACATATAATTAATACATATGTGATCAATTTGATTTTCTGTTCTATGATCTGATTTCACCCATGTAGCTTTGTTTAGTCTTTTATGTTGGAATATTGTTCTTCTTATGCTCACTTGATTAGAGGCGCAAAAATTCACAAATATCTCTCCATTCTCGTTTATATCTATACGTCCATGTTTTCCAATAATCTCTTCGAAGCCTCTGTTGTCTGATCCTACTTTAGCATTTAGGTCTCCCATTTTGATTATAATATCATTGGCTCGTCTTGCATCCATCTGACATTTTATCTGTTTATAGAAATCCTCTTTAACTAAATCATCCTTATCGTTGGTTGGGTCATAGCATTGGATAATGTGTAATTTTATTTTTGATTTTTGGTTGTTTTAAATGTAGCTCTCATTAGTCTTGGTCCTACTGCTTCCCATTCTATTAGTGTCTTCTGTGCATTCCTTTATAGCATTACATCTACCTCTTCACTATGTTGTGCTCCGGGTTCCTGGTGTCCTGATGATAAAATCAGATGTCCTGTATTTAGATTTATTCTTTCCGTTGTTAGCCATCATGTTTCACATATTCGCATAATTTATATTTTGTAGTTTGTCATTTCTGCTGCTACCTGAGCAGCTTTTCCCTGTTGGTTTAGGGTGCGTAAATTCCAGGTGCCAATTCTGGAGGATTTCCTGGTAGACAAAAGGTGAGTCGGCAACCCGGACTCGCTACGGCTTCCTTCGGCTTGTGTCATACGTCTCTTAGACAGAGAGCCTTTATCTTTCCTGGTTGGCAGATTTACTTTATCTCTCTTTGACTTGTCCATGCTTGTGAAGTTTTTTCGACTTATTTTTTTTTTACAGTATGGGATAGCCAGCCCCATGACCAACCCTCCTTTGTCGCCTCTTACGAACATATCTGGTAGGGTACAGCGCCGCTAATCTTTACTTACCTTTTGGACCCCGGCAGAGCACGGGCGGGTGTGATTATACTTCCGATATATTTAAATGCATCTACTTGTTTTAGTTGTCTGCCGTATATTGTTATTTTGATATTCTGTTTCTCTTATGCGATATTCATGACTTCTGTTTTGTTGATGTTGATTTTCGTTTAGTATTTTGTTTCCATGTTGTTGGATCTATTCAAGTGTTGTTGTAATCCCAAGAACAAGTCATTATTCTTCTGTACTTCGATGTTGTTTTATTATAAAATAACATTTATGTCAAAATGTCGTTATAAATCTGTTTTGATTTGTTACATGTAATATTTGATAAAATAACAATAGTTATAGTACAAAACAGCTAACACGAATACGGAAGTCGGTAACGTGTTTACTTGTAATGGTATTGAATGGTATATATTGCGTCTGTACAAATGTGATTTTACAGAAGAATGTTGAGAATAGCATGGGCAACTAAGAAGAGTAATGAAAACGTTCTGAAAGAGACCAAAGCAAAAAGAGAGTTAATTTATAATATTAGGAAGAAACAATCATCATTTTATTCCATTGTAGTGAGAAGAGAAAAGCTGGACCATATTTTAACTATGAACATTCAGGGACGAAGAGATAGAGGGAAGGAAAGAGACAACAAAAATATTAGACAGCTTAAGAAAATCGTTTGGAAGAAGGTGATCGATAGTTTTGGAGAGACATGATCACCTATGCCACCAGGCCCGGTATTTGATGATGATGATGATGATGATTATGATGATGATGATGATGATGATGACGATGATATTGGTAAACACATTGGACATAAAATATATAACTAAATATTGTCTTCTTAATCTGTTCTATCTGTTTTGTCGTATGCATTTCACAATATTTTTTTTCATAATGTCTTCAACTTTAGGCTAGAACTAAAAAAACAACTACAGTAAGTTAATGTATATGAAGATGTGTAAACAAAATACTTCTGCGTGATCGTTTTCATCATGAACTATTTATCTAAATTAATTGAAAATTAACCTTTTTATTTCCGATGTAGCCTTCTTCACTTTCTTGAATGTGTGTCTTTGTTAAATTATTTCAGGATATGTTGTTTGTCATTAGCTAATGCATGCGATTGTTACTGCTGAGCGCAATACATCTAGCACAATGTATGGTTAATTTTATTCGTTTTCTATAATGTGCATTATATATGAGTTCTTAGAAACTACACGCATTTTCGCTCATTATTCTGCAATGCTCAATCTATCTAGGAAGCACACTTGATGTTCAATTAGTAATGCAAATACGATCATTGAATACTTGAACTGATGCGCAAATTATTAATCTGAAAATGTATCCGTTCCTTTTTTCATTAAACTGAGGAGTTCTTCTATATTTCTTCCTCTTCCCTTCATCATTTGCCATTTCAGCGTCCAGTGGATATATACTTTGCAGTCTTTTGCCTTTCTGCTAGAGTCTGCTGCGGAAATGTTTCTTATTGATTGTTATATTCCGTCAGTCCATAGTTTTTATGATCGGTCTTTGGATCTGGTTGTCTCGCAATGTTTATTGAATCTTCGTTGTGTTGTATTTATTCTTTCTACATTGCCAATGACCAAACAATTGTATATGTTACTTCTTTATTTATTTTATAGCTGACTCATTTCTAGTTTTTATTCTCAGATCATCGTTTCTGTTTTTATCTGTTAGGCGTTTTACTGTCATTCGTCCAATACATTTAAATTCGGTTGAGGCTTTGTTTTTTTTTTTTTTTCGTTCTTGCATTTAGGGTCCAGGATATGCATTGATATCAAAACGTTGGAATGAAGATTGTATTGTAGAGTGCAGTTTTAACTCAAAATGTTGTTTATTGTTGAATAATAGTGGCGATACCTGTTCAATGTTTTGATGCGCTTTATTGCATCGTCAGTGCATTTTTGCTGTTTGTGAATTGTCGTTTGTGGCTCTACTTCCGTGATATTTAATTTCCTCTACTTGTTTTAGTTGTCTGCCGTCTATTGTTATTTTGATATTATATTTCTCTTATGCGATATCCATGACTTATGTTTTGTTGATAGTGATTTTTTTTTTTTTTAATTTGTGCCTTTGCTGTTGGGTCTATTCAAGTGTTTTTGTAGGTCTTCCATTTTCCCAATTCTATTTTGCAAGCTGAAGTAATAACATACTATAATTTGGTCTCTAATGGTCTCTATTCTAAAAGCACTTGCATAGTTTTTTTTGTGTGTATTCATTACAATTTCATTTCATTTCAGTTTGTTTTAATTTTATCTTATTTTTAATACAAAGAGTCAATACTTATTACTTATAATGTGCCTTTCAGATTAGTGTGGGCTGTTCTGAATATATGGTTTTTTGTGCTCACGAACTGATAATATATTGATACATTTGCATATAGCTGGACAAAAGACATGTGTTCGTATACTCCCACGAACAAATCATTATTCTTCTGTTCTTCGATGTTGTGATATTTTAAAATCTAATTTGTGTCAAAATGTCTTTATAAATATGTTTTGATTTGTTGCATGTGATACAATTTTGATAAAATAACATATGTTACAGTACACAACAGCTAACACGAACAAGGAAGTCAGTAAAGTGTTTACTTTTAATGGTATTGAATGGTATATATGGGTGTTGAAAACATTGTAGGCATGGGATACTATATGCCTGGTTGGCTATATTTGTTGAGTAAACAATTTCGGGAAGAGGAATACATGATCATATTCCTTTTAACGTGTAATTGCACAATTACAAATATTCATCACGTATCTATTTCCCTGGCCATTATTTGACAATACATGTTTGTATGTTGTAGAACACACTGGTGTCAAAATATATACTGTTCATGTCATTAGAGAGAATTTAATTATTTCAAAACTTGTATTTTTGCTTTCTTCATTATTTATTGTTTTATTTTTGTTAAATTTGCTTATTATCATCCCATACCTCAGCGATGTGTGCAGAAATTGAGTATGTGTTTAAGGTAGCTGTTCTGTACACATTTATATAGAGAACTGAATAGCCATGCACATGGTGACCTTAACGTTATATGTAGCCGCTTTTTGGAACTACAATTAACCGTTTATTATATTGGTAAACTGCAACATTATTAAAACATGTACATGAATTTAAATAGTTGGGAACTTTGTTAACCTCAGTCGGCAGATGTACAACAGAGGTGAGATGCAGAATGGCTCTAACAAAAGCAGGTTTCGAAAAAAAAAATTGGAAGACACTATGCATTCCATTTTTGACTAAAGAAACACGAAAAAAGAGTTCTTAAATGTTATGCAGTGATTTTACAGAAGAATGTTGAGAATACCATGGGCAACTAAAAAGAATAATGAAAACGTTCTGAAAGAGGCCAAAGCAAAAAGAGAGCTAATGTCCAATATTAGGTAGAAACAATCATCATTTTCTTGCCATGCAGCGAGAAGAGAACAGTTGGGATATATTGTAACTGGGAACATTCAGGGACGAAGAGATAGAGGGAAGGAAAGAGACAAAAAATATCAAGACAGCTTAAGAAATGGCTTCGCAGAAGGTGATCGATATTTGTTGAGAGACATGATAACCTTCGCCAGCAGTAAGTAATTGATCAAGTAATTGATGATGATGATAATGATGATGATGATATTAATAAACATATGTATTTCACAACATTTTGATTTTTTTTTTAAATGTCTTCTTCTTTAGCCTAGAACTAAAAAAACAACTATAGTAAGTTAATGTATATGAAGATGTGTAATCAAAATACTTCTGCGTGATCGCGTTCATCATGAACTATTTCTTTAAATTAATTGAAAGTTAACCTTTTTATTTCCGATGTTGACTTCTTCACTTTCTTGAGTTTTTGTATCTTTTAAATTATTTCAGGATATGTTGTGTGCCATTATGTAATGCATGCGATTTTTACTGCTGAGCGCAATACATCTAGCACAATGTATGGTTCATTTTATTAGTTTTCTATAATGTGCATTATATATGAGTACTTAGAATCTACACGCATTTTCGCTCATTATTACACCATGCTCACTCTATCTAGGAAACACATTTGTTGTTCAATTAGTGATGCCAATACGATTATTGAATACTTGAACTGATGAGCAAATTAATAATCAGAAAATGTATCCGTCTCCTCTTTTCCCTAATTGAGCTTTTCTATTTCTTCTGTTTTCCTTCATTTACCATTTCAGCGTCGAGTTTGAGATATAATTTGCAGTCTATTGCTTTCTGTTAGAGTCAGCTGCAGCAATGTTTCTTATTGTTTGTTATAGTTCGTCAATCCATCGTTTTCATGATCGGCATCGGGGTCTGGTTTTCTCGCAAATTTTATTGAATCTTTGTTGTGGTGTATTTTGTTCTTTCTACCTTGTCAGTGACCAAACAATTGTATATATTACTTATTTCTGTATTTATTTTATAGCTGTATTATTTCTAGTTTTTAATCTTAGTTCATGGTTTCTGTTTTTATCTTTTAGCATGTTTACTGTCACTCGTCTACATTTAATCTAAGTTCAGGTTTTTTTTTTTTTTGCTCTTGCATCAAGGGTCCAGGACTGGCATTGATATCAAAACGTTGGAATGAAGATTGTATTGTAGATTGCATTTATAGCTCTAATGTTATTTCTTTGTTGAATAATAGTGGTTAAATGTTTTAATACGCATTGTTGCATCTTCAGTACATTTCTAAAGTTTGTGAATTGACTTTTGCGTCTATAATTCCTAGAAATATAAATTCCGCTACTTGTTTTAGTTGTATACCGTCTATTGTTTTGTTTTCTTCGTTATTCTGTTTCTCTTATGCGATATTCATGACTTCTATTTTGTCGATGTTGATTTTGGTTTTGTATTTTGTGGCCGTGCTGTTGGATCTATTCAAGTTCTTTTTTAGGTCTTCCATTCTCCCATTATATATTGCAATATGAAGTACTATAATTTTGCCTATAATGTTATATATTATAAAAGCAATTGCATATTTTTTGTATTCATTACGATTTCATTTCATTTCAGTTTGTTTTAATTTCATCTTATTGTTAAACAAAGAGTAATATTTACTTCTGCAAATGTACCTTTTAGATTGGTGCATGCTGTTATGAATATATGGTTGTATTGTGCTCAGGAACTGATAATACATTTATAAATGCATATCTAGCTCGACTAAAGACATGTGTTCGTGTACTCCCATGAACAAGTCATTATTCTTCTGTACTTCGATTTTGTGTTATTATGAAATAACATGTGTGTCAAAACGTCGTTATAAATCTGTTTTGAATTGTTACTTGTCATATTTGACAAAATAACAATAGTGACAGTACAAAACAGCTAACACGAACAAGGAAGTCAGTAACGTGTTTACTTTTAATTGTATTGAATGGTATATATATATATATATATATATATATATATATATATATATATATATATATATATATATATATATATATATATATATATATATATATATATATATATATATATATATATATATATATATATATATGTGTGTGTGTATATATATGGGTCTTGAGCACGTTGTAGGCATGGGATAAACTATGCAGTTTATAATACTTGTTGAGTTACCAATTTTTGAAGAGTAATACATGATCACACTTGTTATAACGTGTAAGTGCACAGATACAAATATTCATCATGTATTTATTTCCCTGGCGATTATTTGAAATTACATGTTCGTTTGTTGTTAGAACACACACGTGTCAAAATATCTACGGTATATGTCATTAGAGATAATTTATTTAATTCAAAACTTTTTTTGTCTTTCTTATTATCATCCCAAACTTTAACGGTGTGTACAGAAATTGAGTATGTGTTTAAGGTAGCTGGTCTGTACTCATTTATAAAGTGGGGATTTTAGTTATAAACTTTGTTCAACTATTATACGTAGAGTAGTTATTTGATCAGCGCATGATCTGTTCTTCCTAAAACCTGCGTGTTAATCTCTCAAATGTTTCTCTATGACCTCTTTTAGTCTCTCCATAATGATTCTGCTTAATATTTTTGCTGGCACTGATAGTAGCATAAATCGCATACAATTTGTGCACTCCTGTACATTTCCTTTCTTTTGTAGTTTGATCATATAACCTTCTTTCCACTCTTTATGTATTTCTTCCCTCTTCCTAAATATTATAAAATATATTATGTAACATCGTGGTAGAAGTGTTAATATATGCTTTGATGGCTTCGAAGGAATTTCATATGGCCATGTGGCTTTACCATGTTTTAATAGTTGTATGGTTTTTTCATTATTTATTCTTTACTTGGTTTGCAACAGTTAACGTGTACCTCTTCTTCTGCTGGTAGTAAATCTGGAGGAGTATTTGAGCGGGGTCTGTTCAAAAGTTCTTCAAAATGTTATTTCCATCTCTCCATTTGTTCCCGTATATTACTAAACATATTTCCTTTCTTATCTTTAATAAAGGCATTGATCTGTTTATATTTTCCACGTAATTTCTTTGTGCTGTTGTACAGTTCCTTCATATTCCATTTATTTGCTGCTTCTTCTGCCTCTGTAGCTAATTCATCTACATAGTTCATCTTATCCCTTTTAGAGTATCATCTCACTTCTTTGTTCACCTCTGTGTAAGCTACCTTTGTCTTGGCTTTATTATTTCTCGTTTTGCTTTTATTTGTGTCTGCTTTCTTGTCCTTTCTTTCTTTCTTTAATTGTATCCAGGGTCTCTGCTGTCATCCATGCCTTATTCTGGCGTTCTCTTTTCCCCACTGTTTCTTCGTATGTCTCGTTCCATATGTATTTTACCTTTTTTCCAATGATATTATATATTCATTGTATTTTCTAGTTGTTGGAGGACTTGGTATTTGTTTGATATTGTGACTGCGAATTTATCTTTAATTCCTTGTTCTTTAAGAAACCCTACATTGAAATACTGTCTACTCTTATTCACTGTAGTATACCTTTTTATTTTAATTTTAAGTTTGGCTATCATAAGATGATGATCAGAAGCTACATCTGCACCTCTATCTATTTTTACATCTTGTAAGGATGTAAAAAGTAATATAAAGTACCCCCGTCACGCCAAGTGGCGTATAGGGAAATATGGTGTTAGTGACCCTATATTTTACAGACCTTCAGCACATGATTTATGTGCTTGTAAGGATGACTTTAACTTATAATTAATACATATGTGATCAATTTGATTTTCTGTTCTATGATCTGATTTCACCCATGTAGCTTTGTTTAGTCTTTTATGTTGGAATATTGTTCTTCTTATGCTCACTTGATTAGAGGCGCAGAAATTCACAAATATCTCTCCATTCTCGTTTATATCTATACGTCCATGTTTTCCAATAATCTCTTCGAAGCCTCTGTTGTCTGATCCTACTTGAGCATTTAGGTCTCCCATTTTAATTATAATTTCATTGGCTAGTCTTGCATCCATCTGACATTTTATCTGTTTATAGAAATCATCTTTAACTAAATCATCCTTATCGTTGGTTGGGTCATAGCATTGGATAATGTGTACTTTTATTTTTGATTTTTGGTTGTTTTAAATGTAGCTCTCATTAGTCTTGATCCTACTGCTTCCCATTCTATTAGTGTCTTCTGTGCATTCCTTTATAGCATTACAGCTACCTCTTCACTATGTTGTGCTCCGGGTTCCTGATGTCCTGATGATAAAATCATATGTCCTGTATTTAGATTTATTCTTTCCGTTGTTAGCCATCATGTTTCACATATTCGCATAATTTATATCTTGTAGTTTGTCATTTCTGCTGCTACCTGAGCAGCTTTTCTCTGTTGGTTTAGGGTGCCAACATTCCAGGTGCCAATTCTGGAGGATTTCCTGGTAGACAAAAGGTGAGTCGGCAATCCGGACTCGTTACGGCTTCCTTCGGCTTGTGTCATACGTCTCTTAGACAGAGAGCCTTTATCTTTCCTGGTTGGCAGATTTACTTTATATCTCTTTGACTTGTCCATGCTTGTGAAGTTTTTTCGACTTATTTTTTTTTTTACAGTATGGGATAGCCAGCCCCATGACCAACCCTCCTTTGTCGCCTCTTACGAACATGTCTGGTAGGGTACAGCGCCGCTACTCTTTACTTACCTTTTGGACCCCGGCAGAGCACGGGCGGGTGTGATTATACTTCCGATATATTTAAATGCATCTACTTGTTTTAGTTGTCTGCCGTCTATTGTTATTTTGATATTCTGTTTCTCTTATGCGATATTCATGACTTCTGTTTTGTTGATGTTGATTTTCGTTTAGTATTTTGTTTCCGTGTTGTTGGGTCTATTCAAGTGTTGTTGTAATCCCAAGAACAAGTCATTATTCTTCTGTACTTCGATGTTGTTTTATTATAAAATAACATTTATGTCAAAATGTCGTTATAAATCTGTTTTGATTTGTTACATGTAATATTTGATAAAATAACAATAGTTATAGTACAAAACAGCTAACACGAATAAGGAAGTCGGTAACGTGTTTGCTTTTAATGGTATTTAATGGTATATATTGCGTCTGTACAAATGTGATTTTACAGAAGAATGTTGAGAATAGCATGGGCAACTAAGAAGAGTAATGAAAACGTTCTGAAAGAGACCAAAGCAAAAAGAGAGCTAATTTATAATATTAGGAAGAAACAATCATCATTTTATTCCATTGTAGTGAGAAGAGAAAAGCTGGACCATATTTTAACTATGAACATTCAGGGACGAAGAGATAGAGGGAAGGAAAGAGACAAAAAAATATTAGACAGCTTAAGAAAATCGTTTGGCAGAAGGTGATCGATAGTTTTGGAGAGACATGATCACCTACGCCACCAGGCCCGGTATTTGATGATGATGATGATGATGATGATGATGACTATGATGATGATGATGATGATGATGATATTGGTAAACACATTGGACATAAAATATATAACTAAATATTGTCTTCTTAATCTGTTCTATCTGTTTTGGCGTATGTATTTCACAATATTTTTTTTTTTATAATGTCTTCTACTTTAGGCTACAACTAAAAAAACAACTACAGTAAGTTAATGTATATGAAGATGTGTAAACAAAATACTTCTACGTGATCGTTTTCATCATGAACTATTTATCTAAATTAATTGAAAATTAACCTTTTTATTTCCGATGTAGCCTTCTTCACTTTCTTGAATGTGTGTCTTTGTTAAATTATTTCAGGATATGTTGTTTGTCATTAGCTTATGCATGCGATTGTTACCGCTGAGTGCAATACATCTAGCACAATGTATGGTTAATTTTATTCGTTTTCTATAATGTGCATTATATATGAGTTCTTAGAAACTACACGCATTTTCGCTCATTATTCTGCAATGCTCAATCTATCTAGGAAGCACACTTGATGTTCAATTAGTAATGCCAATACGATCATTGAATACTTGAACTGATGCGCAAATTATTAATCTGAAAATGTATCCGTTCCTTTTTTCATTAAACTGAGGAGTTCTTCTATATTTCTTCCTCTTCCCTTCATCATTTGCCATTTCAGCGTCCAGTGGATATATAATTTGCAGTCTTTTGCCTTTCTGCTAGAGTCTGCTGCGGAAATGTTTCTTATTGATTGTTATATTCCGTCAGTCCATAGTTTGTATGATCGGTCTTTGGATCTGGTTGTCTCGCAATGTTTATTGAATCTTCGTTGTGTTGTATTTATTCTTTCTACATTGCCAATGACCAAACAATTGTATATGTTACTTCTTTATTTATTTTATAGCTGACTCATTTCAAGTTTTTATTCTCAGATCATCGTTTCTGTTTTTATCTGTTAGGCGTTTTACTGTCATTCGTCCAATACATTTAAATTCGGTTGAGGCTTTGTTTTTTTTTTTTTTTTCGTTCTTGCATTTAGGGTCCAGGACATGCATTGATATCAAAACGTTGGAATGAAGATTGTATTGTAGAGTGCAGTTTTAACTCAAAATGTTGTTTATTGTTGAATAATAGTGGTGATACCTGTTCGATGTTTTGATGCGCTTTATTGCATCGTCAGTACATTTTTGCTGTTTGTGAATTGTCGTTTGTGGCTCTACTTCCGTGATATTTAATTTCCTCTACTTGTTTTAGTTGTCTGCCGTCTATTGTTATTTTGATATTATATTTCTCTAATGCGATATCCATGACTTATGTTTTGTTGGTATTGATTTTGTTTTTTTTTTTTTAATTTGTGCCTTTGCTGTTGGGTCTATTCAAGTGTTTTTGTAGGTCTTCCATTTTCCCAATTCTATTTTGCAAGCTGAAGTAATAACATACTATAATTTGGTCTCTAATGGTCTCTATTCTAAAAGCACTTGCATAGTTTTTTGTGTGTATTCATTACAATTTCATTTCATTTCAGTTTGTTTTAATTGTATCTTATTTTTAATACAAAGAGTCAATATTTATTACTTATGTGCCTTTCAGATTAATGTGGGCTGTTCTGAATATATGGTTTTTTGTGCTCACGAACTGATAATATATTGATACATTTGCATATAGCTCGACAAAAGACATGTGTTCGTATACTCCCATGAACAAATCATTATTCTTCTGTTCTTCGATGTTGTGATATTTTAAAATCTAATTTGTGTCAAAATGTCTTTATAAATAAGTTTTGATTTGTTGCATGTGATACAATTTTGATAAAATAACATATGTTACAGTACACAACAGCTAACACGAACAAGGACGTCAGTAAAGTGTTTACTTTTAATGGTATTGAATGGTATATACGGGTGTTGAAAACATTGTAGGCATGGGATACTATATGCCTGGTTGGCTATATTTGTTGAGTAAACAATTTCGGGAAGAGGAATACATGATCATATTCCTTTTAACGTGTAATTGCACAATTACAAATATTCATCACGTATCTATTTCCCTGGCCATTATTTGAAATTACATGTTTGTATGTTGTAGAACACACTGGTGTCAAAATATATACTGTTCATGTCATTAGAGAGAATTTAATTATTTCAAAACTTGTATTTTTGCTTTCTTCATTATTTATTGTTTTATTTTTGTTAAATTTGCTTATTATCATCCCATACCTCAACGATGTATGCAGAAATTGAGTATGTGTTTAAGGTAGCTGTTCTGTACACATTTATATAGAGAACTGAATAGCCATGCACATGGTGGCCTTAACGTTATATGTAGCCGCTTTTTGGAACTACAATTAACCGTTTATTATATTGGTAAACTGCAACATTATTAAAAACATGTACATGAATTTAAATAGTTGGGAACTTTGTTAACCTCAGACGGCAGATGTACAACAGAGGTGAGATGCAGAATGGCTCTAACAAAAGCAGGTTTCGAAAAAAAAAATTGGAAGACACTATGCATTCCATTTTTGACTAAAGAAACACGAAAAAAGAGTTCTTAAATGTTATGCAGTGATTTTACAGAAGAATGTTGAGAATACCATGGGCAACTAAACAGAATAATGAAAACGTTCTGAAAGAGGCCAAAGCAAAAAGAGAGCTAATGTCCAATATTAGGTAGAAACAATCATCATTTTCTTGCCATGCAGCGAGAAGAGAACAGTTGGAATATATTGTAACTGGGAACATTCAGGGACGAAGAGATAGAGGGAAGGAAAGAGACAAAAAATATCAAGACAGCTTAAGAAAATGGCTTCGCAGAAGGTGATCGATATTTGTTGAGAGACATGATAACCTTCGCCAGCAGTAAGTAATTGATCAAGTAATTGATGATGATGATAATGATGATGATGATATTAATAAACATATGTATTTCACAACATTTTGATTTTTTTTTTAAATGTCTTCTTCTTTAGCCTAGAACTAAAAAAACAACTATAGTAAGTTAATGTATATGAAGATGTGTAATCAAAATACTTCTGCGTGATCGCGTTCATCATGAACTATTTCTTTAAATTAATTGAAAGTTAACCTTTTTATTTCCGATGTTGACTTCTTCACTTTCTTGAGTTTTTGTCTCTTTTAAATTATTTCAGGATATGTTGTGTGCCATTATGTAATGCATGCGATTTTTACTGCTGAGCGCAATACATCTAGCACAATGTATGGTTCATTTTATTAGTTTTCTATAATGTGCATTATATATGAGTACTTAGAATCTACACGCATTTTCGCTCATTATTACACCATGCTCACTCTATCTAGGAAACACATTTGTTGTTCAATTAGTGATGCCAATACGATTATTGAATACTTGAACTGATGAGCAAATTAATAATCAGAAAATGTATCCGTCTCCTCTTTTCCTTAATTGAGCTTTTCTATTTCTTCTGTTTTCCTTCATTTACCATTTCAGCGTCGAGTGGAGATATAATTTGCAGTCTATTGCTTTCTGTTAGAGTCAGCTGCAGCAATGTTTCTTATTGTTTGTTATAGTTCGTCAATCCATCGTTTTCATGATCGGCATCGGGGTCTGGTTTTCTCGCAAATTTTATTGAATCTTTGTTGTGGTGTATTTTGTTCTTTCTACCTTGTCAGTGACCAAACAATTGTATATATTACTTATTTCTGTATTTATTTTATAGCTGTATTATTTCTAGTTTTTAATCTTAGTTCATGGTTTCTGTTTTTATCTTTTAGCATGTTTACTGTCACTCGTCTACATTTAATCTAAGTTCAGGTTTTTTTTTTTTTTGCTCTTGCATCAAGGGTCCAGGACTGGCATTGATATCAAAACGTTGGAATGAAGATTGTATTGTAGATTGCATTTATAGCTCTAATGTTATTTCTTTGTTGAATAATAGTGGTTAAATGTTTTAATACGCTTTGTTGCATCTTCAGTACATTTCTAAAGTTTGTGAATTGATTTTTGCGTCTACAATTCCTAGAAATATAAATTCCGCTACTTGTTTTAGTTGTATACCGTCTATTGTTTTGTTTTCTTCGATATTCTGTTTCTCTTATGCGATATTCATGACTTCTTTTTTGTCGATGTTGATTTTGGTTTTGTATTTTGTGGCCGTGCTGTTGGATCTATTCAAGTTCTTTTTTAGGTCTTCCATTCTCCCATTATATATTGCAATATGAAGTACTATAATTTTGCCTATAATGTTATATATTATAAAAGCACTTGCATATTTTTTTGTATTCATTACGATTTCATTTCATTTCAGTTTGTTTTAATTTCATCTTATTGTTAAACAAAGAGTAATATTTACTTCTGCAAATGTACCTTTTAGATTTGTGCATGCTGTTATAAATATATGGTTGTATTGTGCTCAGGAACTGATAATACATTTATAAATGCATATCTAGCTCGACTAAAGACATATGTTCGTGTACTCCCATGAACAAGTCATTATTCTTCTGTACTTCGATTTTGTGTTATTATGAAATAACATGTGTGTCAAAACGTCGTTATAAATCTGTTTTGAATTGTTACATGTCATATTTGACAAAATAACAATAGTGACAGTACAAAACAGCTAACACGAACAAGGAAGTCAGTAACGTGTTTACTTTTAATTGTATTGAATGGTATATATATATATATATATATATATATATATATATATATATATATATATATATATATATATATATGTGTGTATATATATGGGTCTTGAGCACGTTGTAGGCATGGGATAAACTATGCAGTTTATAATACTTGTTGAGTTACCAATTTTTGAAGAGTAATACATGATCACACTCGTTATAACGTGTAAGTGCACAAATACAAATTCTCACCATGTATTTATTTCCCTGGCGATTATTTGAAATTACATGTTCGTTTGTTGTTAGAACACACACGTGTCAAAATATCTACGGTATATGTCATTAGAGAGAATTTATTTACTTCAAAACTTTTTTTTGTCTTTCTTATTATCATCCCAAACTTTAACGGTGTGTACAGAAATTGAGTATGTGTTTAAGGTAGCTGGTCTGTACTCATTTATAAAGTGGGGATTTTAGTTATAAACTTTGTTCAACTATTATACGTAGAGTAGTTATTTGATCAGCGCATGATCTGTTCTTCCTAAAACCTGCGTGTTAATCTCTCAAATGTTTCCCTATGACCTCTTTTAGTCTCTCCATAATGATTCTGCTTAATATTTTTGCTGGCACTGATAGTAGCATAAATCGCATACAATTTGTGCACTCCTGTACATTTCCTTTCTTTTGTAGTTTGATCATATAACCTTCTTTCCACTCTTTATGTATTTCTTCCCTCTTCCTAAATATTATAAAATATATTATGTAACATCGTGGTAGAAGTGTTAATATATGCTTTGATGGCTTCGAAGGAATTTCATATGGCCATGTGGCTTTACCATGTTTTAATAGTTGTATGGCTTTTTCATTATTTATTCTTTACTTGGTTTGCAACAGTTAACGTGTACCTCTTCTTCTGCTGGTAGTAAATCTGGAGGAGTATTTGAGCGGGGTCTGTTCAAAAGTTCTTCAAAATGTTATTTCCATCTCTCCATTTGTTCCCGTATATTACTAAACAGATTTCCTTTCTTATCTTTAATAAAGGCATTGATCTGTTTATATTTTCCACGTAATTTCTTTGTGCTGTTGTACAGTTCCTTCATATTCCATTTATTTGCTGCTTCTTCTGCCTCTGTAGCTAATTCATCTACATAGTTCATCTTATCCCTTTTAGAGTATCATCTCACTTCTTTGTTCACCTCTGTGTAAGCTACCTTTGTCTTGGCTTTATTATTTCTCGTTTTGCTTTTATTTGTGTCTGCTTTCTTGTCCTTTCTTTCTTTCTGTAATTGTATCCAGGGTCTCTGCTGTCATCCATGCCTTATTCTGGCGTTCTCTTTTCCCCACTGTTTCTTCGTATGTCTCGTTCCATATGTATTTTACCTTTTTCCAATATTATATATTCATTGTATTTTCTAGTTGTTGGAGGACTTGGTATTTGTTTGATATTGTGACTGCGAATTTATCTTTAATTCCTTGTTCTTTAAGAAACCCTACATTGAAATACTGTCTACTCTTATTCACTGTAGTATACCTTTTTATTTTTATTTTAAGTTTGGCTATCATAAGATGATGATCAGAAGCTACATCTGCACCTCTATATATTTTTACATCTTGTAAGGATGTAAAAAGTAATATAAAGTACCTCCGTCACGCCAAGTGGCGTATAGGGAAATATGGTGTTAGTGACCCTATATTTTACAGACCTTCAGCACATGATTTATGTGCTTGTAAGGATGACTTTAACTTATAATTAATACATATGTGATCAATTTGATTTTCTGTTCTATTATCTGATTTCACCCATGTAGCTTTGTTTAGTCTTTTATGTTGGAATATTGTTCTTCTTATGCTCACTTGATTTGAGGCGCAGAAATTCACAAATATCTCTCCATTCTCGTTTATATTTATACGTCCATGTTTTCCAATAATCTCTTCGAAGCCTCTGTTGTCTGATCCTACTTGAGCATTTAGGTCTCCCATTTTGATAATAATATCATTGGCTCGTCTTGCATCCATCTGACATTTTATCTGTTTATAGAAATCCTCTTTAACTAAATCATCCTTATCGTTGGTTGGGTCATAGCATTGGATAATGTGTAATTTTATTTTTGATTTTTGGTTGTTTTAAATGTAGCTCTCATTAGTCTTGGTCCTACTGCTTCCCATTCTATTAGTGTCTTCTGTGCATTCATTTATAGCATTACAGCTACCTCTTCACTATGTTGTGCTCCGGGTTCCTGGTGTCCTGATGATAAAATCATATGTCCTGTATTTAGATTTATTCTTTCCGTTGTTAGCCATCATGTTTCACATATTCGCATAATTTATATCTTGTAGTTTGCCATTTCTGCTGCTACCTGAGCAGCTTTTCTCTGTTGGTTTAGGGTGCCAACATTCCAGGTGCCAATTCTGGAGGATTTCCTGGTAGACAAAAGGTGAGTCGGCAATCCGGACTCGTTACGGCTTCCCTCGGCTTGTGTCATACGTCTCTTAGACAGAGAGCCTTTATCTTTCCTGGCTGGCAGATTTACTTTATATCTCTTTGACTTGTCCATGCTTGTGAAGTTTTTTCGACTTATTTTTTTTTTACAGTATGGGATAGCCAGCCCCATGACCAACCCTCCTTTGTCGCCTCTTACGAACATGTCTGGTAGGGTACAGCGCCGCTACTCTTTACTTACCTTTTGGACCCCGGCAGAGCACGGGCGGGTGTGATTATACTTCCGATATATTTAAATGCATCTACTTGTTTTAGTTGTCTGCCGTCTATTGTTATTTTGATATTATGTTTCTCTTATGCGATATTCATGACTTCTGTTTTGTTGATGTTGATTTTCGTTTAGTATTTTGTTTCCGTGTTGTTGGGTCTATTCAAGTGTTGTTGTAATCCCAAGAACAAGTCATTATTCTTCTGTACTTCGATGTTGTTTTATTATAAAATAACATTTATGTCAAAATGTCGTTATAAATCTGTTTTGATTTGTTACATGTAATATTTGATAAAATAACAATAGTTATAGTACAAAACAGCTAACACGAATAAGGAAGTCGGTAACGTGTTTACTTTTAATGGTATTTAATGGTATATATTGCGTCTGTACAAATGCGATTTTACAGAAGAATGTTGAGAATAGCATGGGCAACTAAGAAGAGTAATGAAAACGTTCTGAAAGAGACCAAAGCAAAAAGAGAGCTAATTTATAATATTAGGAAGAAACAATCATCATTTTATTCCATTGTAGTGAGAAGAGAAAAGCTGGACCATATTTTAACTATGAACATTCAGGGACGAAGAGATAGAGGGAAGGAAAGAGACAAAAAATATTAGACAGCTTAAGAAAATCGTTTGGCAGAAGGTGATCGATAGTTTTGGAGAGACATGATCACCTACGCCACCAGGCCCGGTATTTGATGATGATGATGATGATGATGATGATGACTATGATGATGATGATGATGATGATGATGATGATGATATTGGTAAACACATCGGACATAAAATATATAACTAAATAGTGTCTTCTTAATCTGTTCTATCTGTTTTGGCGTATGTATTTCACAATATTTTTTTTTTATAATGTCTTCTACTTTAGGCTACAACTAAAAAAACAACTACAGTAAGTTAATGTATATGAAGATGTGTAAACAAAATACTTCTACGTGATCGTTTGCATCATGAACTATTTATCTAAATTAATTGAAAATTAACCTTTTTATTTCCGATGTAGCCTTCTTCACTTTCTTGAATGTGTGTCTTTGTTAAATTATTTCAGGATATGTTGTTTGTCATTAGCTAATGCATGCGATTGTTACTGCTGAGCGCAATACATCTAGCACAATGTATGGTTAATTTTATTCGTTTTCTATAATGTGCATTATATATGAGTTCTTATAAACTACACGCATTTTCGCTCATTATTCTGCAATGCTCAATCTATCTAGGAAGCACACTTGATGTTCAATTAGTAATGTCAATACGATCATTGAATACTTGAACTGATGCGCAAATTATTAATCTGAAAATGTATCCGTTCCTTTTTTCATTAAACTGAGGAGTTCTTCTATATTTCTTCCTCTTCCCTTCATCATTTGCCATTTCAGCGTCCAGTGGATATAATAATTTGCAGTCTTTTGCCTTTCTGATAGAGTCTGCTGCGGAAATGTTTCTTATTGATTGTTATATTCCGTCAGTCCATAGTTTGTATGATCGGTCTTTGGATCTGGTTGTCTCGCAATGTTTATTGAATCTTCGTTGTGTTGTATTTATTCTTTCTTCATTGCCAATGACCAAACAATTGTATATGTTACTTCTTTATTTATTTTATAGCTGACTCATTTCTAGTTTTTATTCTCTGATCATCGTTTCTGTTTTTATCTGTTAGGCGTTTTACTGTCATTCGTCCAATACATTTAAATTCGGTTGAGGCTTTGTTTGTTTTTTTTTTCGTTCTTGCATTTAGGGTCCAGGACATGCATTGATATCAAAACGTTGGAATGAAGATTGTATTGTAGAGTGCAGTTTTAACTCAAAATGTTGTTTATTGTTGAATAATAGTGGTGATACCTGTTCGATGTTTTGATGCGCTTTATTGCATCGTCAGTACATTTTTGCTGTTTGTGAATTGTCGTTTGTGGCTCTACTTCCGTGATATTTAATTTCCTCTACTTGTTTTAGTTGTCTGCCGTCTATTGTTATTTTGATATTATATTTCTCTAATGCGATATCCATGATTTATGTTTTGTTGATATTGATTTTTTTTTTTTTAATTTGTGACTTTGCTGTTGGGTCTATTCAAGTGTTTTTGTAGGTCTTCCATTTTCCCAATTCTATTTTGCAAGCTGAAGTAATAACATACTATAATTTGGTCTCTAATGGTCTCTATTCTAAAAGCACTTGCATAGTTTTTTTGTGTGTATTCATTACAATTTCATTTCATTTCAGTTTGTTTTAATTTTATCTTATTTTTAATACAAAGAGTCAATATTTATTACTTATGTGCCTTTCAGATTAGTGTGGGCTGTTCTGAATATATGGTTTTTTGTGCTCACGAACTGATAATATATTGATACATTTGCATATAGCTCGACAAAAGACATGTGTTCGTATACTCCCATGAACAAATCATTATTCTTCTGTTCTTCGATGTTGTGATATTTTAAAATCTAATTTGTGTCAAAATGTCTTTATAAATATGTTTTGATTTGTTGCATGTGATACAATTTTTATAAAATAACATATGTTACAGTACACAACAGCTAACATGAACAAGGACGTCAGTAAAGTGTTTACTTTTAATGGTATTGAATGGTATATACGGGTGTTGAAAACATTGTAGGCATGGGATACTATATGCCTGGTTGGCTATATTTGTTGAGTAAACAATTTCGGGAAGAGGAATGCAAGATCATATTCCTTTTAACGTGTAATTGCACAATTACAAATATTCATCACGTATCTATTTCCCTGGCCATTATTTGAAATTACATGTTTGTATGTTGTAGAACACACTGGTGTCAAAATATATACTGTTCATGTCATTAGAGAGAATTTAATTATTTCAAAACTTGTATTTTTGCTTTCTTCATTATTTATTGTTTTATTTTTGTTAAATTTGCTTATTATCATCCCATACCTCAACGAGTATGCAGAAATTGAGTATGTGTTTAAGGTACCTGTTCTGTACACATTTATATAGAGAACTGAATAGCCATGCACATGGTGGCCTTAACGTTATATGTAGCCGCTTTTTGGAACTACAATTAACCGTTTATTATATTGGTAAACTGCAACATTATTAAAACATGTACATGAATTTAAATAGTTGGGAACTCTGTTAACCTCAGACGGCAGATGTACAACAGAGGTGAGATGCAGAATGGCTCTAACAAAAGCAGGTTTCGAAAAAAAAATTGGAAGACACTATGCATTCCATTTTTGACTAAAGAAACACGAAAAAAGAGTTCTTAAATGTTATGCAGTGATTTTACAGAAGAATGTTGAGAATACCATGGGCAACTAAAAAGAATAATGAAAACGTTCTGAAAGAGGCCAAAGCAAAAAGAGAGCTAATGTCCAATATTAGGTAGAAACAATCATCATTTTCTTGCCATGCAGCGAGAAGAGAACAGTTGGAATATATTGTAACTGGGAACATTCAGGGACGAAGAGATAGAGGGAAGGAAAGAGACAAAAAATATCAAGACAGCTTAAGAAAATGGCTTCGCAGAAGGTGATCGATATTTGTTGAGAGACATGATAACCTTCGTCAGCAGTAAGTAATTGATCAAGTAATTGATAATGATGATAATGATGATGATGATATTAATAAACATACGTATTTCACAACATTTTGATTTTTTTTTATGTCTTCTTCTTTAGCCTAGAACTAAAAAAACAACTATAGTAAGTTAATGTATATGAAGATGTGTAATCAAAATACTTCTGCGTGATCGCGTTCATCATGAACTATTTCTTTAAATTAATTGAAAGTTAACCTTTTTATTTCCGATGTTGACTTCTTCACTTTCTTGAGTTTTTGTCTCTTTTAAATTATTTCAGGATATGTTGTGTGCCATTATGTAATGCATGCGATTTTTACTGCTGAGCGCAATACATCTAGCACAATGTATGGTTCATTTTATTAGTTTTCTATAATGTGCATTATATATGAGTACTTAGAATCTACACGCATTTTCGCTCATTATTACACCATGCTCACTCTATCTAGGAAACACATTTGTTGTTCAATTAGTGATGCCAATACGATTATTGAATACTTGAACTGATGAGCAAATTAATAATCAGAAAATGTATCCGTCTCCTCTTTTCCTTAATTGAGCTTTTCTATTTCTTGTGTTTTCCTTCATTTACCATTTCAGCGTCGAGTGGAGATATAATTTGCAGTCTATTGCTTTCTGTTAGAGTCAGCTGCAGCAATGTTTCTTATTGTTTGTTATAGTTCGTCAATCCATCGTTTTCATGATCGGCATCGGGGTCTGGTTTTCTCGCAAATTTTATTGAATCTTTGTTGTGGTGTATTTTGTTCTTTCTACCTTGTCAGTGACCAAACAATTGTATATATATCTTATTTCTGTATTTATTTTATAGCTGTATTATTTCTAGTTTTTAATCTTAGTTCATGGTTTCTGTTTTTATCTTTTAGCATGTTTACTGTCACTCGTCTACATTTAATCTAAGTTCAGGTTTTTTTTTATTTTGCTCTTGCATCAAGGGTCCAGGACTGGCATTGATATCAAAACGTTGGAATGAAGATTGTATTGTAGATTGCATTTATAGCTCTAATTTTATTTCTTTGTTGAATAATAGTGGTTAAATGTTTTAATACGCTTTGTTGCATCTTCAGTACATTTCTAAAGATTGTGAATTGACTTTTGCGTCTATAATTCCTAGAAATATAAATTCCGCTACTTGTTTTAGTTGTATACCGTCTATTGTTTTGTTTTCTTCTATATTCTGTTTCTCTTATGCGATATTCATGACTTCTATTTTGTCGATGTTGATTTTGGTTTTGTATTTTGTGGCCGTGCTGTTGGATCTATTCAAGTTCTTTTTTAGGTCTTCCATTCTCCCATCATATATTGCATTATGAAGTATTATAATTTTGCCTATAATGTTATATATTATAAAAGCACTTGCATATTTTTTGTATTCATTACGATTGCATTTCATTTCAGTTTGTTTTAATTTCATCTTATTGTTAAACAAAGAGTAATATTTACTTCTGCAAATGTACCTTTTAGATTTGTGCATGCTGTTATAAATATATGGTTGTATTATGCTCAGGAACTGATAATACATTTATAAATGCATATCTAGCTCGACTAAAGACATATGTTCGTGTACTCCCATGAACAAGTCATTATTCTTCTGTACTTCGATTTTGTGTTATTATGAAATAACATGTGTGTCAAAACGTCGTTATAAATCTGTTTTGAATTGTTACATGTCATATTTGACAAAATAACAATAGTGACAGTACAAGACAGCTAACACGAACAAGGAAGTCAGTAACGTGTTTACTTTTAATTGTATTGAATGGTATATATATATATATATATATATATATATATATATATATATATATATATATATATATATATATATATATATATATATATATATATATGTGTGTGTGTGTATATATATATGGGTCTTGAGCACGTTGTAGGCATGGGATAAACTATGCAGTTTATAATACTTGTTGAGTTACCAATTTTTGAAGAGTAATACATGATCACACTCGTTATAACGTGTAAGTGCACAAATACAAATTCTCACCATGTATTTATTTCCCTGGCGATTATTTGAAATTACATGTTCGTTTGTTGTTAGAACACACACGTGTCAAAATATCTACGGTATATGTCATTAGAGAGAATTTATTTACTTCAAAACTTTTTTTTGTCTTTCTTATTATCATCCCAAACTTTAACGGTGTGTACAGAAATTGAGTATGTGTTTAAGGTAGCTGGTCTGTACTCATTTATAAAGTGGGGATTTTAGTTATAAACTTTGTTCAACTATTATACGTAGAGTAGTTATTTGATCAGCGCATGATCTGTTCTTCCTAAAACCTGCGTGTTAATCTCTCAAATGTTTCTCTATGACCTCTTTTAGTCTCTCCATAATGATTCTGCTTAATATTTTTGCTGGCACTGATAGTAGCATAAATCGCATACAATTTGTGCACTCCTGTACATTTCCTTTCTTTTGTAGTTTGATCATATAACCTTCTTTCCACTCTTTATGTATTTCTTCCCTCTTCCTAAATATTATAAAATATATTATGTAACATCGTGGTAGAAGTGTTAATATATGCTTTGATGGCTTCGAAGGAATTTCATATGGCCATGTGGCTTTACCATGTTTTAATAGTTGTATGGCTTTTTCATTATTTATTCTTTACTTGGTTTGCAACAGTTAACGTGTACCTCTTCTTCTGCTGGTAGTAAATCTGGAGGAGTATTTGAGCGGGGTCTGTTCAAAAGTTCTTCAAAATGTTATTTCCATCTCTCCATTTGTTCCCGTATATTACTAAACATATTTCCTTTCTTATCTTTAATAAAGGCATTGATCTGTTTATATTTTCCACGTAATTTCTTTGTGCTGTTGTACAGTTCCTTCATATTCCATTTATTTGCTGCTTCTTCTGCCTCTGTAGCTAATTCATCTACATAGTTCATCTTATCCCTTTTAGAGTATCATCTCACTTCTTTGTTCACCTCTGTGTAAGCTACCTTTGTCTTGGCTTTATTATTTCTCGTTTTGCTTTTATTTGTGTCTGCTTTCTTGTCCTTTCTTTCTTTCTTTAATTGTATCCAGGGTCTCTGCTGTCATCCATGCCTTATTCTGGCGTTCTCTTTTCCCCACTGTTTCTTCGTATGTCTCGTTCCATATGTATTTTACCTTTTTCCAATGATATTATATATTCATTGTATTTTCTAGTTGTTGGAGGACTTGGTATTTGTTTGATATTGTGACTGCGAATTTATCTTTAATTCCTTGTTCTTTAAGAAACCCTACATTGAAATACTGTCTACTCTTATTCACTGTAGTATACCTTTTTATTTTAATTTTAAGTTTGGCTATCATAAGATGATGATCAGAAGCTACATCTGCACCTCTATCTATTTTTACATCTTGTAAGGATGTAAAAAGTAATATAAAGTACCCCCGTCACGCCAAGTGGCGTATAGGGAAATATGGTGTTAGTGACCCTATATTTTACAGACCTTCAGCACATGATTTATGTGCTTGTAAGGATGACTTTAACTTATAATTAATACATATGTGATCAATTTGATTTTCTGTTCTATGATCTGATTTCACCCATGTAGCTTTGTTTAGTCTTTTATGTTGGAATATTGTTCTTCTTATGCTCACTTGATTAGAGGCGCAGAAATTCACAAATATCTCTCCATTCTCGTTTATATTTATACGTCCATGTTTTCCAATAATCTCTTCGAAGCCTCTGTTGTCTGATCTTACTTGAGCATTTAGGTCTCCCATTTTGATTATAATTTCATTGGCTCGTCTTGCATCCATCTGACATTTTATCTGTTTATAGAAATCATCTTTAACTAAATCATCCTTATCGTTGGTTGGGTCATAGCATTGGATAATGTGTACTTTTATTTTTGATTTTTGGTTGTTTTAAATGTAGCTCTCATTAGTCTTGATCCTACTGCTTCCCATTCTATTAGTGTCTTCTGTGCATTCCTTTATAGCATTACAGCTACCTCTTCACTATGTTGTGCTCCGGGTTCCTGATGTCCTGATGATAAAATCATATGTCATGTATTTAGATTTATTCTTTCCGTTGTTAGCCATCATGTTTCACATATTCGCATAATTTATATCTTGTAGTTTGTCATTTCTGCTGCTACCTGAGCAGCTTTTCTCTGTTGGTTTAGGGTGCCAACATTCCAGGTGCCAATTCTGGAGGATTTCCTGGTAGACAAAAGGTGAGTCGGCAATCCGGACTCGTTACGGCTTCCTTCGGCTTGTGTCATACGTCTCTTAGACAGAGAGCCTTTATCTTTCCTGGTTGGCAGATTTACTTTATATCTCTTTGACTTGTCCATGCTTGTGAAGTTTTTTCGACTTATTTTTTTTTTTACAGTATGGGATAGCCAGCCCCATGACCAACCCTCCTTTGTCGCCTCTTACGAACATGTCTGGTAGGGTACAGCGCCGCTACTCTTTACTTACCTTTTGGACCCCGGCAGAGCACGGGCGGGTGTGATTATACTTCCGATATATTTAAATGCATCTACTTGTTTTAGTTGTCTGCCGTCTATTGTTATTTTGATATTCTGTTTCTCTTATGCGATATTCATGACTTCTGTTTTGTTGAGGTTGATTTTCGTTTAGTATTTTGTTTCCGTGTTGTTGGGTCTATTCAAGTGTTGTTGTAATCCCAAGAACAAGTCATTATTCTTCTGTACTTCGATGTTGTTTTATTATAAAATAACATTTATGTCAAAATGTCGTTATAAATCTGTTTTGATTTGTTACATGTAATATTTGATAAAATAACAATAGTTATAGTACAAAACAGCTAACACGAATAAGGAAGTCGGTAACGTGTTTGCTTTTAATGGTATTTAATGGTATATATTGCGTCTGTACAAATGTGATTTTACAGAAGAATGTTGAGAATAGCATGGGCAACTAAGAAGAGTAATGAAAACGTTCTGAAAGAGACCAAAGCAAAAAGAGAGCTAATTTATAATATTAGGAAGAAACAATCATCATTTTATTCCATTGTAGTGAGAAGAGAAAAGCTGGACCATATTTTAACTATGAACATTCAGGGACGAAGAGATAGAGGGAAGGAAAGAGACAAAAAAATATTAGACAGCTTAAGAAAATCGTTTGGCAGAAGGTGATCGATAGTTTTGGAGAGACATGATCACATACGCCACCAGGCCCGGTATTTGATGATGATGATGATGATGATGATGATGATGACTATGATGATGATGATGATGATGATGATATTGGTAAACACATTGGACATAAGATATATAACTAAATATTGTCTTCTTAATCTGTTCTATCTGTTTTGGCGTATGTATTTCACAATATTTTTTTTTTTATAATTTCTTCTACTTTAGGCTACAACTAAAAAAACAACTACAGTAAGTTAATGTATATGAAGATGTGTAAACAAAATACTTCTACGTGATCGTTTTCATCATGAACTATTTATCTAAATTAATTGAAAATTAACCTTTTTATTTCCGATGTTGACTTCTTCACTTTCTTGAGTTTTTGTCTCTTTTAAATTATTTCAGGATATGTTGTGTGCCATTATGTAATGCATGCGATTTTTACTGCTGAGCGCAATACATCTAGCACAATGTATGGTTCATTTTATTAGTTTTCTATAATGTGCATTATATATGAGTACTTAGAATCTACACGCATTTTCGCTCATTATTACACCATGCTCACTCTATCTAGGAAACACATTTGTTGTTCAATTAGTGATGCCAATACGATTATTGAATACTTGAACTGATGAGCAAATTAATAATCAGAAAATGTATCCGTCTCCTCTTTTCCTTAATTGAGCTTTTCTATTTCTTCTGTTTTCCTTCATTTACCATTTCAGCGTCGAGTGGAGATATAATTTGCAGTCTATTGCTTTCTGTTAGAGTCAGCTGCAGCAATGTTTCTTATTGTTTGTTATAGTTCGTCAATCCATCGTTTTCATGATCGGCATCGGGGTCTGGTTTTCTCGCAAATGTTATTGAATCTTTGTTGTGGTGTATTTTGTTCTTTCTACCTTGTCAGTGACCAAACAATTGTATATATATCTTATTTCTGTATTTATTTTATAGCTGTATTATTTCTAGTTTTTAATCTTAGTTCATGGTTTCTGTTTTTATCTTTTAGCATGTTTACTGTCACTCGTCTACATTTAATCTAAGTTCAGGTTTTTTTTTTTTTTGCTCTTGCATCAAGGGTCCAGGACTGGCATTGATATCAAAACGTTGGAATGAAGATTGTATTGTAGATTGCATTTATAGCTCTAATGTTATTTCTTTGTTGAATAATAGTGGTTAAATGTTTTAATACGCTTTGTAGAATCTTCAGTACATTTCTAAAGTTTGTGAATTGACTTTTGCGTCTATAATTCCTAGAAATATAAATTCCGCTACTTGTTTTAGTTGTATACCGTCTATTGTTTTGTTTTCTTCGATATTCTGTTTCTCTTATGCGATATTCATGACTTCTATTTTGTCGATGTTGATTTTGGTTTTGTATTTTGTGGCCGTGCTGTTGGATCTATTCAAGTTCTTTTTTAGGTCTTCCATTCTCCCATTATATATTGCAATATGAAGTACTATAATTTTGCATATAATGTTATATATTATAAAAGCACTTGCATATTTTTTGTATTCATTACGATTTCCTTTCATTTCAGTTTGTTTAAATTTTATCTTATTGTTAAACAAAGAGTGATATTTACTTCTGCAAATGTACCTTTTAGATTTGTGCATGCTGTTATAAATATATGGTTGTATTGTGCTCAGGAACTGATAATACATTTATAAATGCATATCTAGCTCGACTAAAGACATATGTTCGTGTACTCCCATGAACAAGTCATTATTCTTCTGTACTTCGATTTTGTGTTATTATGAAATAACATGTGTGTCAAAACGTCGTTATAAATCTGTTTTGAATTGTTACATGTCATATTTGACAAAATAACAATAGTGACAGTACAAAACAGCTAACACGAACAAGGAAGTCAGTAACGTGTTTACTTTTAATTGTATTGAATGGTATATATATATATATATATATATATATATATATATATATATATATATATATATATATATATATATATATATATGTGTGTGTGTGTGTGTATATATATATGGGTCTTGATCACGTTGTAGGCATGAGATAAACTATGCAGTTTATAATACTTGTTGAGTTACCAATTTTTGAAGAGTAATACATGATCACACTCGTTATAACGTGTAAGTGCACAAATACAAATTCTCACCATGTATATATTTCCCTGGCGATTATTTGAAATTACATGTTCGTTTGTTGTTAGAACACACACGTGTCAAAATATCTACGGTATATGTCATTAGAGAGAATTTATTTACTTTAAAACTTTTTTTTGTCTTTCTTATTATCATCCTAAACTTTAACGGTGTGTGCAGAAATTGAGTATGTGTTTAATGTAGCTGGTCTGTACTCATTTATAAAGTGGGGATTTTAGTTATAAACTTTGTTCAACTATTATACGTAGAGTAGTTATTTGATCAGCGCATGATCTGTTCTTCCTAAAACCTGCGTGTTAATCTCTCAAATGTTTCTCTATGACCTCTTTTAGTCTCTCCATAATGATTCTGCTTAATATTTTTGCTGGCACTGATAGTAGCATAAATCGCATACAATTTGTGCACTCCTGTACATTTCCTTTCTTTTGTAGTTTGATCATATAACCTTCTTTCCACTCTTTATGTATTTCTTCCCTCTTCCTAAATATTATAAAATATATTATGTAACATCGTGGTAGAAGTGTTAATATATGCTTTGATGGCTTCGAAGGAATTTCATATGGCCATGTGGCTTTACCATGTTTTAATAGTTGTATGGCTTTTTCATTATTTATTCTTTACTTGGTTTGCAACAGTTAACGTGTACCTCTTCTTCTGCTGGTAGTAAATCTGGAGGAGTATTTGAGCGGGGTCTGTACTAAAAGTTCTTCAAAATGTTATTTCCATCTCTCCATTTGTTCCCGTATATTACTAAACAGATTTCCTTTCTTATCTTTAATAAAGGCATTGATCTGTTTATATTGTCCACGTAATTTCTTTGTGCTGTTGTACAGTTCCTTCATATTCCATTTATTTGCTGCTTCTTCTGCCTCTGTAGCTAATTCATCTACATAGTTCATCTTATCCTTTTTAGAGTATCATCTCACTTCTTTGTTCACCTCTGTGTAAGCTACCTTTGTCTTGGCTTTATTATTTCTCGTTTTGCTTTTATTTGTGTCTGCTTTCTTGTCCTTTCTTTCTTTCTTTAATTGTATCCAGGGTATCTGCTGTCATCCATGCCTTTTTCTGGCGTTCTCTTTTCCCCACTGTTTCTTCGTATGTCTCGTTCCATATGTATTTTACCTTTTTCCAATGATATTATATGTTCATTGTATTTTCTAGTTGTTGGAGGACTTGGTATTTGTTTGATATTGTGACTGCGAATTTATCTTTAATTCCTTGTTCTTTAAGAAACCCTACATTGAAATACTGTCTCCTCTTATTCACTGTAGTATACCTTTTTATTTTAATTTTAAGTTTGGCTATCATAAGATGATGATCAGAAGCTACATCTGCACCTCTATATATTTTTACATCTTGTAAGGATGTAAAAAGTAATATAAAGTACCCCCGTCACGCCAAGTGGCGTATAGGGAAATATGGTGTTAGTGACCCTATATTTTACAGACCTTCAGCACATGATTTATGTGCTTGTAAGGATGACTTTAACTTATAATTTATACATATGTGATCAATTTGATTTTCTGTTCTATGATCTGATTTCACCCATGTAGCTTTGTTTAGTCTTTTATGTTGGAATATTGTTCTTCTTATGCTCACTTGATTAGAGGCGCAGAAATTCACAAATATCTCTCCATTCTCGTTTATATCTATACGTCCATGTTTTCCAATAATCTCTTCGAAGCCTCTGTTGTCTGATCTTACTTGAGCATTTAGGTCTCCCATTTTGATTATAATATCATTGGCTCGTCTTGCATCCATCTGACATTTTATCTGTTTATAGAAATCATCTTTAACTAAATCATCCATATCGTTGGTTGGGTCATAGCATTGGATAATGTGTACTTTTATTTTTGATTTTTGGTTGTTTTAAATGTAGCTCTCATTAGTCTTGGTCCTACTGCTTCCCATTCTATTAGTGTCTGCTGTGCATTCCTTTATAGCATTGCAGCTACCTCTTCACTATGTTGTGCTCCGGGTTCCTGGTGTCCTGATGATACAATCATATGTCCTGTATTTAGATTTATTCTTTCCGTTGTTAGCCATCATGTTTCACATATTCGCATAATTTATATCTTGTAGTTTGTCATTTCTGCTGCTACCTGAGCAGCTTTTCTCTGTTGGTTTAGGGTGCCAACATTCCAGGTGCCAATTCTGGAGGATTTCCTAGTAGACAAAAGGTGAGTCGGCAATCCGGACTCGTTACGGCTTCCTTCGGCTTGTGTCATACGTCTCTTAGACAGAGAGCCTTTATCTTTCCTGGTTGGCAGATTTACTTTATATCTCTTTGACTTGTCCATGCTTGTGAAGTTTTTTCGACTTTTTTTTTTTTTTTACAGTATGGGATAGCCAGCCCCATGACCAACCCTCCTTTGTCGCCTCTTACGAACATGTCTGGTAGGGTACAGCGCCGCTACTCTTTACTTACCTTTTGGACCCCGGCAGAGCACGGGCGGGTGTGATTATACTTCCGATATATTTAAATGCATCTACTTGTTTTAGTTGTCTGCCGTCTATTGTTATTTTGATATTCTGTTTCTCTTATGCGATATTCATGACTTCTGTTTTGTTGATGTTGATTTTCGTTTAGTATTTTGTTTCCGTGTTGTTGGGTCTATTCAAGTGTTGTTGTAATCCCAAGAACAAGTCATTATTCTTCTGTACTTCGATGTTGTTTTATTATAAAATAACATTTATGTCAAAATGTCGTTATAAATCTGTTTTGATTTGTTACATGTAATATTTGATAAAATAACAATAGTTATAGTACAAAACAGCTAACACGAATAAGGAAGTCGGTAACGTGTTTGCTTTTAATGGTATTTAATGGTATATATTGCGTCTGTACAAATGTGATTTTACAGAAGAATGTTGAGAATAGCATGGGCAACTAAGAAGAGTAATGAAAACGTTCTGAAAGAGACCAAAGCAAAAAGAGAGCTAATTTATAATATTAGGAAGAAACAATCATCATTTTATTCCATTGTAGTGAGAAGAGAAAAGCTGGACCATATTTTAACTATGAACATTCAGGGACGAAGAGATAGAGGGAAGGAAAGAGACAAAAAATATTAGACAGCTTAAGAAAATCGTTTGGCAGAAGGTGATCGATAGTTTTGGAGAGACATGATCACCTACGCCACCAGGCCCGGTATTTGATGATGATGATGATGATGATGATGATGATGATGACTATGATGATGATGATGATGATGATGATGATATTGGTAAACACATTGGACATAAGATATATAACTAAATATTGTCTTCTTAATCTGTTCTATCTGTTTTGGCGTATGTATTTCACAATATTTTTTTTTTTATAATTTCTTCTACTTTAGGCTACAACTAAAAAAACAACTACAGTAAGTTAATGTATATGAAGATGTGTAAACAAAATACTTCTACGTGATCGTTTTCATCATGAACTATTTATCTAAATTAATTGAAAATTAACCTTTTTATTTCCGATGTTGACTTCTTCACTTTCTTGAGTTTTTGTCTCTTTTAAATTATTTCAGGATATGTTGTGTGCCATTATGTAATGCATGCGATTTTTACTGCTGAGCGCAATACATCTAGCACAATGTATGGTTCATTTTATTAGTTTTCTATAATGTGCATTATATATGAGTACTTAGAATCTACACGCATTTTCGCTCATTATTACACCATGCTCACTCTATCTAGGAAACACATTTGTTGTTCAATTAGTGATGCCAATACGATTATTGAATACTTGAACTGATGAGCAAATTAATAATCAGAAAATGTATCCGTCTCCTCTTTTCCTTAATTGAGCTTTTCTATTTCTTCTGTTTTCCTTCATTTACCATTTCAGCGTCGAGTGGAGATATAATTTGCAGTCTATTGCTTTCTGTTAGAGTCAGCTGCAGCAATGTTTCTTATTGTTTGTTATAGTTCGTCAATCCATCGTTTTCATGATCGGCATCGGGGTCTGGTTTTCTCGCAAATGTTATTGAATCTTTGTTGTGGTGTATTTTGTTCTTTCTACCTTGTCAGTGACCAAACAATTGTATATATATCTTATTTCTGTATTTATTTTATAGCTGTATTATTTCTAGTTTTTAATCTTAGTTCATGGTTTCTGTTTTTATCTTTTAGCATGTTTACTGTCACTCGTCTACATTTAATCTAAGTTCAGGTTTTTTTTTTTTTGCTCTTGCATCAAGGGTCCAGGACTGGCATTGATATCAAAACGTTGGAATGAAGATTGTATTGTAGATTGCATTTATAGCTCTAATGTTATTTCTTTGTTGAATAATAGTGGTTAAATGTTTTAATACGCTTTGTAGAATCTTCAGTACATTTCTAAAGTTTGTGAATTGACTTTTGCGTCTATAATTCCTAGAAATATAAATTCCGCTACTTGTTTTAGTTGTATACCGTCTATTGTTTTGTTTTCTTCGATATTCTGTTTCTCTTATGCGATATTCATGACTTCTATTTTGTCGATGTTGATTTTGGTTTTGTATTTTGTGGCCGTGCTGTTGGATCTATTCAAGTTCTTTTTTAGGTCTTCCATTCTCCCATTATATATTGCAATATGAAGTACTATAATTTTGCATATAATGTTATATATTATAAAAGCACTTGCATATTTTTTGTATTCATTACGATTTCCTTTCATTTCAGTTTGTTTAAATTTTATCTTATTGTTAAACAAAGAGTGATATTTACTTCTGCAAATGTACCTTTTAGATTTGTGCATGCTGTTATAAATATATGGTTGTATTGTGCTCAGGAACTGATAATACATTTATAAATGCATATCTAGCTCGACTAAAGACATATGTTCGTGTACTCCCATGAACAAGTCATTATTCTTCTGTACTTCGATTTTGTGTTATTATGAAATAACATGTGTGTCAAAACGTCGTTATAAATCTGTTTTGAATTGTTACATGTCATATTTGACAAAATAACAATAGTGACAGTACAAAACAGCTAACACGAACAAGGAAGTCAGTAACGTGTTTACTTTTAATTGTATTGAATGGTATATATATATATATATATATATATATATATATATATATATATATATATATATATATATATATATATATATATGTGTGTGTGTGTGTGTGTATATATATATGGGTCTTGATCACGTTGTAGGCATGAGATAAACTATGCAGTTTATAATACTTGTTGAGTTACCAATTTTTGAAGAGTAATACATGATCACACTCGTTATAACGTGTAAGTGCACAAATACAAATTCTCACCATGTATATATTTCCCTGGCGATTATTTGAAATTACATGTTCGTTTGTTGTTAGAACACACACGTGTCAAAATATCTACGGTATATGTCATTAGAGAGAATTTATTTACTTTAAAACTTTTTTTTGTCTTTCTTATTATCATCCTAAACTTTAACGGTGTGTGCAGAAATTGAGTATGTGTTTAATGTAGCTGGTCTGTACTCATTTATAAAGTGGGGATTTTAGTTATAAACTTTGTTCAACTATTATACGTAGAGTAGTTATTTGATCAGCGCATGATCTGTTCTTCCTAAAACCTGCGTGTTAATCTCTCAAATGTTTCTCTATGACCTCTTTTAGTCTCTCCATAATGATTCTGCTTAATATTTTTGCTGGCACTGATAGTAGCATAAATCGCATACAATTTGTGCACTCCTGTACATTTCCTTTCTTTTGTAGTTTGATCATATAACCTTCTTTCCACTCTTTATGTATTTCTTCCCTCTTCCTAAATATTATAAAATATATTATGTAACATCGTGGTAGAAGTGTTAATATATGCTTTGATGGCTTCGAAGGAATTTCATATGGCCATGTGGCTTTACCATGTTTTAATAGTTGTATGGCTTTTTCATTATTTATTCTTTACTTGGTTTGCAACAGTTAACGTGTACCTCTTCTTCTGCTGGTAGTAAATCTGGAGGAGTATTTGAGCGGGGTCTGTACTAAAAGTTCTTCAAAATGTTATTTCCATCTCTCCATTTGTTCCCGTATATTACTAAACAGATTTCCTTTCTTATCTTTAATAAAGGCATTGATCTGTTTATATTGTCCACGTAATTTCTTTGTGCTGTTGTACAGTTCCTTCATATTCCATTTATTTGCTGCTTCTTCTGCCTCTGTAGCTAATTCATCTACATAGTTCATCTTATCCTTTTTAGAGTATCATCTCACTTCTTTGTTCACCTCTGTGTAAGCTACCTTTGTCTTGGCTTTATTATTTCTCGTTTTGCTTTTATTTGTGTCTGCTTTCTTGTCCTTTCTTTCTTTCTTTAATTGTATCCAGGGTATCTGCTGTCATCCATGCCTTTTTCTGGCGTTCTCTTTTCCCCACTGTTTCTTCGTATGTCTCGTTCCATATGTATTTTACCTTTTTCCAATGATATTATATGTTCATTGTATTTTCTAGTTGTTGGAGGACTTGGTATTTGTTTGATATTGTGACTGCGAATTTATCTTTAATTCCTTGTTCTTTAAGAAACCCTACATTGAAATACTGTCTCCTCTTATTCACTGTAGTATACCTTTTTATTTTAATTTTAAGTTTGGCTATCATAAGATGATGATCAGAAGCTACATCTGCACCTCTATATATTTTTACATCTTGTAAGGATGTAAAAAGTAATATAAAGTACCCCCGTCACGCCAAGTGGCGTATAGGGAAATATGGTGTTAGTGACCCTATATTTTACAGACCTTCAGCACATGATTTATGTGCTTGTAAGGATGACTTTAACTTATAATTTATACATATGTGATCAATTTGATTTTCTGTTCTATGATCTGATTTCACCCATGTAGCTTTGTTTAGTCTTTTATGTTGGAATATTGTTCTTCTTATGCTCACTTGATTAGAGGCGCAGAAATTCACAAATATCTCTCCATTCTCGTTTATATCTATACGTCCATGTTTTCCAATAATCTCTTCGAAGCCTCTGTTGTCTGATCTTACTTGAGCATTTAGGTCTCCCATTTTGATTATAATATCATTGGCTCGTCTTGCATCCATCTGACATTTTATCTGTTTATAGAAATCATCTTTAACTAAATCATCCATATCGTTGGTTGGGTCATAGCATTGGATAATGTGTACTTTTATTTTTGATTTTTGGTTGTTTTAAATGTAGCTCTCATTAGTCTTGGTCCTACTGCTTCCCATTCTATTAGTGTCTGCTGTGCATTCCTTTATAGCATTGCAGCTACCTCTTCACTATGTTGTGCTCCGGGTTCCTGGTGTCCTGATGATACAATCATATGTCCTGTATTTAGATTTATTCTTTCCGTTGTTAGCCATCATGTTTCACATATTCGCATAATTTATATCTTGTAGTTTGTCATTTCTGCTGCTACCTGAGCAGCTTTTCTCTGTTGGTTTAGGGTGCCAACATTCCAGGTGCCAATTCTGGAGGATTTCCTAGTAGACAAAAGGTGAGTCGGCAATCCGGACTCGTTACGGCTTCCTTCGGCTTGTGTCATACGTCTCTTAGACAGAGAGCCTTTATCTTTCCTGGTTGGCAGATTTACTTTATATCTCTTTGACTTGTCCATGCTTGTGAAGTTTTTTCGACTTTTTTTTTTTTTTTACAGTATGGGATAGCCAGCCCCATGACCAACCCTCCTTTGTCGCCTCTTACGAACATGTCTGGTAGGGTACAGCGCCGCTACTCTTTACTTACCTTTTGGACCCCGGCAGAGCACGGGCGGGTGTGATTATACTTCCGATATATTTAAATGCATCTACTTGTTTTAGTTGTCTGCCGTCTATTGTTATTTTGATATTCTGTTTCTCTTATGCGATATTCATGACTTCTGTTTTGTTGATGTTGATTTTCGTTTAGTATTTTGTTTCCGTGTTGTTGGGTCTATTCAAGTGTTGTTGTAATCCCAAGAACAAGTCATTATTCTTCTGTACTTCGATGTTGTTTTATTATAAAATAACATTTATGTCAAAATGTCGTTATAAATCTGTTTTGATTTGTTACATGTAATATTTGATAAAATAACAATAGTTATAGTACAAAACAGCTAACACGAATAAGGAAGTCGGTAACGTGTTTGCTTTTAATGGTATTTAATGGTATATATTGCGTCTGTACAAATGTGATTTTACAGAAGAATGTTGAGAATAGCATGGGCAACTAAGAAGAGTAATGAAAACGTTCTGAAAGAGACCAAAGCAAAAAGAGAGCTAATTTATAATATTAGGAAGAAACAATCATCATTTTATTCCATTGTAGTGAGAAGAGAAAAGCTGGACCATATTTTAACTATGAACATTCAGGGACGAAGAGATAGAGGGAAGGAAAGAGACAAAAAAATATTAGACAGCTTAAGAAAATCGTTTGGCAGAAGGTGATCGATAGTTTTGGAGAGACATGATCACCTACGCCACCAGGCCCGGTATTTGATGATGATGATGATGATGATGATGATGATGATGACTATGATGATGATGATGATGATGATGATGATATTGGTAAACACATTGGACATAAGATATATAACTAAATATTGTCTTCTTAATCTGTTCTATCTGTTTTGGCGTATGTATTTCACAATATTTTTTTTTTTATAATTTCTTCTACTTTAGGCTACAACTAAAAAAACAACTACAGTAAGTTAATGTATATGAAGATGTGTAAACAAAATACTTCTACGTGATCGTTTTCATCATGAACTATTTATCTAAATTAATTGAAAATTAACCTTTTTATTTCCGATGTTGACTTCTTCACTTTCTTGAGTTTTTGTCTCTTTTAAATTATTTCAGGATATGTTGTGTGCCATTATGTAATGCATGCGATTTTTACTGCTGAGCGCAATACATCTAGCACAATGTATGGTTCATTTTATTAGTTTTCTATAATGTGCATTATATATGAGTACTTAGAATCTACACGCATTTTCGCTCATTATTACACCATGCTCACTCTATCTAGGAAACACATTTGTTGTTCAATTGGGTGATGCCAATACGATTATTGAATACTTGAACTGAAGAGCAAATTAATAATCAGAAAATGTATCCGTCTCCTCTTTTCCTTAATTGAGCTTTTCTATTTCTTCTGTTTTCCTTCATTTACCATTTCAGCGTCGAGTGGAGATATAATTTGCAGTCTATTGCTTTCTGTTAGAGTCAGCTGCAGCAATGTTTCTTATTGTTTGTTATAGTTCGTCAATCCATCGTTTTCATGATCGGCATCGGGGTCTGGTTTTCTCGCAAATGTTATTGAATCTTTGTTGTGGTGTATTTTGTTCTTTCTACCTTGTCAGTGACCAAACAATTGTATATATATATCTTATTTCTGTATTTATTTTATAGCTGTATTATTTCTAGTTTTTAATCTTAGTTCATGGTTTCTGTTTTTATCTTTTAGCATGTTTACTGTCACTCGTCTACATTTAATCTAAGTTCAGGTTTTTTTTTTTTTTTGCTCTTGCATCAAGGGTCCAGGACTGGCATTGATATCAAAACGTTGGAATGAAGATTGTATTGTAGATTGCATTTATAGCTCTAATGTTATTTCTTTGTTGAATAATAGTGGTTAAATGTTTTAATACGCTTTGTTGCATCTTCAGTACATTTCTAAAGTTTGTGAATTGATTTTTGCGTCTATAATTCCTAGAAATATAAATTCCGCTACTTGTTTTAGTTGTATACCGTCTATTGTTTTGTTTTCTTCGATATTCTGTTTCTCTTATGCGATATTCATGACTTCTTTTTTGTCGATGTTGATTTTTGTTTTGTATTTTGTGGCCGTGCTGTTGGATCTATTCAAGTTCTTTTTTAGGTCTTCCATTCTCCCATTATATATTGCAATATGAAGTACTATAATTTTGCCTATAATGTTATATATTATAAAAGCACTTGCATATTTTTGGTATTCATTACGATTTCATTTCATTTCAGTTTGTTTTAATTTCATCTTATTGTTAAACAAAGAGTAATATTTACTTCTGCAAATGTACCTTTTAGATTTGTGCATGCTGTTATAAATATATGGTTGTATTGTGCTCAGGAACTGATAATACATTTATAAATGCATATCTAGCTCGACTAAAGACATATGTTCGTGTACTCCCATGAACAAGTCATTATTCTTCTGTACTTCGATTTTGTGTTATTATGCAATAACATGTGTGTCAAAACGTCGTTATAAATCTGTTTTGAATTGTTACATGTCATATTTGACAAAATAACAATAGTGACAGTACAAAACAGCTAACACGAACAAGGAAGTCAGTAACGTGTTTACTTTTAATTGTATTGAATGGTATATATATATATATATATATATATATATATATATGTGTGTGTGTATATATATGGGTCTTGAGCACGTTGTAGGCATGAGATAAACTATGCAGTTTATAATACTTGTTGAGTTACCAATTTTTGAAGAGTAATACATGATCACACTCGTTATAACGTGTAAGTGCACAAATACAAATTCTCACCATGTATTTATTTCCCTGGCGATTATTTGAAATTACATGTTCGTTTGTTGTTAGAACACACACGTGTCAAAATATCTACGGTATATGTCATTAGAGAGAATTTATTTACTTCAAAACTTTTTTTTGTCTTTCTTATTATCATCCCAAACTTTAACGGTGTGTACAGAAATTGAGTATGTGTTTAAGGTAGCTGGTCTGTACTCATTTATAAAGTGGGGATTTTAGTTATAAACTTTGTTCAACTATTATACGTAGAGTAGTTATTTGATCAGCGCATGATCTGTTCTTCCTAAAACCTGCGTGTTAATCTCTCAAATGTTTCTCTATGACCTCTTTTAGTCTCTCCATAATGATTCTGCTTAATATTTTTGCTGGCACTGATAGTAGCATAAATCGCATACAATGTGTGCACTCCTGTACATTTCCTTTCTTTTGTAGTTTGATCATATAACCTTCTTTCCACTCTTTATGTATTTCTTCCCTCTTCCTAAATATTATAAAATATATTATGTAACATCGTGGTAGAAGTGTTAATATATGCTTTGATGGCTTCGAAGGAATTTCATATGGCCATGTGGCTTTACCATGTTTTAATAGTTGTATGGCTTTTTAATTATTTATTCTTTACTTGGTTTGCAACAGTTAACGTGTCCCTCTTCTTCTGCTGGTAGTAAATCTGGAGGAGTATTTGAGCGGGGTCTGTTCAAAAGTTCTTCAAAATGTTATTTCCATCTCTCCATTTGTTCCCGTATATTACTAAACAGATTTCCTTTCTTATCTTTAATAAAGGCATTGATCTGTTTATATTTTCCACGTAATTTCTCTGTGCTGCTGTACACTTCCTTCATATTCCATTTATTTGCTGCTTCTTCTGCCTCTGTAGCTAATTCATCTACATAGTTCATCTTATCCCTTTTAGAGTATCATCTCACTTCTTTGTTCACCTCTGTGTAAGCTACCTTTGTCTTGGCTTTATTATTTCTCGTTTTGCTTTTATTTGTGTCTGCGTTCTTGTCCTTTCTTTCTTTCTTTAATTGTATCCAGGGTCTCTGCTGTCATCCATGCCTTATTCTTGCGTTCTCTTTTCCCCACTGTTTCTTCGTATGTCTCGTTCCATATGTATTTTACCTTTTTTCCAATGATATTATATGTTCATTGTATTTTCTAGTTGTTGGAGGACTTGGTATTTGTTTGATATTGTGACTGCGAATTTATCTTTAATTCCTTGTTCTTTAAGAAACCCTACATTGAAATACTGTCTACTCTTATTCACTGTAGTATACCTTTTTATTTTAATTTTAAGTTTGGCTATCATAAGATGATGATCAGAAGCTACATCTGCACCTCTATATATTTTTACATCTTGTAAGGATGTAAAAAGTAATATAAAGTACCCCCGTCACGCCAAGTGGCGTATAGGGAAATATGGTGTTAGTGACCCTATATTTTACAGACCTTCAGCACATGATTTATGTGCTTGTAAGGATGACTTTAACTTATAATTAATACATATGTGATCAATTTGATTTTCTGTTCTATGATCTGATTTCACCCATGTAGCTTTGTTTAGTCTTTTATGTTGGAATATTGTTCTTCTTATGCTCACTTGATTTGAGGCGCAGAAATTCACAAATATCTCTCCATTCTCGTGTATATCTATACGTCCATGTTTTCCAATAATCTCTTCGAAGCCTCTGTTGTCTGATCCTACTTGAGCATTTAGGTCTCCCATTTTGATTATAATTTCATTGGCTCGTCTTGCATCCATCTGACATTTTATCTGTTTATAGAAATCATCTTTAACTAAATCATCCTTATCGTTGGTTGGGTCATAGCATTGGATAATGTGTACTTTTATTTTTGATTTTTGGTTGTTTTAAATGTAGCTCTCATTAGTCTTGGTCCTACTGCTTCCCATTCTATTAGTGTCTTCTGTGCATTCCTTTATAGCATTACAGCTACCTCTTCACTATGTTGTGCTCCGGGTTCCTGGTATCCTGATGATAAAATCATATGTCCTGTATTTAGATTTATTCTTTCCGTTGTTAGCCATCGTGTTTCACATATTCGCATAATGTATATCTTGTAGTTTGTCATTTCTGCTGCTACCTGAGCAGCTTTTCTCTGTTGGTTTAGGGTGCCAACATTCCAGGTGCCAATTCTGGAGGATATCCTGGTAGACAAAAGGTGAGTCGGCAATCCGGACTCGTTACGGCTTCCTTCGGCTTGTGTCATACGTCTCTTAGACAGAGAGCCTTTATCTTTCCTGGTTGGCAGATTTACTTTATATCTCTTTGACTTGTCCATGCTTGTGAAGTTTGTTCGACTTATTTTTTTTTTACAGTATGGGATAGCCAGCCCCATGACCAACCCTCCTTTGTCGCCTCTTACGAACATGTCTGGTAGGGTACAGCGCCGCTACTCTTTACTTACCTTTTGGACCCCGGCAGAGCACGGGCGGGTGTGATTATACTTCCGATATATTTAAATGCATCTACTTGTTTTAGTTGTCTGTCGTCTATTGTTATTTTGATATTCTGTTTCTCTTATGCGATATTCATGACTTCTGTTTTGTTGATGTTGATGTTCGTTTAGTATTTTGTTTCCGTGTTGTTGGGTCTATTCAAGTGTTGTTGTAATCCCAAGAACAAGTCATTATTCTTCTGTACTTCGATGTTGTTTTATTATAAAATAACATTTATGTCAAAATGTCGTTATAAATCTGTTTTGATTTGTTACATGTAATATTTGATAAAATAACAATAGTTATAGTACAAAACAGCTAACACGAATAAGGAAGTCGGTAACGTGTTTACTTTTAATGGTATTTAATGGTATATATTGCGTCTGTACAAATGTGATTTTACAGAAGAATGTTGAGAATAGCATGGGCAACTAAGAAGAGTAATGGAAACGTTCTGAAAGAGACCAAAGCAAAAAGAGAGCTAATTTATAATATTAGGAAGAAACAATCATCATTTTATTCCATAGTAGTGAGAAGAGAAAAGCTGGACCATATTTTAACTATGAACATTCAGGGACGAAGAGATAGAGGGAAGGAAAGAGACAAAAAAATATTAGACAGCTTAAGAAAATCGTTTGGCAGAAGGTGATCGATAGTTTTGGAGAGACATGATCACCTACGCCACCAGGCCCGGTATTTGATGATGATGATGATGATGATGATGATGATGATGATGATGATGATGATGATATTGGTAAACACATCGGACATAAAATATATAACTAAATAGTGTCTTCTTAATCTGTTCTATCTGTTTTGGCGTATGTATTTCACAATATTTTTTTTTTATAATGTCTTCTACTTTAGGCTACAACTAAAAAAACAACTACAGTAAGTTAATGTATATGAAGATGTGTAAACAAAATACTTCTACGTGATCGTTTTCATCATGAACTATTTATCTAAATTAATTGAAAATTAACCTTTTTATTTCCGATGTAGCCTTCTTCACTTTCTTGAATGTGTGTCTTTGTTAAATTATTTCAGGATATGTTGTTTGTCATTAGCTAATGCATGCGATTGTTACTGCTGAGCGCAATACATCTAGCACAATGTATGGTTAATTTTATTCGTTTTCTATAATGTGCATTATATATGAGTTCTTAGAAACTACACGCATTTTCGCTCATTATTCTGCAATGCTCAATCTATCTAGGAAGCACACTTGATGTTCAATTAGTAATGCCAATACGATCATTGAATACTTGAACTGATGCGCAAATTATTAATCTGAAAATGTATCCGCTCCTTTTTTTTCATTAAACTGAGGAGTTCTTCTATTTCTTCCTCTTCCCTTCATCATTTGCCATTTCAGCGTCCAGTAGATAGATACTTTGCAGTCTTTTGCCTTTCTGCTAGAGTCTGCTGCGGAAATGTTATATATTGATTGTTATATTCCGTCAGTCCATAGTTTGTATGATCGGTCTTTGGATCTGGTTGTCTCGCAATGTTTATTGAATCTTCGTTGTGTTGTATTTATTCTTTCTACATTGCCAATGACCAAACAATTGTATATGTTACTTCTTTATTTATTTTATAGCTGACTCATTTCTAGTTTTTATTCTCAGATCATCGTTTCTGTTTTTATCTGTTAGACGTTTTACTGTCATTCGTCCAATACATTTAAATTCGGTTGAAGCTTTGTTTTTTTTTTTTTTTTCGTTCTTGCATTTAGGGTCCAGGACATGCATTGATATCACAACGTTGGAATGAAGATTGTATTGTAGAGTGCAGTTTTAACTCAAAATGTTGTTTATTGTTGAATAATAGTGGTGATACCTGTTCAATGTTTTGATGCGCTTTATTGCATCGTCAGTACATTTTTGCTGTTTGTGGCTCTACTTCCGTGATATTTAATTTCCTCTACTTGTTTTAGTTGTCTGCCGTCTATTGTTATTTTGATATTATATTTCTCTTATGCGATATCCATGACTTATGTTTTGTTGATATTGATTTTGGTTTTTTTTTTTAATTTGTGCCTTTGCTGTTGGGTCTATTCAAGTGTTTTTGTAGGTCTTCCATTTTCCCAATTCTATTTTGCAAGCTGAAGTAATAACATACTATAATTTAGTCTCTAATGGTCTCTATTCTAAAAGCACTTGCATAGTTTTTTTGTGTGTATTCATTACAATTTCATTTCATTTCAGTTTGTTTTAATTTTATCTTATTTTTAATACAAAGAGTCACTATTTATTACTTATAATGTGCCTTTCAGATTAGTGTGGGCTGTTCTGAATATATGGTTTTTTGTGCTCACGAACTGATAATATATTGATACATTTGCATATAGCTCGACAAAAGACATGTGTTCGTATACTCCCATGAACATATCATTATTCTTCTGTTCTTCGATGTTGTGATATTTTAAAATCTAATTTGTGTCAAAATGTCTTTATAAATATGTTTTGATTTGTTGCATGTGATACAATTTTGATAAAATAACATATGTTACAGTACACAACAGCTAACACGAACAAGGAAGTCAGTAAAGTGTGTACTTTTAATGGTATTGAATGGTATATACGGGTGTTGAAAACATTGTAGGCATGGGATACTATATGCCTGGTTGGCTATATTTGTTGAGTAAACAATTTCGGGAAGAGGAATGCATGATCATATTCCTTTTAACGTGTAATTGCACAATTACAAATATTCATCACGTATCTATTTCCCTGGCCATTATTTGAAATTACATGTTTGTATGTTGTAGAACACACTGGTGTCAAAATATATACTGTTCATGTCATTAGAGAGAATTTAATTATTTCAAAACTTGTATTTTTGCTTTCTTCATTATTTATTGTTTTATTTTTGTTAAATTTGCTTATTATCATCCCATACCTCAACGATGTATGCAGAAATTGAGTATGTGTTTAAGGTAGCTGTTCTGTACACATTTATATAGAGAACTGAATAGCCATGCACATGGTGGCCTTATCGTTATATGTAGCCGCTTTTTGGAACTACAATTAACCGTTTATTATATTGGTAAACTGCAACATTATTAAAACATGTACTTGAATTTAAATAGTTGGGAACTTTGTTAACCTCAGACGGCAGATGTACAACAGAGGTGAGATGCAAAATGGCTCTAACAAATGCAGGTTTCGAAAAAAAAAATTGGAAGACACTATGCATTGCATTTTTGACTAAAGAGACACGAAAAAAGAGTTCTTAAATGGTATGCAGTGATTTTACAGAAGAATGTTGAGAATACCATGGGCAACTAAAAAGAATAATGAAAACGTTCTGAAAGAGGCCAAAGCAAAAAGAGAGCTAATGTCCAATATTAGGTAGAAACAATCATCATTTTCTTGCCATGCAGCGAGAAGAGAACAGTTGGAATATATTGTAACTGGGAACATTCAGGGACGAAGAGATAGAGGGAAGGAAAGAGACAAAAAATATCAAGACAGCTTAAGAAAATGGCTTCGCAGAAGGTGATCGATATTTGTTGAGAGACATGATAACCTTCGCCAGCAGTAAGTAATTGATCAAGTAATTGATGATGATGATAATGATGATGATGATATTAATAAACATATGTATTTCACAACATTTTGATTTTTTTTTTAATGTCTTCTTCTTTAGCCTAGAACAAAAAAAACAACTATAGTAAGTTAATGTATATGAAGATGTGTAATCAAAATACTTCTGCGTGATCGCGTTCATCATGAACTATTTCTTTAAATTAATTGAAAGTTAACCTTTTTATTTCCGATGTTGACTTCTTCACTTTCTTGAGTTTTTGTCTATTTTAAATTATTTCAGGATATGTTGTGTGCCATTATGTAATGCATGCGATTTTTACTGCTGAGCGCAATACATCTAGCACAATGTATGGTTCATTTTATTAGTTTTCTATAATGTGCATTATATATGAGTACTTAGAATCTACACGCATTTTCGCTCATTATTACACCATGCTCACTCTATCTAGGAAACACATTTGTTGTTCAATTAGTGATGCCAATACGATTATTGAATACTTGAACTGATGAGCAAATTAATAATCAGAAAATGTATCCGTCTCCTCTTTTCCTTAATTGAGCTTTTCTATTTCTTATGTTTTCCTTCATTTACCATTTCAGCGTCGAGTGGAGATATAATTTGCAGTCTATTGCTTTCTGTTAGAGTCAGCTGCAGCAATGTTTCTTATTGTTTGTTATAGTTCGTCAATCCATCGTTTTCATGATCGGCATCGGGGTCTGGTTTTCTCGCAAATTTTATTGAATCTTTGTTGTGGTGTATTTTGTTCTTTCTACCTTGTCAGTGACCAAACAATTGTATATATATCTTATTTCTGTATTTATTTTATAGCTGTATTATTTCTAGTTTTTAATCTTAGTTCATGGTTTCTGTTTTTATCTTTTAGCATGTTTACTGTCACTCGTCTACATTTAATCTAAGTTCAGGTTTTTTTTTTTTTTTGCTCTTGCATCAAGGGTCCAGGACTGGCATTGATATCAAAACGTTGGAATGAAGATTGTATTGTAGATTGCATTTATAGCTCTAATGTTATTTCTTTGTTGAATAATAGTGGTTAAATGTTTTAATACGCTTTGTTGCATCTTCAGTACATTTCTAAAGTTTGTGAATTGACTTTTGTGTCTATAATTCCTAGAAATATAAATTCCGCTACTTGTTTTAGTTGTATACCGTCGATTGTTTTGTTTTCTTCGATATTCTGTTTCTCTTATGCGATATTCATGACTTCTATTTTGTCGATGTTGATTTTGGTTTTGTATTTTGTGGCCGTGCTGTTGGATCTATTCAAGTTCTTTTTTAGGTCTTCCATTCTCCCATTATATATTGCATTATGAAGTATTATAATTTTGCCTATAATGTTATATATTATAAAAGCACTTGCATATTTTTTGTATTCATTACGATTGCATTTCATTTCAGTTTGTTTTAATTTCATCTTATTGTTAAACAAAGAGTAATATTTACTTCTGCAAATGTACCTTTTAGATTTGTGCATGCTGTTATAAATATATGGTTGTATTGTGCTCAGGAACTGATAATACATTTATAAATGCATATCTAGCTCGACTAAAGACATATGTTCGTGTACTCCCATGAACAAGTCATTATTCTTCTGTACTTCGATTTTGTGTTATTATGAAATAACATGTGTGTCAAAACGTCGTTATAAATCTGTTTTGAATTGTTACATGTCATATTTGACAAAATAACAATAGTGACAGTACAAGACAGCTAACACGAACAAGGAAGTCAGTAACGTGTTTACTTTTAATTGTATTGAATGGTATATATATATATATATATATATATATATATATATATATATATATATATATATGTGTGTGTGTGTGTGTGTATATATATGGGTCTTGAGCACGTTGTAGGCATGGGATAAACTATGCAGTTTATAATACTTGTTGAGTTACCAATTTTTGAAGAGTAATACATGATCACACTCGTTATAACGTGTAAGTGCACAAATACAAATTCTCACCATGTATTTATTTCCCTGGCGATTATTTGAAATTACATGTTCGTTTGTTGTTAGAACACACACGTGTCAAAATATCTACGGTATATGTCATTAGAGAGAATTTATTTACTTCAAAACTTTTTTTTGTCTTTCTTATTATCATCCCAAACTTTAACGGTGTGTACAGAAATTGAGTATGTGTTTAAGGTAGCTGGTCTGTACTCATTTATAAAGTGGGGATTTTAGTTATAAACTTTGTTCAACTATTATACGTAGAGTAGTTATTTGATCAGCGCATGATCTGTTCTTCCTAAAACCTGCGTGTTAATCTCTCAAATGTTTCTCTATGACCTCTTTTAGTCTCTCCATAATGATTCTGCTTAATATTTTTGCTGGCACTGATAGTAGCATAAATCGCATACAATTTGTGCACTCCTGTACATTTCCTTTTGTAGTTTGATCATATAACCTTCTTTCCACTCTTTATGTATTTCTTCCCTCTTCCTAAATATTATAAAATATATTATGTAACATCGTGGTAGAAGTGTTAATATATGCTTTGATGGCTTCGAAGGAATTTCATATGGCCATGTGGCTTTACCATGTGTTAATAGTTGTATGGCTTTTTCATTATTTATTCTTTACTTGGTTTGCAACAGTTAACGTGTACCTCTTCTACTGCTGGTAGTAAATCTGGAGGAGTATTTGAGCGGGGTCTGTTCAAAAGTTCATCAAAATGTTATTTCCATCTCTCCATTTGTTCCCGTATATTACTAAACAGATTTCCTTTCTTATCTTTAATAAAGGCATTGATCTGTTTATATTTTCCACGTAATTTCTTTGTGCTGTTGTACAGTTCCTTCATATTCCATTTATTTGCTGCTTCTTCTGCCTCTGTAGCTAATTCATCTACATAGTTCATCTTATCCTTTTTAGAGTATCATCTCACTTCTTTGTTCACCTCTGTGTAAGCTACCTTTGTCTTGGCTTTATTATTTCTCGTTTTGCTTTTATTTGTGTCTGCTTTCTTGTCCTTTCTTTCTTTCTTTAATTGTATCCAGGGTATCTGCTGTCATACATGCCTTTTTCTGGCGTTCTCTTTTCCCCACTGTTTCTTCGTATGTCTCGTTCCATATGTATTTTACCTTTTTCCAATGATATTATATGTTCATTGTATTTTCTAGTTGTTGGAGGACTTGGTATTTGTTTGATATTGTGACTGGGAATTTATCTTTAATTCCTTGTTCTTTAAGAAACCCTGCATTGAAATACTGTCTACTCTTATTCACTGTAGTATACCTTTTTATTTTAATTTTAAGTTTGGCTATCATAAGATGATGATCAGAAGCTACATCTGCACCTCTATATATTTTTACATCTTGTAAGGATGTAAAAAGTAATATAAAGTACCCCCGTCACGCCAAGTGGCGTATAGGGAAATATGGTGTTAGTGACCCTATATTTTACAGATCTTCAGCACATGATTTATGTGCTTGTAAGGATGACTTTAACTTATAATTAATACATATGTGATCAATTTGATTTTATGTTCTATGATCTGATTTCACCCATGTAGCTTTGTTTAGCCTTTTATGTTGGAATATTGTTCTTCTTATGCTCACTTGATTTGAGGCGCAGAAATTCACAAATATCTCTCCATTCTCGTGTATATCTATACGTCCATGTTTTCCAATAATCTCTTCGAAGCCTCTGTTGTCTGATCCTACTTGAGCATTTAGGTCTCCCATTTTGATTATAATTTCATTGGCTCGTCTTGCATCCATCTGACATTTTATCTGTTTATAGAAATCCTCTTTAACTAAATCATCCTTATCGTTGGTTGGGTCATAGCATTGGATAATGTGTAATTTTATTTTTGATTTTTGGTTGTTTTAAATGTAGCTCTCATTAGTCTTGGTCCTACTGCTTCCCATTCTAGTAGTGTCTGCTGTGCATTCCTTTATAGCATTACAGCTACCTCTTCACTATGTTGTGCTCCGGGTTCCTGGTGTCCTGATGATACAATTATATGTCCTGTATTTAGATTTATTCTTTCCGTTGTTAGCCATCATGTTTCACATATTCGCATAATTTATATCGTGTAGTTTGTCATTTCTGCTGCTACCTGAGCAGCTTTTCTCTGTTGGTTTAGGGTGCCAGCATTCCAGGTGCCAATTCTGGAGGATTTCCTGGTAGACAAAAGGTGAGTCGGCAATCCGGACTCGTTACGGCTTCCTTCGGCTTGTGTCATACGTCTCTTAGACAGAGAGCCTTTATCTTTCCTGGTTGGCAGATTTACTTTATATCTCTTTGACTTGTCCATGCTTGTGAAGTTTTTTCGACTTATTTTTTTTTTTTTACAGTATGGGATAGCCAGCCCCATGACCAACCCTCCTTTGTCGCCTCTTACGAACATGCCTGGTAGGGTACAGCGCCGCTACTCTTTACTTACCTTTTGGACCCCGGCAGAGCACGGGCGGGTGTGATTATACTTCCGATATATTTAAATGCATCTACTTGTTTTAGTTGTCTGCCGTCTATTGTTATTTTGATATTCTGTTTCTCTTATGCGATATTCATGACTTCTGTTTTGTTGATGTTGATTTTCGTTTAGTATTTTGTTTCCGTGTTGTTGGGTATATTCAAGTGTTGTTGTAATCCCAAGAACAAGTCATTATTCTTCTGTACTTCGATGTTGTTTTATTATAAAATAACATTTATGTCAAAATGTCGTTATAAATCTGTTTTGATTTGTTACATGTAATATTTGATAAAATAACAATAGTTATAGTACAAAACAGCTAACACGAATAAGGAAGTCGGTAACGTGTTTACTTTTAATGGTATTGAATGGTATATATTGCGTCTGTACAAATGTGATTTTACAGAAGAATGTTGAGAATAGCATGGGCAACTAAGAAGAGTAATGAAAACGTTCTGAAAGAGACCAAAGCAAAAAGAGAGCTAATTTATAATATTAGGAAGAAACAATCATCATTTTATTCCATTGTAGTGAGAAGAGAAAAGCTGGACCATATTTTAACTATGAACATTCAGGGACGAAAAGATAGAGGGAAGGAAAGAGACAAAAAAATATTAGACAGCTTAAGAAAATCGTTTCGCAGAAGGTGATCGATAGTTTTGGAGAGACATGATCACCTACGCCACCAGGCCCGGTATTTGATGATGATGATGATGATGATGATGATGATGATGATGATGATGATGATGATGATGATGATGATGATGATGATGATATTGGTAAACACATTGGACATAAAATATATAACTAAATATTGTCTTCTTAATCTGTTCTATCTGTTTTGGCGTATGTATTTCACAATATTTTTTTTTTTATAATGCCTTCTACTTTAGGCTACAACTAAAAAAACAACTACAGTAAGTTAATGTATATGAAGATGTGTAAACAAAATACTTCTACGTGATCGTTTTCATCATGAACTATTTATCTAAATTAATTGAAAATTAACCTTTTTATTTCCGATGTAGCCTTCTTCACTTTCTTGAATGTGTGTCTTTGTTAAATTATTTCAGGATATGTTGTTTGTCATTAGCTAATGCATGCGATTGTTACTGCTGAGTGCAATACATCTAGCACAATGTATGGTTAATTTTATTCATTTTCTATAATGTGCATTATATATGAGTTCTTAGAAACTACACGCATTTTCGCTCATTATTCTGCAATGCTCAATCTATCTAGGAAGCACACTTGATGTTCAATTAGTAATGCCAATACGATCATTGAATACTTGAACTGATGCGCAAATTATTAATCTGAAAATGTATCCGTTCCTTTTTTCATTAAACTGAGGAGTTCTTCTATATTTCTTCCTCTTCCCTTCATCATTTGCCATTTCAGCGTCCAGTGGATATATAATTTGCAGTCTTTTGCCTTTCTGCTAGAGTCTGCTGCGGAAATGTTTCTTATTGATTGTTATATTCCGTCAGTCCATAGTTTGTATGATCGGTCTTTGGGTATGGTTGTCTCGCAATGTTTATTGAATCTTCGTTGTGTTGTATTTATTCTTTCTACATTGCCAATGACCAAACAATTGTATATGTTACTTCTTTATTTATTTTATAGCTGACTCATTTCTAGTTTTTATTCTCAGATCATCGTTTCTGTTTTTATCTGTTAGGCGTTTTACTGTCATTCGTCCAATACATTTAAATTCGGTTGAGGCTTTGTTTGTTTTTTTTTTTCGTTCTTGCAATTAGGGTCCAGGACATGCATTGATATCAAAACGTTGGAATGAATATTGTATTGTAGAGTGCAGTTTTAACTCAAAATGTTGTTTATTGTTGAATAATAGTGGTGATACCTGTTCGATGTTTTGATGCGCTTTATTGCATCGTCAGTACATTTTTGCTGTTTGTGAATTGTCGTTTGTGGCTCTACTTCCGTGATATTTAATTTCCTCTACTTGTTTTAGTTGTCTGCCGTCTATTGTTATTTTGATATTATATTTCTCTAATGCGATATCCATGACTTATGTTTTGTTGATATTGATTTTTTTTTTTTAATTTGTGCCTTTGCTGTTGGGTCTATTCAAGTGTTTTTGTAGGTCTTCCATTTTCCCAATTCTATTTTGCAAGCTGAAGTAATAACATACTATAATTTGGTCTCTAATGGTCTCTATTCTAAAAGCACTTGCATAGTTTTTTGTGTGTATTCATTACAATTTCATTTCATTTCAGTTTGTTTTAATTTTATCTTATTTTTAATACAAAGAGTCAATATTTATTACTTATGTGCCTTTCAGATTAGTGTGGGCTGTTCTGAATATATGGTTTTTTGTGCTCACGAACTGATAATATATTGATACATTTGCATATAGCTCGACAAAAGACATGTGTTCGTATACTCCCATGAACAAATCATTATTCTTCTGTTCTTCGATGTTGTGATATTTTAAAATCTAATTTGTGTCAAAATGTCTTTATAAATATGTTTTGATTTGTTGCATGTGATACAATTTTGATAAAATAACATATGTTACAGTACACAACAGCTAACACGAACAAGGAAGTCAGTAAAGTGTTTACTTTTAATGGTATTGAATGGTATATACGGGTGTTGAAAACATTGTAGGCATGGGATACTATATGCCTGGTTGGCTATATTTGTTGAGTAAACAATTTCGGGAAGAGGAATACATGATCATATTCCTTTTAACGTGTAATTGCACAATTACAAATATTCATCACGTATCTATTTCCCTGGCCATTATTTGAAATTACATGTTTGTATGTTGTAGAACACACTGGTGTCAAAATATATACTGTTCATGTCATTAGAGAGAATTTAATTATTTCAAAACTTGTATTTTTGCTTTCTTCATTATTTATTGTTTTATTTTTGTTAAGTTTGCTTATTATCCTCCCATACCTCAACGATGTATGCAGAAATTGAGTATGTGTTTAAGGTAGCTGTTCTGTACACATTTATATAGAGAACTGAATAGCCATGCACATGGTGGCCTTAACGTTATATGTAGCCGCTTTTTGGAACTACAATTAACCGTTTATTATATTGGTAAACTGCAACATTATTAAAACATGTACATGAATTTAAATAGTTGGGAACTTTGTTAACCTCAGACGGCAGATGTACAACAGAGGTGAGATGCAGAATGGCTCTAACAAAAGCAGGTTTCGAAAAAAAAATTGGAAGACACTATGCATTCCATTTTTGACTAAAGAAACACGAAAAAAGAGTTCTTAAATGTTATGCAGTGATTTTACAGAAGAATGTTGAGAATACCATGGGCAACTAAAAAGAATAATGAAAACGTTCTGAAAGAGGCCAAAGCTAAAAGAGAGCTAATGTCCAATATTAGGTAGAAACAATCATCATTTTCTTGCCATGCAGCGAGAAGAGAACAGTTGGAATATATTGTAACTGGGAACATTCAGGGACGAAGAGATAGAGGGAAGGAAAGAGACACAAAATATCAAGACAGCTTAAGAAAATGGCTTCGCAGAAGGTGATCGATATTTGTTGAGAGACATGATAACCTTCGCCAGCAGTAAGTAATTGATCAAGTAATTGATGATGATGATAATGATGATGATGATATTAATAAACATATGTATTTCACAACATTTTGATTTTTTTAAAAATGTCTTCTACTTTAGCCTAGAACTAAAAAAACAACTATAGTAAGTTAATGTATATGAAGATGTGTAATCAAAATACTTCTGCGTGATCGCGTTCATCATGAACTATTTCTTTAAATTAATTGATAGTTAACCTTTTTATTTCCGATGTTGACTTCTTCACTTTCTTGAGTTTTTGTCTCTTTTAAATTATTTCAGGATATGTTGTGTGCCATTATGTAATGCATGCGATTTTTACTGCTGAGCGCAATACATCTAGCACAATGTATGGTTCATTTTATTAGTTTTCTATAATGTGCATTATATATGAGTACTTAGAATCTACACGCATTTTCGCTCATTATTACGCCATGCTCACTCTATCTAGGAAACACATTTGTTGTTCAATTAGTGATGCCAATACGATTATTGAATACTTGAACTGATGAGCAAATTAATAATCAGAAAATGTATCCGTCTCCTCTTTTCCTTAATTGAGCTTTTCTATTTCTTCTGTTTTCCTTCATTTACCATTTCAGCGTCGAGTGGAGATATAATTTGCAGTCTATTGCTTTCTGTTAGAGTCAGCTGCAGCAATGTTTCTTATTGTTTGTTATAGTTCGTCAATCCATCGTTTTCATGATCGGCATCGGGGTCTGGTTTTCTCGCAAATGTTATTGAATCTTTGTTGTGGTGTATTTTGTTCTTTCTACCTTGTCAGTGACCAAACAATTGTATATATATCTTATCTCTGTATTTATTTTATAGCTGTATTATTTCTAGTTTTTAATCTTAGTTCATGGTTTCTGTTTTTATCTTTTAGCATGTTTACTGTCACTCGTCTACATTTAATCTAAGTTCAGGTTTTTTTTTTTTTTGCTCTTGCATCAAGGGTCCAGGACTGGCATTGATATCAAAACGTTGGAATGAAGATTGTATTGTAGATTGCATTTATAGCTCTAATGTTATTTCTTTGTTGAATAATAGTGGTTAAATGTTTTAATACGCTTTGTTGCATCTTCAGTACATTTCTAAAGTTTGTGAATTGACTTTTGCGTCTATAATTCATAGAAATATAAATTCTGATACTTGTTTTAGTTGTATACCGTCTATTGTTTTGTTTTCTTCGATATTCTGTTTCTCTTATGCGATATTCATGACTTCTATTTTGTCGATGTTGATTTTGGTTTTGTATTTTGTGGCCGTGCTGTTGGATCTATTCAAGTTCTTTTTTAGGTCTTCCATTCTCCCATTATATATTGCATTATGAAGTATTATAATGTTGCCTATAATGTTATATATTATAAAAGCACTAGCATATTTTTTGTATTCATTACGATTGCATTTCATTTCAGTTTGTTTTAATTTCATCTTATTGTTAAACAAAGAGTAATATTTACTTCTGCAAATGTACCTTTTAGATTTGTGCATGCTGTTATAAATATATGGTTGTATTGTGCTCAGGAACTGATAATACATTTATAAATGCATATCTAGCTCGACTAAAGACATATGTTCGTGTACTCCCATGAACAAGTCATTATTCTTCTGTACTTCGATTTTGTGTTATTATGAAATAACATGTGTGTCAAAACGTCGTTATAAATCTGTTTTGAATTGTTACATGTCATATTTGACAAAATAACAATAGTGACAGTACAAGACAGCTAACACGAACAAGGAAGTCAGTAACGTGTTTACTTTTAATTGTATTGAATGGTATATATATATATATATATATATATATATATATATATATATATATATATATATATATATATATATGTGTGTATATATATGGGTCTTGAGCACGTTGTAGGCATGGGATAAACTATGCAGTTTATAATACTTGTTGAGTTACCAATTTTTGAAGAGTAATACATGATCACACTCGTTATAACGTGTAAGTGCACAAATACAAATTCTCACCATGTATTTATTTCCCTGGCGATTATTTGAAATTACATGTTCGTTTGTTGTTAGAACACACACGTGTCAAAATATCTACGGTATATGTCATTAGAGAGAATTTATTTACTTCAAAACTTTTTTTTGTCTTTCTTATTATCATCCCAAACTTTAACGGTGTGTACATAAATTGAGTATATGTTTAAGGTAGCTGGTCTGTACTCATTTATAAAGTGGGGATTTTAGTTATAAACTTTGTTCAACTATTATACGTAGAGTAGTTATTTGATCAGCGCATGATCTGTTCTTCCTAAAACCTGCGTGTTAATCTCTCAAATGTTTCTCTATGACCTCTTTTAGTCTCTCCATAATGATTCTGCTTAATATTTTTGCTGGCACTGATAGTAGGCTAAATCGCATACAATTTGTGCACTCCTGTACATTTCCTTTCTTTTGTAGTTTGATCATATAACCTTCTTTCCACTCTTTATGTATTTCTTCCCTCTTCCTAAATATTATAAAATATATTATGTAACATCGTGGTAGAAGTGTTAATATATGCTTTGATGGCTTCGAAGGAATTTCATATGGCCATGTGGCTTTACCATGTTTTAATAGTTTTTGGCTTTTTAATTATTTATTCTTTACTTGGTTTGCAACAGTTAACGTGTCCCTCTTCTTCTGCTGGTAGTAAATCTGGAGGAGTATTTGAGCGGGGTCTGTTCAAAAGTTCTTCAAAATGTTATTTACATCTCTCCATTTGTTCCCGTATATTACTAAACAGATTTCCTTTCTTATCTTTAATAAAGGCATTGATCTGTTTATATTTTCCACGTAATTTCTCTGTGCTGCTGTACACTTCCTTCATATTCCATTTATTTGCTGCTTCTTCTGCCTCTGTAGCTAATTCATCTACATAGTTCATCTTATCCCTTTTAGAGTATCATCTCACTTCTTTGTTCACCTCTGTGTAAGCTACCTTTGTCTTGGCTTTATTATTTCTCGTTTTGCTTTTATTTGTGTCTGCTTTCTTGTCCTTTCTTTCTTTCTTTAATTGTATCCAGGGTCTCTGCTGTCATCCATGCCTTATTCTGGCGTTCTCTTTTCCCCACTGTTTCTTCGTATGTCTCGTTCCATATGTATTTTACCTTTTTTCCAATTATATTATATATTCATTGTATTTTCTAGTTGTTGGAGGACTTGGTATTTGTTTGATATTGTGACTGCGAATGTATCTTTAATTCCTTGTTCTTTAAGAAACCCTACATTGAAATACTGTCTACTCTTATTCACTGTAGTATACCTTTTTATTTTAATTTTAAGTTTGGCTATCATAAGATGATGATCAGAAGCTACATCTGCACCTCTATATATTTTTACATCTTGTAAGGATGTAAAAAGTAATATAAAGTACCCCCGTCACGCCAAGTGGCGTATAGGGAAATATGGTGTTAGTGACCCTATATTTTACAGACCTTCAGCACATGATTTATGTGCTTGTAAGGATGACTTTAACTTATAATTAATACATATGTGATCAATTTGATTTTCTGTTCTATGATCTGATTTCACCCATGTAGCTTTGTTTAGTCTTTTATGTTGGAATATTGTTCTTCTTATGCTCACTTGATTTGAGGCGCAGAAATTCACAAATATCTCTCCATTCTCGTGTATATCTATACGTCCATGTTTTCCAATAATCTCTTCGAAGCCTCTGTTGTCTGATCCTACTTGAGCATTTAGGTCTCCCATTTTGATTATAATTTCATTGGCTCGTCTTGCATCCATCTGACATTTTATCTGTTTATAGAAATCATCTTTAACTAAATCATCCTTATCGTTGGTTGGGTCATAGCATTGGATAATGTGTACTTTTATTTTTGATTTTTGGTTGTTTTAAATGTAGCTCTCATTAGTCTTGGTCCTACTGCTTCCCATTCTATTAGTGTCTTCTGTGCATTCCTTTATAGCATTACAGCTACCTCTTCACTATGTTGTGCTCCGGGTTCCTGGTGTCCTGATGATAAAATCATATGTCCTGTATTTAGATTTATTCTTTCCGTTGTTAGCCATCATGTTTCACATATTCGCATAATTTATATCTTGTAGTTTGTCATTTCTGCTGCTACCTGAGCAGCTTTTATCTGTTGGTTTAGGGTGCCAACATTCCAGGTGCCAATTCTGGAGGATATCCTGGTAGACAAAAGGTGAGTCGGCAATCCGGACTCGTTACGGCTTCCTTCGGCTTGTGTCATACGTCTCTTAGACAGAGAGCCTTTATCTTTCCTGGTTGGCAGATTTACTTTATATCTCTTTGACTTGTCCATGCTTGTGAAGTTTTTTCGACTTATTTTTTTTTTTACAGTATGGGATAGCCAGCCCCATGACCAACCCTCCTTTGTCGCCTCTTACGAACATGTCTGGTAGGGTACAGCGCCGCTACTCTTTACTTACCTTTTGGACCCCGGCAGAGCACGGGCGGGTGTGATTATACTTCCGATATATTTAAATGCATCTACTTGTTTTAGTTGTCTGCCGTCTATTGTTATTTTGATATTCTGTTTCTCTTATGCGATATTCATGACTTCTGTTTTGTTGATGTTGATGTTCGTTTAGTATTTTGTTTCCGTGTTGTTGGGTATATTCAAGTGTTGTTGTAATCCCAAGAACAAGTCATTATTCTTCTGTACTTCGATGTTGTTTTATTATAAAATAACATTTATGTCAAAATGTCGTTATAAATCTGTTTTGATTTGTTACATGTAATATTTGATAAAATAACAATAGTTATAGTACAAAACAGCTAACACGAATAAGGAAGTCGGTAACGTGTTTACTTTTAATGGTATTTAATGGTATATATTGCGTCTGTACAAATGTGATTTTACAGAAGAATATTGAGAATAGCATGGGCAACTAAGAAGAGTAATAAAAACGTTCTGAAAGAGACCAAAGCAAAAAGAGAGCTAATTTATAATATTAGGAAGAAACAATCATAATTTTATTCCATTGTAGTGAGAAGAGAAAAGCTGGACCATATTTTAACTATGAACATTCAGGGACGAAGAGATAGAGGGAAGGAAAGAGACAAAAAAATATTAGACAGCTTAAGAAAATCGTTTGGCAGAAGGTGATCGATAGTTTTGGAGAGACATGATCACCTACGCCACCAGGCCCGGTATTTGATGATGATGATGATGATGATGATGATGATATTGGTAAACACATTGGACATAAAATATATAACTAAATATTATCTTCTTAATCTGTTCTATCTGTTTTGGCGTATGTATTTCACAATATTTTTTTTTTAATAATGTCTTCTACTTTAGGCTAGAACTAAAAAAACAACTATAGTAAGTTAATGTATATGAAGATGTGTAAACAAAATACTTCTGCGTGATCGTTTTCATCATGAACTATTTATCTAAATTAATTGAAAATTAACCTTTTTATTTCCGATGTAGCCTTCTTCACTTTCTTGAATGTGTGTCTTTGTTAAATTAGTTCAGGATATGTTGTTTGTCATTAGCTAATGCATGCGATTGTTACTGCTGAGCGCAATACATCTAGCACAATGTATGGTTAATTTTATTCGTTTTCTATAATGTGCATTATATATGAGTTCTTAGAAACTACACGCCTTTTCGCTCATTATTCTGCAATGCTCAATCTATCTAGGAAGCACACTTGATGTTCAATTAGTAATGCCAATACGATCATTGAATACTTGAACTGATGCGCAAATTATTAATCTGAAAATGTATCCGTTCCTTTTTTCATTAAACTGAGGAGTTCTTCTATTTCTTCCTCTTCCCTTCATCATTTGCCATTTCAGCGTCCAGTGGATATATACTTTGCAGTATTTTGCCTTTCTGCTAGAGTCTGCTGCGGAAATGTTTCTTATTGATTGTTATATTCCGTCAGTCCATAGTTTTTATGATCGGTCTTTGGATCTGGTTGTCTCGCAATGTTTATTGAATCTTCGTTGTGTTGTATTTATTCTTTCTACATTGCCAATGACCAAACAATTGTATATGTTACTTCTTTATTTATTTTATAGCTGACTCATTTCTAGTTTTTATTCTCAGATCATCGTTTCTGTTTTTATCTGTTAGGCGTTTTACTGTCATTCGTCCAATACATTTAAATTCGGTTGAGGCTTTGTTTGTTTTTTTTTTTCGTTCTTGCATTTAGGGTCCAGGACATGCATTGATATCAAAACGTTGGAATGAAGATTGTATTGTAGAGTGCAGTTTTAACTCAAAATGTTGTTTATTGTTGAATAATAGTGGTGATACCTGTTCAATGTTTTGATGCGCTTTATTGCATCGTCAGTACATTTTTTCTGTTTGTCAATTGTCGTTTGTGGCTCTACTTCCGTGATATTTAATTTCCTCTACTTGTTTTATTTGTCTGCCGTCTATTGTTATTTTGATATTATATTTCTCTTATGCGATATCCATGACTTATGTTTTGTTGATATTGATTTTGTTTTTTTTTTAATTTGTGCCTTTTCTGTTGGGTCTATTCAAGTGTTTTTGTAGGTCTTCCATTTTCCCAATTCTATTTTGCAAGCTGAAGTAATAACATACTATAATTTGGTCTCTAATGGTCTCTATTCTAAAAGCACTTGCATAGTTTTTCGTGTGTATTCATTACAATTTCATTTCATTTCAGTTTGTTTTAATTTTACCTTTTTTTTTAATACAAAGAGTCAATATGTATTACTTATAATGTGCCTTTCAGATTAGTGTGGGCTGTTCTGAATATATGGTTTTTTGTGCTCACGAACTGATAATATATTGATACATTTGCATATAGCTCGACAAAAGACATGTGTTCGTATACTCCCATGAACAAATCATTATTCTTCTGTTCTTCGATGTTGTGATATTTTAAAATCTAATTTGTGTCAAAATGTCTTTATAAATATGTTTTGATTTGTTGCATGTGATACACTTTTGATAAAATAACATATGTTACAGTACACAACAGCTAACACGAACAAGGAAGTCAGTAAAGTGTTTACTTTTAATGGTATTGAATGGTATATACGGGTGTTGAAAACATTGTAGGCATGAGATACTATATGCCTGGTTGGCTATATTTGTTGAGTAAACAATTTCGGGAAGAGGAATACATGATCATATTCCTTTTAACGTGTAATTGCACAATTACAAATATTCATCACGTATCTATTTCCCTGGCCATTATTTGAAATTACATGTTTGTATGTTGTAGAACACACTGGTGTCAAAATATATACTGTTCATGTCATTAGAGAGAATTTAATTATTTCAAAACTTGTATTTTTGCTTTCTTCATTATTTATTGTTTTATTTTTGTTAAATTTGCTTATTATCATCCCATACCTCAACGATGTATGCAGAAATTGAGTATGTGTTTAAGGTAGCTGTTCTGTACACATTTATATAGAGAACTGAATAACCATGCACATGGTGGCCTTAACTTTATATGTAACCGCTTTTTGGAACTACAATTAACCGTTTATTATATTGGTAAACTGCAACATTATTAAAACATGTACATGAATTTAAATAGTTGGGAACTTTGTTAACCTCAGACGGCAGATGTACAACAGAGGTGAGATGCAGAATGGCTCTAACAAAAGCAGGTTTCGAAAAAAAAAAATTGGAAGACACTATGCATTCCATTTTTGACTAAAGAAACACGAAAAAAGAGTTCTTAAATGTTATGCAGTGATTTTACAGAAGAATGTTGAGAATACCATGGGCAACTAAAAAGAATAATGAAAACGTTCTGAAAGAGGCCAAAGCAAAAAGAGAGCTAATGTCCAATATTAGGTAGAAACAATCATCATTTTCTTGCCATGCAGCGAGAAGAGAACAGTTGGAATATATTGTAACTGGGAACATTCAGGGACGAAGAGATAGAGGGAAAGAAAGAGACAAAAAATATCAAGACAGCTTAAGAAAATGGCTTCGCAGTAGGTGATCGATATTTGTTGAGAGACATGATAACCTTCGCCAGCAGCAAGTAATTGATGATGATGATAATGATGATGATGATATTAATAAACATATGCATTTCACAACATTTTGATTTTTTTTTTAATGTCTTCTTCTTTAGCCTAGAACTAAAAAAACAACTATAGTAAGTTAATGTATATGAAGATGTGTAATCAAAATACTTCTGCGTGATCGCGTTCATCATGAACTATTTCTTTAAATTAATTGAAAGTTAACCTTTTTATTTCCGATGTTGACTTCTTCACTTTCTTGAGTTTTTGTCTCTTTTAAATTATTTCAGGATATGTTGTGTGCCATTATGTAATGCATGCGATTTTTACTGCTGAGCGCAATACATCTAGCACAATGTATGGTTCATTTTATTAGTTTTCTATAATGTGCATTATATATGAGTACTTAGAATCTACACGCATTTTCGCTCACTATTACACCATGCTCACTCTATCTAGGAAACACATTTGTTGTTCAATTAGTGATGCCAATACGATTATTGAATACTTGAACTGATGAGCAAATTAATAATCATAAAATGTATCCGCCTCCTCTTTTCCTTAATTGAGCTTTTCTATTTCTTCTGTTTTCCTTCATTTACCATTTCAGCGTCGAGTGGAGATATAATTTGCAGTCTATTGCTTTCTGTTAGAGTCAGCTGCAGCAATGTTTCTTATTGTTTCTTATAGTTCGTCAATCCATCGTTTTCATGATCGGCATTGGGGTCTGGTTTTCTCGCAAATTTTATTGAATCTTTGTTGTGGTGTATTTTGTTCTTTCTACCTTGTCAGTGACCAAACAATTGTATATATTACTTATTTCTGTATTTATTTTATAGCTGTATTATTTCTAGTTTTTAATCTTAGTTCATGGTTTCTGTTTTTATCTTTTAGCATGTTTACTGTCACTCGTCTACATTTAATCTAAGTTCAGGTTTTTTTTTTTTTGCTCTTGCATCAAGGGTCCAGGACTGGCATTGATATCAAAACGTTGGAATGAAGATTGTATTGTAGATTGCATTTATAGCTCTAATGTTATTTCTTTGTTGAATAATAGTAGTTAAATGTTTTAATACGCTTTGTTGCATCTTCAGTACATTTCTAAAGTTTGTGAATTGATTTTTGCGTCTATAATTCCTAGAAATATAAATTCCGTTACTTGTTTTAGTTGTATACCGTCTATTGTTTTGTTTTCTTCGATATTCTGTTTCTCTTATGCGATATTCATGACTTCTATTTTGTCGATGTTGATTTTGGTTTTGTATTTTGTGGCCGTGCTGTTGGATCTATTCAAGTTCTTTTTTAGGTCTTCCATTCTCCCATTATATATTGCAATATGAAGTACTATAATTTTGCCTATAATGTAATATATTATAAAAGCACTTGCATATTTTTTGTATTCATTACGATTTCATTTCATTTCAGTTTGTGTTAATTTCATCTTATTGTTAAACAAAGAGTAATATTTACTTCTGCAAATGTACCTTTTAGATTTGTGCATGCTATTATAAATATATGGTTGTATTGTGCTCAGGAACTGATAATACATTTATAAATGCATATCTAGCTCGACTAAAGACATATATTCGTGTACTCCCATGAACAAGTCATTATTCTTCTGTACTTCGATTTTGTGTTATTATGAAATAACATGTGTGTCAAAACGCTTTATAAATCAGTTTTGAATTGTTACATGTCACATTTGACAAAATAACAATAGTGACAGTACAATACAGCTAACACGAACAAGGAAGTCAGTAACGTGTTTACTTTTAATTGTATTGAATGGTATATATATATATATATATATATATATATATATATATATATATATGTATATATATATATATATATATATATATATATATATATATGTGTGTATATATATGGGTCTTGAGCACGTTGTAGGCATGGGATAAACTATGCAGTTTATAATACTTGTTGAGTTACCAATTTTTGAAGAGTAATACATGATCACACTCGTTATAACGTGTAAGTGCACAAATACAAATTCTCACCATGTATTTATTTCCCTGGCGATTATTTGAAATTACATGTTCGTTTGTTGTTAGAACACACACGTGTCAAAATATCTACGGTATATGTCATTAGAGAGAATGTATTTACTTCAAAACTTTTTTTTGTCTTTCTTATTATCATCCCAAACTTTAACGGTGTGTGCAGAAATTGAGTATGTGTTTAAGGTAGCTGGTCTGTACTCATTTATAAAGTGGGGATTTTAGTTATAAACTTTGTTCAACTATTATACGTAGAGTAGTTATTTGATCAGCGCATGATCTGTTCTTCCTAAAGCCTGCGTGTTAATCTCTCAAATGTTTCTCTATGACCTCTTTTAGTCTCTCCATAATGATTCTGCTTAATATTTTTGCTGGCACTGATAGTAGCATAAATCGCATACAATGTGTGCACTCCTGTATATTTCCTTTCTTTTGTAGTTTGATCATATAACCTTATTTCCACTCTTTATGTATTTCTTCCCTCTTCCTAAATATTATAAAATATATTATGCAACATCGTGGTAGAAGTGTTAATATATGCTTTGATGGCTTCGAAGGAATTTCATTTGGCCATGTGGCTTTACCATGTTTTAATAGTTGTATGGCTTTTTCATTATTTATTCTTTACTTGGTTTGCAACAGTTAACGTGTACCTCTTCTTCTGCTGGTAGTAAATCTGGAGGAGTATTTGAGCGGGGTCTGTTCAAAAGTTCTTCAAAATGTTATTTCCATCTCTCCATTTGTTCCCGTATATTACTAAACAGATTTCCTTTCTTATCTTTAATAAAGGCATTGATATGTTTATATTTTCCACGTAATTTCTTTGTGCTGTTGTACAGTTCCTTCATATTCCATTTATTTGCTGCTTCTTCTGCCTCTGTAGCTAATTCATCTACATAGTTCATCTTATCCCTTTTAGAGTATCATCTCACTTCTTTGTTCACCTCTGTGTAAGCTACCTTTGTCTTGGCTTTATTATTTCTCGTTTTGCTTTTATTTGTGTCTGCTTTCTTGTCCTTTATTTCTTTCTTTAATTGTATCCAGGGTCTCTGCTGTCATCCATGCCTTATTCTGGCGTTCTCTTTTCCCCACTGTTTCTTCGTATGTCTCGTTCCATATGTATTTTACCTTTTTCCAATGATATTATATATTCATTGTATTTTCTAGTTGTTGGAGGACTTGGTATTTGTTTGATATTGTGACTGCGAATTTATCTTTAATTCCTTGTTCTTTAAGAAACCCTACATTGAAATACTGTCTACTCTTGTTCACTGTAGTATACCTTGTTATTTTAATTTTAAGTTTGGCTATCATAAGATGATGATCAGAAGCTACATCTGCACCTCTATATATGTTTACATCTTGTAAGGATGTAAAAAGTAATATAAAGTACCCCCGTCACGCCAAGAGGCGTATAGGGAAATATGGTGTTAGTGACCCTATATTTTACAGACCTTCAGCACATGATTTATGTGCTTGTAAGGATGCCTTTAACTTATAATTAATACATATGTGATCAATTTGATTTTCTGTTCTATGATCTGATTTCGGAGACAGCAGAACTCTTTATACTGTACAAAAGATGCTGACAAACACCTATACATCCAGTGGAACACCAATTCTAGACAAATCTGGATTAATGCTAACAACAAGCGCAGACATAAAAGCCCGTTGGGCGGAACACTTCAAAGAAATTCTTAACCGTCCACTACCTCACAGTTTAATAGATTTTGAAGCTGAAACACCAGCAGCAGAATTAGATGTAAATTTAGATGACTTCACCTTGAGTGAAATAGAAACCACCTTAAAGCTAATGACCAATAACAAGGCTGCTGGAGAGGATAAGTTAACAGCTGAGATCCTCAAGGCAATTGATAGCCATAATTTAATACATCTCCAAAAAATGTTCAACATCATTTGGAAAACAGAGAAGACGCCTCATAAATGGAAAAAAGGAATCATTGTTAAGATCCCAAAAAAAAGGGCAATCTTAGAGATTGTAACAATTGGAGAGGCGTGACACTTTTGTCAGTTGCCTCAAAATTATTCTGTAAAATCATCCTAAATAGAATAAAGGATTCAATAGATACAGTAATGCGTGAAGAACAGGCTGGGTTTAGAAAAGGGAGAAGCTGTCTTGACCACATTTTCACTCTACGACTTATATTGGAGGAACACATTGAAAAGCAAAAACCTTTTGTACTTAACTTCATCGACTTCAAAAAAGCATTTGATAGTATTCATAGAGATTCTTTGTGGAAAATTCTGAAGCAATATGGCTTACCATCAAAAATCATAAATATTATCAAAGACATGTATGATGGTTACACATGTGCAGTTCGAACAGAGGAAGGACTGAGCGAATGTTTCCCAATAGAAACTGGGGTTAAACAAGGATGTATTTTATCGCCCTTGTTTTTTGGAATTGTTATGGACTTCATAATGAAGAAATGCTGCACTGGTAATAAAGGCATCGAATGGATACAAGGAGACCATTTGGAGGACCTCGACTTTGCTGATGACATAGTTCTCATCAGCAATCAGATAAAAACGATGCAGGAAAACACAAATGAACTATCATCAATAGCCAGCAAAATTGGGCTTGAGGTCAATCATGAAAAGACTAAAGTCATGAAAAGTTTAATTCCAACAAGTGACAAAATATACATGGAAAACAAACCAGTAGAAGAGATCGATCACTTCATCTATCTTGGAAGTCACATTGATCGAGAAGGGGATACGAGCAAAGAAATTAGAATCAGACTGGCTAAAGCAGCAATGTCTTTCAGAAGCCTTGAAAAGTTGTGGAAATCAAAACTCATTAGCACAAACACAAAACTTAGGCTATTCAAATCAAATGTACTATCAACCCTTACATATGCGTGTGAAAGCTGGAAAACAACAAGAGATATAGAAACAAAGTTGAACGCATTCGAAAATAAATGTCTAAGGAAAATACTTGGTATAGAATGGAACGAATTCAAAACAAACGAGGAAATTAGAGAAATCGCCAATCAACCACTAATATCTTCAGTAATAAAGAAAAGACGATGGTCATACGTTGGACATGTGATGAGAAGAGATAATAATCGAATAGCAAAGCAAGCCCTCATATGGGAAACAACAGGTAAAAGAAAAAGAGGAAGACCCAGGGAGACACTGAGAAGAACATTGATGAGAGAGGCAAGAGCAGCAGGAATCGGCTCCCTCAATGAGATAGAACTGCTTGCACAGAACAGAGACAGATGGCGAGATTTGATAAAATATCTTTAAAAAAAAACTGCTAGAACAAAAATTCATATAGGAGAAGGTGTATCTTGGTCTACGCCCTATGGGCCGGTTACGGCTCGAAAGGTCAATAGATAGATAGATCTGATTTCACCCATGTAGCTTTGTTTAGTCTTTTATGTTGGAATATTGTTCTTCTTATGCTCACTTGATTAGAGGCGCAGAAATTCACAAATATCTCTCCATTCTCGTTTATATCTATACGTCCATGTTTTCCAATAATCTCTTCGAAGCCTCTGTTGTCTGATCCTACTTGAGCATTTAGGTCTCCCATTTTGATTATAATATCATTGGCTCGTCTTGCATCCATCTGACATTTTATCTGTTTATAGAAATCCTCTTTAACTAAATCATCCTTATCGTTGGTTGGGTCATAGCATTGGATAATGTGTAATTTTATTTTTGATTTTTGGTTGTTTTAAATGTAGCTCTCATTAGTCTTGGTCCTACTGCTTCCCATTCTATTAGTGTCTTCTGTGCATTCATTTATAGCATTACAGCTACCTCTTCACTATGTTGTGCTCCGGATTCCTGGTGTCCTGATGATAAAATCATATGTCCTGTATTTAGTTTTATTCTTTCCGTTGTTAGCCATCATGTTTCACATATTCGCATAATTTATCTCTTGTAGTTTGTCATTTCTGCTGCTACCTGAGCAGCTTTTCTCTGTTGGTTTAGGGTGCCAACATTCCAGGTGCCAATTCTGGATGATTTCCTGGTAGACAAAAGGTGAGTCGGCAATCCGGACTCGTTACGGCTTCCTTCGGCTTGTGTCATACGTCTCTTAGACAGAGAGCCTTTATCTTTCCTGGTTGGCAGATTTACTTTATATCTCTTTGACTTGTCCATGCTTGTGAAGTTTTTTCGACTTATTTTTTTTTTTTACAGTATGTGATAGCCAGCCCCATGACCAACACTCCTTTGTCGCCTCTTACGAACATGTCTGGTAGGGTACAGCGCCGCTACTCTTTACTTACCTTTTAAACCCCGGCAGAGCACGGGTGGTAAGTGGTAATCTATTATTCTTCTATTTCTTCTTGTTGCCTTCATCATTTGCCATTTCAGCGTCCAGTGGAGATGTAATCTGCAGTCTTTTGCCTTTCTGTTAGAGTCTGCTGCCGCATTGTTTCTTATTGATTGTTATATTCCATCAATCCATCGCTTTTGTGATCGGCCTTTGGGTCTGGTTTTCTCGCAAATTTTAATGAATCTTCGTTGTGTTGTATTTTGTTATTTCTACCTTGTCAGTGACCAAACAATTGTATATGTTACTTCGTTATTTATTGTATAGATGGGTTATTTCTTGTTTTTATTCTTAGTTCATCGTTTCTGTTTTTATCTGTTAGCCTGTTTCCTGTCATTCGTCAAATACATATAATCGCAGTCATGTTTTTTTTTTCCTTGCATCAAGAGTCTATTAATGGCATTGATATCAAACCGTTGGAATGAATATTGTATTGTAGAGTGCATTTTTGACACAAAATGTTATTTCTTTGTTGAATAATAGTGGTGACACCTTTTAAATGTTTTGATGAGCTTTAATGCATCTCCAGTATATGTCTGCTGTTTGTGAATTGTCGTTTGTGACTCTTCCTCTGCTTCTTCAACCTGTTTAGCTCCCAGTGGAGCATATGTCTTCGACAAACTCCTTCCCAGTTATTCTGTTGTTACCAATTTTTAAGATCATTCCATGTCTTCCCCATCATCTTCACCTCTGCTTATATCTGTTTTCTCCAAGAATTATTTGTCTTCCTCGTTGTCTTATCCCCTGGGGATTCCAAAAAGGGCCTGTTGTGTAATACTCACAGTTGGCTTCCGTATTGTGTATCCTATCCAGCGCCATTGTCTTCGCTGCATCTCTTTATCCACTGGTATTTGACCGGTACATTTCCATAATTCTATGTTAGTGATTTTGTCCTGCCATTTCCATCCTTTTTTTCTGCGGAAGCATCCATTAATGAAAGTGTGTATCTTCGTGAGTGTCAATTTTGTAGTTCACCATGACCAGTTCACATCCATATAATCTGACCGACTTAACATTTGAGTTGACCATTTTTATGTTTGTATTTAACTTAATTTAATTGGATTTCCATTAGTGTTTCTCAGTGCAATGAAAGCTCATCTTGCTTTTGGAATCCTTATTGTGGACTCATTTTCTGTTCCTCCCTCTTTATCTATATTACTGCCCAGATATGTGTACGATTGTACGTCTAGTAGAGGTATTTCTCCTAGTTATATTTGGTTATTGCCAACTGTATTAATTCGCATAATGTTGGTCTTATCTCTATTAATCTTCAGTGCCATCTGTTGTGATCTCTCATCAAGTATGCTCATTTTATCCTGCATCTGTCGATGTCTGTGTGATAGGAGAGCTATGTCATCAGCAAAGTCTACATCATCAAGTTGTTTGGTCAGTGTCCACTGGATTTCATTTCATTTGTTTTCACTTATTTTCATAATCCAATATTTGGCCAGTAGAAAGAGAAATGGAGACATAATGTATACCTGCCTTACTCCTGTTCTTATTTCAAATGCTTCTGTAAGTTGCCCTTCATGCACTACACTACATTTCGTTCCTTCATACATTTAAAAAAAAATAAGTTAATAAACTGTATGGGGATTCCTTAATGACTCAGCAACTTACAAAGCATTCTTCTGTCTAAACTGTCAAATGCCTTTTCGTAATCTATGAATCCAATATAAAGTGGGGATTTTAGTTATAAACTTTGTTCAACTATTATACGTAGAGTAGTTATTTGATCAGCGCATGATCTGTTCTTCCAACAACCTGCGTGTTAATCTCTCAAATGTTTCTCTATGACCTCATTTAGTCTCTCCATAATGATTCTGCTTAATATTGTTGCTGGCACTGATAGTAGCAAAAATCGCATACAATTTGTGCACTCCTGTAAATTTCCTTTCTTTTGTAGTTTGATCATATAACCTTCTTTCCACTTTCCAGTTGGGAACTTTGTTAACCGCAGACAGAAGATGTACAGCAGAGGTGAGATTCAGAATGGCTCAAACAAAAGAAGTTTTCGAAAAATGAGAAAGACACTATACAATTCATTGTTGACAATAGAAACACGAAAAAAGAGTTCTTAAATGTTGTGTAGAACCAGTATTAACATATGGATGTGAATAAGGACAAAAGGACAACAGACAAGAAAATCAATTGAGTCTGTACAAATGTGATTTTACAGAAGAATGTTGAGCAACTGGGCAACTAAGTAGAGTAATGAAAACGTTCTGAAAGAGACCAAAGCAAAAAGAGAGCTAATTTATACTATTAGGAAGAAACATTAATCATTTTCTTCCATTGTAGTGAGAAGAGAACAGCTTGTCCATATTGTAACTGGAAACATTGAGGGACGAAGAGATAGACGGAAGGGAAAAAAATAACCAGACGCTTAAGAGAATGGTTTGGCAGAAGGTGATCGATAGTTTTGTAGAGACATGATCACCTACGCCAGCAGGCCCGGTATTTGATGATGATTATGATAATTATATTGGTAAACACATTGTACATAAACTATATAACTAAATATTGTCTTCTTAATCTGTTCTATCTGTTTTGGCGTTATATATTTCACAACATTTTTTTTTTTTAAATAATGTCTTCTACTTTAGGCTAGAACTAAAAAAACAACTACAGTAAGTTAATGTATATGAAGATGTGTAATCAAAATACTTCTGCGTGATCGTTTTCATCATGAACTATTTCGTTAAATTAATTGAAAATTAACCTTTTTTATTTCCGATGTAGCCTTCTTCACTTTCATGAATGTGTGTCTTTGTTAAATTATTTCAGGATATGTCGTTTGTCATTAGGAAATGCATGTGATTGATACTGCGGAGCGCAATACATCTAGCACAATGTGTGGTTCATTTTATTCGTTTTCTATAATGTGCAATATATACGAGTTATTTGAAACTACACACATTTTCGCTCATTATTCTACAATGCTCACTCTATCTAGGAAACACACTTGATGTTCAATTAGTGATGTCAATACGATCATTGAATACTTGAACTGATGCGCAAATTATTAATCTGAAAATGTATCAATTCCTTTTTTCCTTTAACTGAGCTCTTATATTTCTTTCTCTTTCCTTCATCATTTGCCATTTCAGCGTCCAGTGGATATATAATTTGCAGTCTTTTGCCTTTCTGTTAGAGTCTGCTGCGGCAATGTTTCTTATTGATTGTTATATTCCGTCAGTCCATCGTTTTTGTTATCGGTCTTTGGGTCTGGTTTTCTCACAATGTTTATTGAATCTTCGTTGTGTTGTATTTTATTATATCTACATTGCCAATGACAAAACAATTGTAATGTTACTTCTTTATTTATTTTATAGCTGAGTTATTTCTAGTTTTTATTTTCAGATCATCGTTTCTGTTTTTATATTTTATGCGTTTTACTGTCATTCGTCCAATACATTTAAATTCGGTTGAGGCTTTGTTTTTTTTTTGTTTTGTTCTTGCATCAAGGGTCCAGGACTGGCATTGATATCAAAACGTTGGAATGAAGATTGTATTGTAGAGTGCAGTTTTAACTCAAAATGTTGTTTCTTGTTGAATAATAGTGGTGATACCTGTTAAATGTTTTGATGCTCTTTTTTGCATCGTCAGTACATTTCTGCTGTTTGTGAATTGTCGTTTGTGGCTCTACTTCCTTGATATTTAATTTCCTCTACTTGTTTTAGTTGTCTACCGTCTATTGTTATTTTGATATTCTATTTCTCTTATGCGATATCCATGACTTATGTTTTGTTGATATTGAATTTCTTTTTTTTTTTTAATTTGTTCCTTCGCTGTTGTGTCTATTCAAGTGTTTTTGTAGGTTTTCCATTTTCCCATTCTATTTTGCAAGCCGAAGTAATAACATACTATAATTTGGTCTCTAATGGTCTCTATTCTAAAAGCACTTGCATAGTTTTTTTTTTTTTATTCATAACAATTTAATTTCATTTCAGTTTTTTTTTTTAATTTCACCTTATTGTTAATACAAAGAGTCAATAATTATTACTTATAATGTGCATTTCAGATTATTGTGGGCTGTTCTGAATATATGGTTTTTTGTGCTCACGAACTGATAATATATTGATACATTTGCATATAGCTCGACAAAAGACATGTGTTCGTATACTCCCATGAACAAGTCATTATTCTTCTGTACTTCGATGTTGTGATATTTTAAAATCTCATTTGTGTCAAAATGTCGTTATAAATATGTTTTGATTTGTTGCATGTGATACAATTTTGATAAAATAGCATATGTTACAGTACACAACAGCTAACACGAACAAGGAAGTCAGTAAAGTGTTTACTTTTAATGGTATTGAATGGTATATACGGGTGTTGAAAACATTGTAGGCATGGGATACTATATGCCGGGTTGGCTATATTTGTTGAGTAAACAATTTCGGGAAGAGGCATATATGATCATATTCATTTTAACGTGTAAGTGCACAATTACAAATATTCATCACATATCTTTTTTCCTGGCCATTATTTGAAATTACATGTTTGTATGTTGTAGAACACACGGGTGTCAAAATATATACTGTTCATGTCATTAGAGAAAATTTAATTATTTTAAAACTTGTATTTTTGCTTTCTTCATTATTTATTGTTTTATTTTTTTGTTAAATTTGCTTATTATCATCCCATACCTCAACGATGTATGCATAAATTGAGTATGTGTTTAAGGTAGCTGTTCTGTGCTCATGTATATAGAGAACTGAATAACCATGCACATGGTGGCCTTAACTTTATATGTAGCCGCTTTTTGGAACTACAATTAACCGTTTATTATATCGGTAAACTGCAACATTATTAAAACATGTACATGAATTTAAATAGTTGGGAACTTTGTTAACCTCAGACGGAAGATGTACAACAGAGGTGAGATGCAGAATGGCTCTAACAAAAGCAGGTTTCGAAAAAAAAATTGAAAGACACTATGCATTCCATTTTTGACTAAAGAAACACGAAAAAAGAGTTCTTAAATGTTATGCAGTGATTTTACAGAAGAATGTTTAGAATGCCATGGGCAACTAAAAAGAATAATGAAAACATTCTGAAAGAGGCCAAAGCAAAAAGAGAGCTAATGTCCAATATTAGGTAGAAACAATCATCATTTTCTTGCCATGCAGCGAGAACAGTTGGAATATATTGTAACTGGGAACATTCAGGGACGAAGAGATAGAGGGAAGAAAAGAGACACCAAATATCAAGACAGCTTAAGAAAATGGCTTCGCAGAAGGTGGTCAATATGGGTGTCCGGTTAGCGCAATCGATAGGCGGTTGGCTTACCACGGCAACAGCCGGGGTTCGTACCCTGGCGAGGACACCTGGGTTTTACTAACTCCCTAAAAATTAGTACCTCTGAAGGCGGAGTAAATCTGCCTGCATGGCGAGGGGCATCCTGTAATGGGATAAAACAGACTTTACACGCAAAATTCAGTCCCACAAAATTGAGTGGGTGGGACTTCGTCAGAGGTCAAAGCTGACGAAAGCGAACGAACGAACGGTGGTCAATATTTGTGGAGAGACATGATCACCTACGCCAGCAGGCCAAGTAATTGATGATGATGATAATGATGATGATGATATTAATAAACATATTGGGCATAAAATATATACCTAAACATTTTCTTCTTAATCTGTTATATCTTTTTGGCGTTATGTATTTCACAACATTTTGATTTTTTTAAAATGTCTTCTACTTTAGCCTAGAACTAAAAAAACAACTACAGTAAGTTAATGTATATGAAGATGTGTAATCAAAATACTTCTGCGTGATCCTTTTCATCATGAACTATTTCTTTAAATTAATTGAAAATTAACCTTTTTATTTCCGATGTAGCCTTCTTCACTTTCTTGAACGTGTGTCTTTGTTAAATTATTTCAGGATATGTCGTTTGTCATTAGGAAATGCATGTGATTGTTACTGCTGAGTGCAATACATCTAGCACAATATGTGGTTCATTTTATTCGTTTTCTATAATGTGCAATATATATATGAGTTATTAGAAACTACACGCATTTTCGTTCATTATTCTACAATGCTCACTCTATCTAGGAAACACACTTGATGTTCAATTAGTGATGCCAATACGATCATTGAATACTTGAACTGATGCGCAAATTATTAATCTGAAAATGTATCAATTCCTTTTTTCCTTTAACTGAGCTCTTATATTTCTTTCGTTGTCCTTCATCATTTGCCATTTCAGCGTCCAGTGGATATATAATTTGCAGTCTTTTGCCTTTCTGTTAGAGTCTGCTGCGGCAATGTTTCTTATTGATTGTTATATTCCGTCAGTCCATCGTTTTTGTGATCGGTCTTTGGGTCTGGTATTCTCACAATGTTTATTGAATCTTCGTTGTGTTGTAATTTATTCTTTCCACATTGCCAATGACAAAACAATTGTAATGTTACTTCTTTATTTATTTTATAGCTGAGTTATTTCTAGTTTTTAATCTTAGTTCATCGTTTCTATTTTTATCTTTTAGCCTGTTTCCTGTCACTCGTCTACATTTAATCTCAGTTCAGGTTGCTTTTTTTTTTGTTCTTGCATCAAGGGTCCAGGACTGGCATTGATATCAAAACGTTGGCATGAAGATTGTATTGTAGAGTGCATTTTTAACTCTAATGTTATTTCTTTGTTGAATAATAGTGGTGATAGCGATTAAATGTTTTATTGCGCTTTGTTGCATCTTCAGTACATTTCTAAAGTTTGTGAATGGACTTTTGCGTCTATAATTCATAGACATATAAATTCCGCTACTTGTTTTAGTTGTATACCGTCTATTGTTTTTTTTATTTTTATATTCTGTTTCTCTTATGCGATATCCATGACTTCTATTTTGTTAAAGTTGATTTTGGTTTTGTATTTTGTGGCCGTGCTGTTGGATCTATTCAAGTGATATTGTAGGTCTTCCATTTTCCCATTATATTTTGCAATATGAAGTACTATAATTTTGTCTATAATGTTCTCTATTCTAAAAGCACTTGCATATTTTTTGTATTCATTACGATTTCATTTCATTTCATCATCATCATCGTGTGCCCTCTCCGCAACGAAGGTTGGCTACCATGGATCGCCATTCTACTCTGTTTCTTGCTTTGATGGTGCAGGCTGACATAGATTGACTTGTCCATCTTTTGATGTTACTCGTCCATGTTAGTCTTGGTCTGCATCTGCCTCTTTTGCCTTGTATTTTTCCTTCTAATATTACTTTTATTAGGTTGTTGTGTCTTTTAACATGCCCTAAACAATTTCATTTGTCTTGTCTTAATTGTATTCATCAGTTCTCTTTTTATTTTCAGTTGTTTTAAAACGTCATCGTTTGTTGTCTTTTGTTTCTATCCAATTCTACTTATTCTTATATAAATGCACATTTCAAAGGCTTCAATTTTATGTTCTGTTTTCTTGTCTAATGTCCTTGTTTCTGCACCATACAGGAATATTGAGAAGATGTAACATTTTGAAATTCTTAGTTTCATCTCTGCTGATATTTGTTTTGTTGTTGCCATACATATTTTTTGGTTATTTCAGTTTTGCATTTTCTATCATTGGTTATAGTATGTCCTAGGTAGCTGTAACTCTGGACTGTCTCCAGATGTATTCCCTCAACTGTGATATTTAATTGTAGGTCTTGAGAATTTTCTTTGTTTATGATCATAGTTTTAGTCTTTTTGATATTCATTTCTAGTCCATATTTTTTGCTTTTTGTGTTTATCACATTAAGTAAGTGTTGTAGGTCTTTAGGATTTTCTGCTAGTAGAACAGTATCATCAGCATATCTCAGGTTGTTGATTATCATTCCATTAATGTGTAGGCCTGGTATCTCTGAGATGTTTTAAAAGATTTGCTCAGTGTATAGATTGAACAAGCTTGGTAATAGGATGCATCCTTGTCTTAATCCTCTTTTTATGTCCATTGGTGTGGAGTTCTCCTTGTTATATCTTATTATTGATGTTTGCTCCCAGTACAAATTACATATTAGTCGTATGTATGCGTCGTCTAGGTTTATAACCATTTCATTTCAGTTTGTTTTAATTTCATCTTATTGTTAATACAATGAGTAACATTTATTTCTTCAAATGTACATTTCATATTTGTGCGTGATGTTCTGAATATATGGTTTTATTGTGCTCACGAACTGATAATACATTTATAAATGTGTATCTAGCTCGACTAAAGACATATGTTCGTGTACTCCCATGAACAAGTCATTATTCTTCTGTACTTCGATGTCGTGTTATTATGAAATAACATTTGTGTCAAAACGTCGTTATAAATCTTTTTTGAATTGGTATATGTCATATTTGACAAAATAATAGTGACAGTACGAAACAGCTAACACGTACAAGGAAGTCAGTATCGTGTTTACTTTTAATTGTATTGAATTGTATATACATATATTATACCATGGACAAATAATAAGAATAATGAAAACGTTTTGAAAAGGGTCAAAGCAAAAAGAGAGCTAATTTTAAATATTAGGATGAAACAATCATCATTTTCTGGACATGTAATGAGAAGATAATAGCTGGACGTTCGAATGAAGATTGTATTTTAGAGTGCAGTTTTAACTCAAAATGTTGTTTCTTGTTGAATAATAGTGGTGATACCTGTTAAAGGTTTTAAAGCTCTTTTTTGCATCGTCAGTACATTTCTGTTGTTTGTGAATTGTCGTTTGTGGCTCTACTTCCTTGATATTTAATTTCCTCTACTTGTTTTAGTAGTCTGCCATCTATTGTTATTTTGATATTCTATTTCTCTTATGCGATATCCATGACTTATGTTTTGTTGATATTGATTTTCGTTTTTTTTTAATTTGTGCCTTTGCTGTTGGGTCTATTCAAGTGTTTTTGTAGGTCTTCTATTTTCCCAATTCTATTTTGCAAGCTGAAGTAATAACATACTATAATTTGGTCTCTAATGGTCTCTATTCTAAAAGCACTTGCATAGTTTTTTTGTGTATTCATTACAGTTTCATTTCATTTCAGTTTGTTTTAATGTTATCTTGTTTTTAATACAAAGAGTAAATATTTATTACTTATAATGTGCCTTTCAGATTATTGTGGGCTGTTCTGAATATATGGTTTTTTGTGCTCACGAACTGATAATATATTGATACATTTGCATATAGCTCGACAAACGACATGTGTTCGTATACTTCCATGAACAAGTCATTATTCTTCTGTACTTCGATGTTGTGATATTTTAAAATCTCATTTGTGTCAAAATGTCGTTATAAATATGTTTTGATTTGTTGCATGTGATACAATTTTGATAAAATAACATATGTTACAGTACACAACAGCTAACACGAACAAGGAAGTCAGTAAAGTGTTTACTTTTAATGGTATTGAATGGTATATACGGGTGTTGAAAACATTGTAGGCATGGGATAATTTATGACAGGTTGGCTATATTTGTAGAGTAAACAATTTCGGGAAGAGGAATACACGATCGTACTCCTTATACTGTGTACCTGCACAATTACATATATCCATCATGTATCTATTTCCCTGGCCATTATTTGAAATTACATGTTTGTCTGTTGTTAGAACACACACGTGTCAAAATATCTACTTAACATATCATTAGAGATAATTTATTTATTTCAAAACTTTTATTTTTGCTTTATTTATTTTGTATTGTATTTTGTGTGTGCTAAATTTGCCTATTATCATCCCATACCTCAACGATGTATGCAGAAATAGAGTATGTGTTTAAGGTAGCTGCTCTGTACACATTTATAAAGAGAACTGAATAGCCATGCACATTGTGGCCTTAACGTTATATGTAGCCGCTTTTTGGACCTACAATTACCAATTTATTATATTGGTAAACTGGAACATTAATAAAACATGTAAATGAATTTAAATAGTTGGGAACTTTGTTAACCCCAGACGGAAGATGTACAGCAGAGGTGAGATGCAGAATGGGCCAAGCAAAAGCAGCTTTCGAAAAATGAGGAAGACACTATACAATCCATTGATGACAATAGAAACACGAAAAAAGAGTTCTTAAATGTTATGTAGATACAATATTAACATATGGATGTGAATCATGGACAAAAGGACACCAGACAAGAAAGTCAATTGAGTCTGTACAAATGTGATTTTACAGAAGAATGTTGAGAATAGCATGGGCAACTAAGAAGAGTAATGAAAACGTTCTGAAAGAGACCAAAGCAAAAAGAGAGATAATTTATAATATTAGGAAGAAACAATCATCATTTTCTTCCATTGTAGTGAGAAGAGAACAACTGGACCATATTGTAACTGGGAACATTGAGGGACGAAGAGATAGAGGGAAGGAAAAAAAAAATAACCAGACAGCTTAAGAGAATGGTTTGGCAGAAGGTGATCGATAGTTTTGTAGAGACATGATCATCTACGCCAGCAGGCCCGGTATTTGACGATGATGATGATGATGATATTGGTAAACACATTGAACATAAAATATATAACTAAATATTGTCTTCTTAATCTGTTCTATCTGTTTTGGCGTTATGTATTTCACAACATTTTTTTTTTTAAATAATGTTTTCTACTTTAGGCTAGAACTAGAAAAACAACTACAGTAAGTTAATGTATATGAAGATGTGTAATCAAAATACTTCTGCGTGATCGTTTTCATCATGAACTATTTCTTTAAATTAATTGAAAACTAACCTTTTTATTTCCGATGTAGCCTTCTTCACTTTCATGAATGTGTGTCTTTGTTAAATTATTTCAGGATATGTCGTTTGTCATTAGGAAATGCATGTGATTGATACTGCTGAGCGCAATACATCTAGCACAATATATGGTTCATTTTATTCGTTTTCTATAATGTGCATTATATATGAGTTATTAGAAACTACACGCATTTTCGCTCATTATTCTACAATGCTCACTCTATCTACGAAACACACTTGATGTTCAATTAGTGATGCCAATACGATCATTGAATACTTGAACTGATGCGCAAATTTTTAATCTGAAAATCTATCCGTTCCTTTTTCCTTAAACTGAGCTCTTATATTTCTTTCTCTTTCCTTCATCATTTGCCATTTCAGCGTCCAGTGTATATATAATTTGCAGTCTTTTGTCTTTCTGTTAGAGTCTGCTGCGGCAATGTTTCTTATTGATTGTTATATTCCGTCAGTCCATCGTTTTTGTGATCGGTCTTTGGGTCTGGTTTTCTCGCAAAGTTTAATGAATCTTCGTTGTGTTGTATTTTGTTCTTTCTATCTTGTCAGTGACCAAACAATTGTATATTTTGCTTCGTTATCTATTGCATAGATGGGTTATTTCTTGTTGTTATTCTTAGTTCATCGTTTCTGTTTTTATCGTTTAGCCTGTTTCATGTCATTCGTCTAATACGTTATTAATCTATGTTCAGGGTTTTGTTTTGTTCTTGCATCAAGGGTCTAGGACTGGCATTTATATCAAAACGTTGGAATGAAGATTGTATTGTAGAGTGCATTTTTGACTCAAAATGTTATTTCTTTGTTGATTAATTGTGGTGATACCGGTTACATGTTTTGATATGCTTTGGTGTATATTCAGTACATTTTTGCTGTTTGTGAATTGTCCTTTGCGTCCATAATTCCTAGATATTTAGATTCCTCTCCTTGTTTTAGTTGTCTTCCGAATATTGTTATTTTGATATTCTGTTTCTCTTATGCGATATTCATGACTTCTGTTTTGTTGATGTTGATTTTCGTTTTGTATTTTTTGGCCGCGCTGTTGGATCTATATACCTGTTTTTGTAGGTCTTCCATTTTCTAATTCTATTTTGCAAGATGAAATAATAACATACTATAATGATGTCAATAATGTTCTCTATTCTAAAAGCACTTGCTCATTTTTTTTATTCATTACCTTTTCCTTTAATTTAAGTTTGTTTTAATTTCATCTTATGGTTAATACAAAGAGTCAAATATGTATTTCTTCTAATGTACCTTTCAGATTTGTGTGCGCTGTTCTGAATATATGTTTTTTGTGATCAAGAACTGATAATATATTTATATATGTGTATCTAGCTCGACTATATACATGTGTGCGTGTACTCCCATGAACAAGTCATTATTCTTCTATACTTCTATATTGTGTTATTAATAAATAGCATTTGTGTCAAAACGTGGTTATAAATATGTTTTGATTTGCTACATGTCATATTTGATAAAATAACAATAGTTATATTACAAAACAGCTAACACGAAAAAGAAAGTCAGTACCGTGTTTACGTTTAATTGTATTGAATGGTCTATACAGGTCTTGAACACGTTGTAGACTTGGACTGATTTATTACAGGCTGGTTATATGTGTTGAGTAAACAATTTCGGGAAGAGAAATACATGATCATACTCGTTATAACGTATAAGTGCACATCTACACATATTCATCATGTATCAATTTTCCTGGTCATTTATTTAAAAAAAATAACATGTTTGTCTATTTTTAGAACACAGACGTGCAAAAATATCTACTGTACATGTCATTAGTGAGAGTTTAATGAATTACAAACTTCTTTTTTGCTTTCACATTATTATCCCATACTTACAACGGTGTATGCAGAAAGTGAGTATGTGTTTAAGGTAGCTGCTGTGTACACAATTACATAGAGAACTGAATAGCCATGCACATCATTGCTTGATAGTTATAGGTAGCCTCTGTTTGGACCAACAAATACCCGTTTATTATATTGATAAAATCGAACAATATTAAAACAGGTAAATCAATTTAAATATTTGGGAACTGTGTTAAATTCAGACGGAAGATGTACAACATAAGTGAGATGCACAATGGCTCAAACAGAAGCAGCTTTCGAATAAATGAGGAAGATACTATGCAATCCATTTTTATAAAAAAACACGAAAAAAGAATTCTTAAATGGTATGTAGAGTCAGTATTAACATATGGATGTGAATCATGGACAATAGAACATCAGACAAGAACATCACTGAAGTATGTAGAAATGAGGTTTTACAGAAGAATGTTGAGAAAACCATGGACAACTAAGAACAGAAATAGAAACGTTCTGAAAGAGGCCAAAACAAAAAGAGAGCTAATTTCCAATATTATGAAGAAACAATCATCGTTTTCTGGACATGTAGTGAGAAGAGAACAGCTGGAATATATTGTAACTGGGAACATTGAGGGACGAAGAGATAGAGGGAAGGAAAGAGAAAGAAATAACCAGACAGCTTAAGAGAATGTCTTTGCAGAAGGTGATCGAAATTTCAGGAGAGACATGATCACCTACGCCAGCAGACCTGGTAAATGATGATGATTGTATTGTTAAACACTTTGGACATAAAAAATATGCCTACATATTTTCTTCTTAATTTATTATATCTGTTTTGGCGTTATGCATTTGACAACATTGTGTGTTTTAAATAATGTCTTCGAATTTAGCCTACACCTCAAAGCATAACTGCAGTAAGTAAAGTATATGAAGATGTGTAATCAAAATACTCCTGCGTGATCGCTTTCATCATGAACTATTTCTTTATATTTAAACTTTTTGGTTTCGATTTTGCCTTCTTCACTTTCTTGAGTTGTTATCTACGCTAAATTATTTCAGGATATGGTGTTTGTCATTAGGTAATGCATGCGATTTATACTGTTGAGCACAATACATCAAGCACAATGTATGGTTCATTTGATTCGTTTACTATAATGTGCATTATATATCAGTACTTAGAATATACACGCATTTTCGCTCATTATTCCACAATGCTCACTATAATTATGAACAACATTTGATGTGAAATTAGTGATGTCAATACAATTATTGAATACTTGAACTGATACGCAAATTATTAATCAGAAAAAGCATCCGTTTCTTCTGTCTTTTTAATGAGATCTTCTATTTCTACTTCTTTCCTTCATCATTTGCCATTTCAGCGTCCAGTGGAGATGTAATTTGCAGTCTTTTGCCTTTCTGTTAGAGTCTGCTGCCGCATTGTTTCTTATTGATTGTTATATTCCGTCAATCCATCGCTTTTGTGATCGGCCTTTGGGTCTGGTTTTCTCGCAAATTTTAATGAATCTTCGTTGTGTTGTATTTTGTTCTTTCTACCTTGTCAGTGACCAAACAATTGTATATCTTGCTTCGTTATTTATTGCATATATGGGTTATTTCTTGCTTTTATTCTTAGTTCATCGTTTCTGTTTTTATCTTTTAGCCTGTTTCCTGTCATTCGTCTAAAACGATATTAATCTCTGTTCAGGGTTTTGTTTTGTTCTTGCATCAAGGGTCTAGGACTGGCATTTATATCAAAACGTTGGAATGAAGATTGTATTGTAGAGTGCATTTTTGACTCAAAATGTTATTTCTTTGTTGATTAATTGTGGTGATACCGGTTACATGTTTTGATATGCGTTGGTGCATATTCAGTACATTTCTGCTGTTTGTGAATTGTAATTTGCGTCCATAATTCCTAGATATTTAGATTCCCCTATTTGGTTTAGTTGTCTTCCGAATATTGTTATTTTGATATTCTGTTTCTCTTATGCGATATTCATGACTTCTGTTTTGTTGATGTTGATTTTCGTTTTGTTTTTTTGTGGCCGTGCTGTTGGGTCTATACAAGTATTTTTGTAGGTCTTCCATTTTCTAATTCTATTTTGCAAGATGAAATAATAACATACTATAATGCTGTCTATAATATTCTGTATTCTAAAAGCACTTGCACATTTTTTTTTATTCATTACCTTTTCCTTTAATTTCAGTTTGTTTTAATTTCATCTTATTGTTAATACAATGAGTCAAATATTTATTTCTTCTAATGTACCTTTCAGATTTGTGTGCGCTGTTCTGAATATATGCTTTTATGTGATCAAGAACTGATAATATATTTATATATGTGTATCTAGCTCGACTATATACATGTGTTCGTGTACTCCCATGAACAAGCCATTATTCTTCTATACTTCGATGTTGTGTTATTAAGAAATAGCATTTGTGTCAAAACGTCGTTATAAAAATGTTTTGATTTGTTACATGTCATATTTGATAAAATAACAATAGTTATATTACAAAACACTAACACGAAAATGAAAGTCAGTACTGTGTTTACTTTTAATTGTATTGAATGGTCTACACGGGTCTTGAACACGTTGTAGGCATGGGCTGATTTATTACAGGTTGGCTATATTTGTTGAGTAAACAATTTCGGGAAGAGAAATACATGACCATACTCGTTATAACGTATAAGTGCACATCTACACATATTCATCATGTATCAATTTCCCTGGTCATTAATAAAAAAAAAATAACATGTTTGTCTATTTTTAGAACACAGACGTGCAAAAATATCTACTGTACATGTCATTAGTGAGAGTTTAATGAATTACAAACTTCTTTTTTGCTTTCACATTATCATCCCATACTTACAACGGTGTATGCAGAAATTGAGTATGTGTTTAAGGTAGCTGCTGTGTACACAATTAAATAGAGAACTGAATAGCCTTGCACATCATTGCTTGATAGTTATAGGTTGCCTCTGTTTGGACCAACAAATACCCGTTTATTATATTGATAAACTCGAACAATATTAAAACAGGTAAATGAATTTAAATATTTGGGAACTGTGTTAAATTCAGACGGAAGATGTACAACATAAGTGAGATGCATAATAGCTCAAACAGAAGCAGCTTTCGAATAAATGAGGAACATACTATGCAATCCATTTTTGATAAAAAAAAACACGAAAAAAGAATTCTTAAATGGTATGTATAGTCAGTATTAACATATGGATGTGAATCATGGACAATAAAACATCAGACAAGAACATCACTGAAGTATGTAGAAATGTGGTTTTACAGAAGAATGTTGAGAAAACCATGGACAACTAAGAACAGAAATAGAAACGTTCTGAAAGAGGCCAAAACAAAAAGAGAGCTAATTTCCAATATTATGAAGAAACAATCATCATTTTCTGGACATGTAGTGAGAAGAGGACAGCTGGAATATATTGTAACTGAGAACATTGAGGGACGAAGAGATAGAGGGAAGGAAAGAGAAAGAAATAACCAGACAACTTAAGAGAATGTCTTGGCAGAAGGTGATCGAAATTTCAGGAGAGACATGATCACCTACGCCAGCAGACCTGGTAAATGATGATGATTGTATTGTTAAACACATTGGACATAAAAAATATGCCTACATATTTTCTTCTTAATTTGTTCTATCTGTTTTGGCGTTATGCATTTGACAACATTGTGTGTTTTAAATAATGTCTTCGAATTTAGCCTACAACTCAAAGCATAACTGCAGTAAGTAAAGTATATGAAGATGTGTAATCAAAATACTCCTGCGTGATCGCTTTCATCATGAACTATTTCTTTAAATTAATTGAAATTTAAACTTTTTGGTTTCGATTTTGCCTTCTTCACTTTCTTGAGTTGTTATCTACGCTAAATTATTTCAGGATATGGTGTTTGTCATTAGGTAATGCATGCGATTTATACTGTTGAGCACAATACATCAAGCACAATGTATGGTTCATTTGATTCGTTTACTATAATGTGCATTATATATCAGTACTTAGAATATACACGCATTTTCGCTCATTATTCCACAACGCTCACTATAATTATGAAAAACATTTGATGTGAAATTAGTGATGTCAATACAATTATTGAATACTTGAACTGATACGCAAATTAGTAATCAGAAAAAGCATCCGTTTCTTCTGTCTTTTTAATGAGCTCTTATATTTCTTTCTCTTTCCTTCATCATTTGCCATTTCAGCGTCCAGTGGAGATGTAATTTGCAGTCTTTTGCCTTTCTGTAGGAGTCTGCTGCCGCATTGTTTCTTATTGATTGTTACATTCCGTCAATCCTTCGCTTTTGTGATCGGCCTTTGGGTCTGGTTTTCTCGCAAATTTTAATGAATCTTCGTTGTGTTGTATTTTGTTCTTTCTACCTTGTCAGTGACCAAACAATTGTATATGTTGCTTCGTTATTTATTGCATAGATGGGTTATTTCTTGTTTTTATTCTTAGTTCATCGTTTCTGTTTTTATCTTTTAGCCTGTTTCCTGTCATTCGTCTAATACGATATTAATCTCTGTTCAGGGTTTTGTTTTGTTCTTGCATCAAGGGTCTAGGACTGGCATTTATATCAAAACGTTGGAATGAAGATTGTATTGTAGAGTGCATTTTTGACTCAAAATGTTATTTCTTTGTTGATTAATTGTGGTGATACCGGTTACATGTTTTGATATGCTTTGGTGCATTTTCAGTACATTTCTGCTGTTTGTGAATTGTAATTTGCGTCCATAATTCCTAGATATTTAGATTCCTCTATTTGGTTTAGTTGTCTTCCGAATATTGTTATTTTGATATTCTGTTTCTCTTATGCGATATTCATGGCTTCTGTTTTGTTGATGTTGATTTTCGTTTTGTTTTTTTTTGTGGCCCTGCTGTTGGGTCTATACAAGTGTTTTTGTAGGTCTTCAATTTTCTAATTCTATTTTGCAAGATGAAATAATAACATACTATAATGCTGTCTATAATGTTCTGTATTCTAAAAGCACTTTCACATATTTTTTTTATTCATTACCTTTTCCTTTAATTTCAGTTTGTTTTAATTTCATCTTATTGTTAATACAATGAGTCAAATATTTATTTCTTCTAATGTACCTTTCAGATTTGTGTGCGCTGTTCTGAATATATGCTTTTATGTGATCAAGAACTGATAATATATTTATATATGTGTATCTAGCTCGACTATATACATGTGTTCGTGTACTCCCATGAACAAGCCATTATTCTTCTATACTTCGATGTTGTGTTATTAAGAAATAGCATTTGTGTCAAAACGTCGTTACAAAAATGTTTTGATTTGTTACATGTCATATTTGATAAAATAACAATAGTTATATTACAAAACACTAACACGAAAATGAAAGTCAGTACTGTGTTTTATTTTTAATTGTATTTAATGGTCTATACGCGTCTTGAACACGTTGTAGGCATGGGCTGATTTATTACAGGTTGGCTATATTTGTTGAGTAAACAATTTCGGGAAGAGGAATACATGATCATACTCGTTATAACATATACGTGCACATCTACACATATTCATCATGTATCAATTTCCCTGGTCATTTATAAAAAAAAAAATAACATGTTTGTCTATTTTTAGAACACAGACGTGCAAAAATATCTACTGTACATGTCATTAGTGAGAGTTTAATGAATTACAAACTTCTTTTTTGCTTTCACATTATCATCCCATACTTACAACGGTGTATGCAGAAATTGAGTATGTGTTTAAGGTAGCTGCTGTGTACACAATTACATAGAGAACTAAATAGCCATGCACATCATAGCTTGATAGTTATAGGTTGCCTCTGTTTGGACCAACAAATACCCGTTTATTATATTGATAAACTCGAACAATATTAAAACAGGTAAATGAATTTAAATATTTAGGAACTGTGTTAAATTCAGACGGAAGATGTACAACATAAGTGAGATGCATAATAGCTCAAACAGAAGCAGCTTTCGAATAAATGAGGAAGATACTATGCAATCCATTTTTTATTTAAAAAAACACGAAAAAAGAATTCTTAAATGGTATGTAGAGTCAGTATTAACATATGGATGTGAATCACGGACAATAAAACATCAGACAAGAACATCACTGAAGTATGTAGAAATGTAGTTTTACAGAAGAATGTTGAGAAAACCATGGACAACTAAGAACAGAAATAGAAACGTTCTGAAAGAGGCCAAAACAAAAAGAGAGCTAATTTTTAATATTATGAAGAAACAATCATCATTTTCTGGACATGTAGTGAGAAGAGAACAGCTGGAATATATTGTAACTGGGAACATTGAGGGACGAAGAGATAGAGGGAAGGAAAGAGAAAGAAATAACCAGACAGCTTAAGAGAATGTCTTGGCAGAAGGTGATCGAAATTTCAGGAGAGACATGATCACCTACGCCAGCAGACCTGGTAAATGATGATGATTGTATTGTTAAACACATTGGACATAAAAAATATGCCTACATATTTTCTTCTTAATTTGTTCTATCTGTTTCGGCGTTATGCAATTGACAACATTGTGTGTTTTAAATAATGTCTTCGAATTTAGCCTACAACTCAAAGCATAACAACTGCAGTAAGTAAAGTATATGAAGATGTGTAATCAAAATACTCCTGCGTGATCGCTTTCATCATGAACTATTTCTTTAAATTAATTGAAATCTAAACTTTTTGGTTTCGATTTTGCCATCTTCACTTTCTTGAGTTGTTATCTACGCTAAATTATTTCAGGATATGGTGTTTGTCATTAGGTAATGCATGCGATTTATACTGTTGAGCACAATACATCAAGCACAATGTATGGTTCAGTTGATTCGTTTCTTATAATGTGCATTATATATCAGTACTTAGAATCTACACGCATTTTCGCTCATTATTCCACAATGCTCACTCTAATTATGAAAAACATTTGATGTGAAATTAGTGATGTCAATAAAATTATTGAATACTTGAACTGATACGCAAATTATTAATCAGAAAAAGCATCCGTTTCTTCTGTCTTTTTAATGAGCTCTTATATTTCTTTCTCTTTCCTTCATCATTTGCCATTTCAGCGTCCAGTGGAGATGTAATTTGCAGTCTTTTGCCTTTCTGTTAGAGTCTGCTGCCGCATTGTTTCTTATTGATTGGTATATTCCGTCAATCCATCGCTTTTGTGATCGGCCTTTGGGTCTGGTTTTCTCGCAAATTTTAATGAATCTTCGTTGTGTTGTATTTTGTTCTTTCTACCTTGTAAGTGACCAAACAATTGTATATGTTACTTCGTTATTTATTGCATATTTCTTGTTTGTATTCTTAGTTCATCCTTTCTGTTTTTATCTTTTAGCCTGTTTCCTGTCATTCGTCTAATACGTTATTAATCTCTGTTCAGGTTTTTTTTTTGTGCTTGATCAAGGGTCTAGGACTGGCATTTATATCAAAACGTTGGAATGAAGATTGTATTGTAGAGTGCATTTTTGACTCAAAATGTTATTTCTTTGTTGATTAATTGTGGTGATACCGGTTACATGTTTTGATATGCTTTGGTGCATATTCAGTACATTTATGCTGTTTGTGAATTGTCCTTTGCGTCCATAATTCCTAGATAATTGGATTCCTCTACTTGTTTTAGTTGTCTTCCGAATATTGTTATTTTCATATTCTGTTTCTCTTATGCGATATTCATGACTTATGTTTTGTTGATGTTGATTTTCGATTTGTATTTTGTGGAAATGCTGTTGGGTCTATATAAGTGTTTTTGTAGATCTTGCATTTTCTAATTCTATTTTGCAAGATGAAATAATAACATACTATAATGATGTCCATAATGTCCTGTATTCTAAAAGCACTTGCATATTTTTTTTTATTCATTACCTTTCCCTTTAATTTCAGTTTGTTTTAATTTCATCCTATTGTTAATACAATGAGTCAAATATGTATTTCTTCTAATGTACCTTTCAGATTTGTGTGAGCTGTTCTGAATATATGTTTTTTTGTGTGATCAAGAACTGATAATATATTTATATATGTGTATCTAGCTCGACTATATACATGTGTTCGTGTACGCCCATGAACAAGCCATTATTCTTCTGTACTTTGATGTTGTGTTATTAAGAAGTAGCATTTGTGTCAAAACGTCGTTATAAATATGTTTTGATTTGTTACATGTCATATTTGATAAAATAACAATAGTTATATTACAAAAGAGCTAACACGAAAAAGAAAGTCAGTACCGTGTTTACGTTTAATTGTATTGAATGGTCTATACGGGTCTTGAACACGTTGTAGGCATGGGCTGATTTATTACAGGTTGGCTATATTTGTTGAGTAAACAATTTCGGGAAGAGAAATACATGATCATACTCGTTATAACGTATAAATGTACATCTACACATATTCATCATGTATCAATTTTCCTGGTCATAAAAAAAAAAAATTACATGTTTGTCTGCTGTTAGAACACAGACTGGCCAAAATAGCTACTGTACATGTCATTAGTGAGAGTTTAATGAATTACAAACTTATTTTTTGCTTTCCCATTATCATCCCATACTTACAACGGTGTATGCAGAAATTGAGTATGTGTTTACGGTAGCTGATGTGTACACAATTACATAGAGAACTGAAAAGCCATACACATCATTGCTTGATCGTTATATGTAGCCGCTGTTTGGACCAACAAATACCCGTATATTATATTGATAAACTGGAACAATATTAAAACAGGTAGATGCATTTAAATATTTGGGAACTGTGTTAACTTCAGACGGAAGATGTACAACATTAGTGAGATGCATAATGGCTCAAACAGAAGCAGCTTTCGAATAAATGAGGAAGATACTATGCAATCCATGTTTTACACACAAAAAAAAAACACGAAAAAAGAATTCTTAAATGTTATGTAGAGCCAGTATTAAGAATATGGATGTGAATCATGGACAATAGAACATCAGACAAGAAAATCACTGAAGTATGTAGAAATGTGGTTTTACAGAAGAATGTTGAGAAAACCATGGACAACTAAGAACAGAAATAGAAACGTTCTGAAAGAAGAGGCCAAAACAAAAAGAGAACTAATTTCCAATATTATGAAGAAACAATCATCATTTTCTGGACATGTAGTGAGAAGAGAACAGCTGGAATATATTGTAACTGGGAACATTGAGTGGCGAAGAGATAGAGGGAAGGAAAGAGAAATAAATAACCAGGCAGCTTAAGAGAATGTCTTGGCAGAAGGTGATCGAAATTTCAGGAGAGACATGATCACCTACGCAAGCAGACCTGGTAAATGATGATGATTATATTGTTAAACGCATTGGACATAAAAAAAATATGCCTACATATTTTCTTCTTAATTTGTTCTATCTGTTTTGGCGTTATGCATTTCACAACATTTTGTGTTGTAAATAATGTCTTCGAATTTAGGCTACAACTGAAAGAACAAAAACTGCAGTAAGTAAATGTATATGAAGATGTGTAATCAAAATACTCCTGCGTGATCGCTTTCATCATGAACTATTTCTTTAAATTAATTTAAATTTAAATTTTTGGTTTCGATTTTGCCTTCTTCACTTTCTTGAGTTTTTATCTCTGCTAAATTATATCAGGATATGGTGTTTGTCATTAGGTAATGCATGCGATTTGAACTGTTGAGCACAATACATCAAGCACAATGTATGGTTCAGTTGATTCGTTTCTTGTAATGTGCATTATATATCAGTACTTAGAATCTACACGCATTTTCGCTCATTATTCCACAATGCTCAATCTAGTTATGAAAAACATTTGATGTGAAATTAGTGATGTCAATACGATTATTGAATACTTGAACTGATACGCAAATTATTAATCAGAAAAAGCATCCGTCTCTTCTGTCTTTTAACTGAGCTCTTCTATTTCTACTTCTTTCCTTCATCACTTTCCATTTCAGCGTTGTTAGAACACAGACGGGTCAAAATATCTACTGTACATGTCATTAGCGAGAGTTTAATGAATTACAAACTTCTTTTTTGCTTTCACATTATCATCCCATACTTACAACGGTGTATGCAGAAATTGAGTATGTGTTTAAGGTAGCTGTTGTGTACACAATTACATAGAGAACTGAAAAGCCATGCACATCATTGCTTGATCGTTATAGGTAGCCGCTGTTTGGACCAACAAATACCCGTTTATTATATTGATAAACTGGAACAATATTAAAACAGGTAAATGAATTTAAATATTTGGGAACTGTGTTAAATTCAGACGGAAGATGTATAACATAAGTGAGATGCATAATGGCTCAAACAGAATCAGCTTTCGAATAAATGAGGAAGATACTATGCAATCCATTTTTTATAAAAAAAAACACGAAAAAAGAATTCTTAAATGTTATGTAGAGTCAATATTAACATATGGATGTGAATCATGGACAATAGAACATCAGACAAGAAAATCACTGAAGTATGTAGAAATGTGGTTTTACAGAAGAATGTTGAGAAAACCATGGACAACTAAGAACAGAAATAGATACGTTCTGAAAGAGGCCAAAACAAAAAGAGAGCTAATTTCCAATATTATGAAGAAACAATCATCATTTTCTGGGCATGTAGTGAGAAGAGAACAGCTGGAATATATTGTAACTGGGAATATTGAGGGGCGAAGAGATAGAGGGAAGGAAAAAGAAAGAAATAACCAGACAGCTTAAGAGAATGTCTTGGCAGAAGGTGATGGACATATCAGGAGAGACATGATCACCTACGCCAGCAGACCTGGTAAATGGTGATGATTATATTGTTAAACGCATTGGACATAAAAAATATGTCTACATATTTTCTTCTTAATTTGTTCTATCTGTTTTGTCGTTATGCATTTCACAACAGTGTGTGTTTTAAATAATGTCTTCGAATTTAGGCTACAACTGAAAGAACAACAACTGCAGTAAGTAAATGTATATGAAATGTGTAATCAAAATACTCCTGCGTGATCGCTTTCATCATGAACTATTTCTTTAAATTAATTGAAATTTAAACTTTTTGGTTTCGATGTTGCCTTCTTCACTTTCTTGAGTTTTTATCTCTGCTAAATTATTTCAGGATATTGTGTTTGTCATGTGGTAATGCATGCGATTTATACTGCTGAGCACAATACATCAAGCACAATGTATGGTGCATTTGATTCGTTTCCAATAATGTGCATTATATATCAGTACTTAGAATCTAAACGCATTTTCGCTCATTATTCCACAATGCTCACTCTAATTATGAAAAACATTTGATGTGAAATTAGTGATGTCAATACGATTATTGAATACTTGAACTGATACGCAAATTATTAATCAGAAAAAGCATCTGTCTCTTCTGTCTTTTAACTGAGCTCTTCTATTTCTACTTCTTTCCTTCATCACTTTCCATTTCAGCGTCCAGTGGAGATGTAATTTGCAGTCTTTTGCCTTTCTGTTAGAGTCTGCTGCCGCATTATTTCTTATTGATTGTAATATTCCGTCAATCCATCGCTTTTGTGATCGGCCTTTGGGTCTGGTTTTCTCGCAAATTTTAATGAATCTTCGTTGTGTTGTATTTTGTTCTTTCTACCTTGTCAGTGACCAAACAATTGAATATGTTACTTCGTTATTTATTGCATATTTCTTGTTTTTATTCTTAGTTCATCGTTTCTGTTTTTATATTTTAGCCTGTTTCCTGCCATTCGTCTAATACGTTATTAATCTCTGTTCAGGGTTTTTTTGTGTGCTTGATCAAGGGTCTAGGACTGGCATTTATATCAAAACGTTGGAATGAAGATTGTATTGTAGAGTGCATTTTTGACTCAAAATGTTATTTCTTTGTTGATTAATTGTGGTGATACCGGTTACATGTTTTGATATGCTTTGGTGCATATTCAGTACATTTCTGCCGTTTGTGAATTGTCCTTTGCGTCGATAATTCCTAGATATTTGGATTCCTCTACTGGTTTTAGTTGTCTTCCGAATATTGTTATTTTCATATTCTGTTTCTCTTATGCGATATTCATGACTTCTGTTTTGTTGATGTTGATTTTCGTTTTGTATTTTGTGGCCGTGCTGTTGGGTCTATATAAGTGTTTTTGTAGGTCTTGCATTTTCTAATTCTATTTTGCAAGATGAAATAATAACATATTATAATGCTGTCTATAATGTTCTGTATTCTAAAAGCACTTGCATATTTTTTTTTTATTCATTACCTTTCCCTTTAATTTCAGTTTGTTTTAATTTCATTGTATTGTTAATACAATGAGTCAAATGTGTATTTCTTCTAATGTACCTTTCAGATGTGTGTGAGCTGTTCTGAATATATGTTTTTTTGTGATCATGAACTGATAATATATGTATATATGTTTATCTAGCTCGACTATATACATGTGTTCGTGTACTCCCATGAACACGCCATTTTTATTCTGTACTTCGATGTTGTGTTATTAAGAAATAGCATTTGTGACAAAACGTCGTTATAAATATGTTTTGATTTGTTACATGTCATATTTGATAAAATAGCAATAGTTATATTACGAAACAGCTAACACGAAAAAGAAAGTCAGTACCGTGTTTACGTTTAATTGTATTGAATGGTCTATACGGGTCTTGAACACGTTGTAGGCATGGGCTGATTTATTACAGGTTGGCTATATTTGTTGAGTAAACAATTTCGGGAAGAGAAATACATGATCATACTCGTTATAACGTATAAATGTACATCTACACATATTCATCATGTATCAATTTCCCTGGTCATTAAAAAAAAAAATTACACGTTTGTCTGTTTTTAGAACACAGACGGGTCAAAATATCTACTGTACATGTCATTAGTGAGAGTTTAATGAATTACAAACTTCTTTTTTGTGTTTCACATTATCATCCCATACTTACAACGGTGTATGCAGAAATTGAGTATGTCTTTAAGGTAGCTGCTGTGTACACAATTACATAGAGAACTGAAAAGCCATGCACATCATTGCTAGATCGTTATAGGTAGCCGCTGTTTGGACCAACACATACCCGTTTATTATATTGATACACTGGAACAATATTAAAACAGGTAAATGAATTTAAATATTTGTGAACTGTGTTAAATTCAGACGGAAGATGTACAACTTAAGTGAGATGCATAATGGCTCAAACAGAAGCAGCTTTCGAATAAATGAGGAAGATATTATGCAATCCATGTTTTACACACAAAAAAAAACACGAAAAAAGAATTCTTAAATGTTATGTAGAGCCAGTATTAACATATGGATGTGAATCATGGACAATAGAACATCAGACAAAAAAATCACTGAAGTATGTAGAAATGTGGTTTTACAGAAGAATGTTGAGAAAACCATGGACAACTAAGAACAGAAATAGACCCGTTCTGAAAGAGGCCAAAACAAAAAGAGAGCTAATTTCCAATATTATGAAGAAACAATCATCATTTTCTGGACATGTAGTGAGAAGAGAACAGCTGGAATATATTGTAACTGGGAATATTGAGGGGCGAAGAGATAGAGGGAAGGAAAAAGAAAGAAATAACCAGACAGCTTAAGAGAATGTCTTGGCAGAAGGTGATCGACATTTCAGGAGAGACATGATCACCTACGCCAGCAGACCTGGTAAATGGTGATGATTATATTGTTAAACGCATTGGACATAAAAAATATGCCTACATATTTTCTTCTTAATTTGTTCTATCTGTTTTGGCGTTATGCATTTCACAACATTGTGTGTTTTAAATAATATCTTCGAATGTAGGCTACAACTGAAAGAACAACAACTGTAGTAAGTAAATGTATATGAAGATGTGTAATCAAAATACTCCTGCGTGATCGCTTCCATCATGAACTATTTCTTTAAATTAATTGAAATTTAAACTTGTTGGTTTCGATGTTGCCTTCTTCACTTTCTTGAGTTGTTATCTCTGCTAAATTATTTCAGGATATTGTGTTTGTCATTTGGTAATGCATGCGATTTATACTGCTGAGCACAATACATCAAGCACAATGTATGGTTCAGTTGATTCGTTTCCTATAATGTGCATTATATATCAGTACTTAGAATCTACACGCATTTTCGCTCATTATTCCACAATGCTCACTCTAATTATGAAAAACATTTGATGTGAAATTAGTGATGTCAATACGATTATTGAATACTTGAACTGATACGCAAATTAAGAATCAGAAAAAGCATCCGTCTGGAGAATTTAATGCATTACAAACTTCTTTTTGGCTTTCACATTATCATCCCATACTTACAACGGTGTATGCAGAAATTGAGTATGTGTTTACGGTAGCTGCTGTGTACACAATTACATAGAGAACTGAATGACCATGCACATCATTGCTTGATAGTTATAGGTAGCCGCTGTTTGGACCAACAAATACCCGTTTATTATATTGATAAACTGGAACAATATTAAAACAGGTAAATGAATTTAAATATTTGGGAACTGTGTTAAATTCAGACGGAAGATGTACAACATTAGTGAGATGCATAATGGCTCAAACAGAAGCAGCTTTCGAATAAATGAGGAAGATACTATGCAATCCATTTTTTATTAAAAGAAACACGAAAAATGAATTCTTAAATGGTATGTAGAGTCAGTATTAACATATGGATGTGAATCATGGACAATAGAACATCAGATAAGAACATCACTGAAGTATGTAGAAATGTGGTTTTACAGAAGAATGTTGAGAAAACCATGAACAACTAAGAACAGAAATAGAAACGTTCTGAAAGAGGCCAAAACAAAAAGAGAGATAATTTCCAATATTAAGAAGAAACAATCATCATTTTCTGGACATGTAGTGAGAAGAGAACAGCTGGAATATATTGTATCTGGGAACATTGAGGGGCGAAGAGATAGAGGGAAGGAAAGAGAAAGAAATAACCAGACAGCTTAAGAGAATGTCTTGGAGGAAGGTGATCGAAATTTCAGGAGAGACATGATCACCTACGCCAGCAGACCTGGTAAATGGTGATGATTATATTGTTAAACGCATTGGACATAAAAAAATATGCCTACATATTTTCTTCTTAATTTCTTCTATATGTTTTTTACGTTTTGCATTTCACAACATTGTGTGTTTTAAATAATGTCTTCGAATTTAGCCTACAACTGAAGGCATAACAACTGCAGTAAGTAAATGTATATGGAGTTGTGTAATCAAAATACTCCTGCGTGATCGCTTTCATCATGAACTATTTTTTAAATTAATTGAAATTTAAACTTTTTGGTTTCGATGTTGCCTTCTTCACTTTCTTGAGTTTTTATCTCTGCTAAATCTTTTCAGGATATGGTGTTTGTCATTAGGTAATGCATGCGATTTATACTGCTGAGCCTACAAGCAAGATGTATGGTTCAGTTGATTCGTTTCTTATAATGTGCATTATATATCAGTACTTAGAATCTACACGCATTTTCGCTCATTATTCCACAATGCTCACTCTAATTATGAAAAACATTTGATGTGAAATTAGTGATGTCAATACGATTATTGAATACTTGAACTGATACGCAAATTAAGAATCAGAAAAACATCCGTCTCTTCTGTCTTTTAACTGTGCTCTTCTATTTCTACTACTTTCCTTCATCACTTTCCATTTCAGCGTCCAGTGGAGATGTAATTTGCAGTCTTTTGCCTTTCTGTTAGAGTCTGCTGCCGCATTATTTCTTATTGATTGTAATATTCCGTCAATCCATCGCTTTTGTGATCGGCCTTTGGGTCTGGTTTTCTCGCAAATTTTAATGAATCTTCGTTGTGTTGTATTTTGTTCTTTCTACCTTGTCAGTGACCAAACAATTGAATATGTTACTTCGTTATTTATTGCATATTTATTGTTTTTATTCTTAGTTCATCGTTTCTGTTTTTATCTTTTAGCCTGTTTCCTGTCATTCGTCTAATACGTTATTATCTCTGTTCAGGGTTTTTTTGTGTGCTTGATCAAGGGTCTAGGACTGGCATTTATATCAAAACGTTGGAATGAAGATTGTATTGTAGAGTGCATTTTTGACTCAAAATGTTATTTCTTTGTTGATTAAGTGTGGTAATACCGGTTACATGTTTTGATATGCTTTGGTGCATATTCAGTACATTTCTGCTGTTTGTGAATTGTCCTTTGCGTCCATAATTCCTAGATATTTGGATTCCTCTACTTGTTTTAGTTGTCTCCGAATATTGTTATTTTCATATTCTGTTTCTCTTATGCGATAATCATGACTTCTGTTTTGTTGATGTTGATTTTCGATTTGTATTTTGTGGCCGTGCTGTTGGGTCTATATAAGTGTTTTTGTAGGTCTTGCATTTTCTAATTCTATTTTGCAAGATGAAATAATAACATACTATAATGATGTCTATAATGTTCTGTATTCTAAAAGCACTTGCATATTTTTTTTATTCATTACCTTCTCCTTTAATTTCAGTTTGTTTTAATTTCATCTTATTGTTAATACAATGAGTCTAATATGTATTTCTTCTAATGTACCTTTCAGATTTGTGTGCGCTGTTCTGAATATATGTTTTTTGTGTGATCAAGAACTTATAATATATTTATATATGTGTATCTAGCTCGACTATATGCATGTGTTCGTGTACGCCCATGAACAAATAGCATTTGTGTCAAAACGTCGTTATAAATATGTTTTGATTTGTTACATGTCATATTTGATAAAATAACAATAGTTATATTACAAAAAAGCTAACACGAAAAAGAAAGTCAGTACCGTGTTTACTTTTAATTGTATTGAATGGTCTATACGAGTCTTGAACACGTTGTAGGCATGGGCTGATTTATTACAGGTTGGATATATTTGTTGAGTAAACAATTTCGGCAAGAGGAATACATGATCATACTCGTTATAACGTATAAGTGCACATCTACACATATTCATCATGTATCAATTTCCCTGGTCATTTAAAAAAAAAAATACATGTTTGTCTGTTGTTAGAACACAGACGTGCAAAAATATATACTGTACATGTCATTAGTGAGAATGTAATGCATTCATCATCATCATTGAGTGCCGTCTCCGCAACGAAGGTTGGCTACCATGGAGCGCCATTTTGCTCTATCTCTTGCTTTGATGGTGCAGGTTGTCATCGGTTGATTTGTCCATCTTTTGATGTTACTCGTCCATGTTAATCTTGGTCTTCCTCTGCCTCTTTTACCTTGTATTTTCCCCTCCAGGATCACTTTCAGTAGGCTGTTGTGTCTTTTAACATGGCCTAAGAATCGCATTTGTCTTGTTCTAATTGTGTTCAGAAGTTCTCTTTTCATTTTTAGTTGTTTTAAGACTTTGTCATTTGTTTTCTTTTCCTTCCATCCAATTCTACCTATTCTTCTATATATCCACATTTCAAAGGCTTCAATTCTCTGTTCTGTTTTCTTGTCTAATGTCCATGTTTCAGCACCATATAGGAATATTGAGAAGATGTAACATTTTGCTTTCTTAGTTTTAGCTCTGGTGTTATTTGTTTTGATGTTAGTATGTCCTTCATGACATTAAAATTACTTTTTGCCATTCCTATTCTTTTGTTTATTTCAGTTGTACATTTTCCATCACTGGTTATAGTATGTCCAATGTAGTTATAGTTCTGAACTGTCTCAAGGTCTATTCCTTCAATTTTGATATCCACTTGTGGGTTTTGAGTATTTTCTTTGTTTATGATCATAGTTTTAGTCTTACAAATTTCTTTTTTGCTTTCACATTACCATCCCATACTTACAACGGTGTATGCATAAATTGAGTATGTGTTTACGGTAGCTGCTGTGTACACAATTACATATAGAACTGAATAGCCATGCACATCATTGCTTGATAGTTATTGGTAGCTGCTGTTTGGACCAACAAATACACGTTTATTATATTGATAAACTGGAACAATATTAAAACAGGTAAATGAATGCAAATATTTGGGAACTGTGTTAAATTCAGACGGAAGATGTATAACATAAGTGAGATGCATAATGGCTCAAACAGAATCAGCTTTCGAATAAATGAGGAAGATACTATGCAATCCATTTTTTATAAAAAAAAACACGAAAAAAGAATTCTTAAATGTTATGTAGAGTCAATATTAACATATGGATGTGAATCATGGACAATAGAACATCAGACAAGAACATCACTGAAGTATGTAGAAATGTGGTTTTACAGAAGAATGTTGAGAAAACCATGGGCAACTAAGAACAGAAATAGAAACGTTCTGAAAGAGGCCAAAACAAAAAGAGAGCTAATTTCCAATATTATGAAGAAACAATCATCATTTTCTGGACATGTAGTGAGAAGAAAACAGCTAGAATATATTGTAACTGGGAACATTGAGGGGCGAAGAGATAGAGGGAAGGAAAGAGAAAGAAATAACCAGACAGCTTAAGAGAATGTCTTGGCAGAAGGTGATCAACATTTCAGGAGAGACATGATCTCCTACGCCAGCAGACCTGTAAATGATGATGATTATATTGTTAAACGCATTGGACATAAAAAATATGCCTACATATTTTCTTCTTAATTTCTTCTATATGTTTTTTACGTTATGCATTTCACAACATTGTGTGTTTTAAATAATGTCTTCGAATTTAGTCTTCAACTGAAAGAACAACAACTGTAGTAAGTAAATGTATATGAAGATGTGTAATCAAAATACTCCTGCGTGATCGCTTTCATCATGAACTATTTCTTTAAATTAATTGAAATTTAAACTTGTTGGTTTCGATGTTGCCTTCTTCACTTTCTTGAGTTGTTATCTCTGCTAAATTATTTCAGGATATTGTGTTTGTCATTTGGTAATGCATGCGATTTATACTGCTGAGCACAATAAATCAAGCACAATGTATGGTTCAGTTGATTCGTTTCCTATAATGTGCATTATATATCAGTACTTAGAATCTACACGCATTTTCGCTCATTATTCCACAATGCTCACTCAAATTATGAAAAACATTTGATGTGAAATTAGTGATGTCAATACGATTATTGAATACTTGAACTGATACGCAAATTAAGAATCAGAAAAAGCATCCGTCTGGAGAATTTAATGCATTACAAACTTCTTTTTGGCTTTCACATTATCATCCCATACTTACAACGGTGTATGCAGAAATTGAGTATGTGTTTACGGTAGCTGCTGTGTACACAATTACATAGAGAACTGAATGGCCATGCACATCATTGCTTGATAGTTATAGGTAGCCGCTGTTTGGACCAACAAATACCCGTTTATTATATTGATAAACTGGAACAATATTAAAACAGGTAAATGAATTTAAATATTTGGGAACTGTGTTAAATTCAGACGGAAGATGTACAACATAAGTGAGATGCATAATGGCTCAAACAGAATCAGCTTTCGAATAAATGAGGAAGATACTATGCAATCCATTTTTTATTAAAAGAAACACGAAAAATGAATTCTTAAATGGTATGTAGAGTCAGTATTAACATATGGATGTGAATCATGGACAATAGAGCATCAGATAAGAACATCACTGAAGTATGTAGAAATGTGGTTTTACAGAAGAATGTTGAGAAAACCATGAACAACTAAGAACAGAAATAGAAACGTTCTGAAAGAGGCCAAAACAAAAAGAGAGATAATTTCCAATATTATGAAGAAACAATCATCATTTTCTGGACATGTAGTGAGAAGAGAACAGCTGGAATATATTGTATCTGGGAACATTGAGGGGCGAAGAGATAGAGGGAAGGAAAGAGAAAGAAATAACCAGACAGCTTAAGAGAATGTCTTGGAGGAAGGTGATCGAAATTTCAGGAGAGACATGATCACCTACGCCAGCAGACCTGGTAAATGGTGATGATTATATTGTTAAACGCATTGGACATAAAAAAATATGCCTACATATTTTCTTCTTAATTTCTTCTATATGTTTTTTACGTTATGCATTTCACAACATTGTGTGTTTTAAATAATGTCTTCGAATTTAGCCTACAACTGAAGGCATAACAACTGCAGTAAGTAAATGTATATGGAGTTGTGTAATCAAAATACTCCTGCGTGATCGCTTTCATCATGAACTATTTCTTTAAATTAATTGAAATTTAAACTTTTTGGTTTCGATGTTGCCTTCTTCACTTTCTTGAGTTTTTATCTCTGCTAAATCTTTTCAGGATATGGTGTTTGTCATTAGGTAATGCATGCGATTTATACTGCTGAGCCTACAAGCAAGATGTATGGTTCAGTTGATTCGTTTCTTATAGTGTGCATTATATATCAGTACTTAGAATCTACACGCATTTTCGCTCATTATTCCACAATGCTCACTCTAATTATGAAAAACATTTGATGTGAAATTAGTGATGTCAATACGATTATTGAATACTTGAACTGATACGCAAATTAAGAATCAGAAAAAAACATCCGTCTCTTCTGTCTTTTAACTGTGCTCTTCTATTTCTACTACTTTCCTTCATCACTTTCCATTTCAGCGTCCAGTGGAGATGTAATTTGCAGTCTTTTGCCTTTCTGTTAGAGTCTGCTGCCGCATTATTTCTTATTGATTGTAATATTCCGTCAATCCATCGCTTTTGTGATCGGCCTTTGGGTCTGGTTTTCTCGCAAATTTTAATGAATCTTCGTTGTGTTGTATTTTGTTCTTTCTACCTTGTCAGTGACCAAACAATTGAATATGTTACTTCGTTATTTATTGCATATTTCTTGTTTTTATTCTTAGTTCATCGTTTCTGTTTTTATCTTTTAGCCTGTTTCCTGTCATTCGTCTAATACGTTATTATCTCTGTTCAGGGTTTTTTTTGTGCTTGATCAAGGGTCTAGGACTGGCATTTATATCAAAACGTTGGAATGAAGATTGTATTGTAGAGTGCATTTTTGACTCAAAATGTTATTTCTTTGTTGATTAATTGTGGTAATACCGGTTACATGTTTTGATATGCTTTGGTGCATATTCAGTACATTTCTGCTGTTTGTGTAAAGTACCCCCCGTCACGCCAAGTGGCGTATAGGGAAATATGGTGTTAGTGACCCTATATTTTACATACCTTCAGCACATGACTTTTGGGGTAATGTGGTCGGTATTACGCCCGTGCTGCTTTTACTTTCCCAGAAAAAATCTGGTACCCATTTAAGGCTGGGTGAACCCGGAGCCGTCGGTTGGGATCGAACCCTACCCCTTGTCCGTAGTAGTCCAGTTCACTAACCACTGAGCTATCGCGGCTCCCACTAATTTTTAGGGAATTAGTAAAACCCAGGTGTCCTCGCCAGGGTACGAACCCCGGCTGTTGCCGTGGTAAGCCAACCGCCTATCGATTGCGCTAACCGGACACCCCTTTGCGTCCATAATTCCTAGATATTTGGATTCCTCTACTTGTTTTAGTTGTCTCCAAATATTGTTATTTTCATATTCTGTTTCTCTTATGCGATAATCATGACTTCTGTTTTGTTGATGTTGATTTTCGATTTGTATTTTGTGGCCGTGCTGTTGGGTCTATATAAGTGTTTTTGTAGGTCTTGCATTTTCTAATTCTATTTTGCAAGATGAAATAATAACATACTATAATGCTGTCTATAATGTTCTGTATTCTAAAAGCACTTGCATATTTTTTTTATTCATTACCTTCTCCTTTAATTTCAGTTTGTTTTAATTTCATCTTATTGTTAATACAATGAGTCTAATATGTATTTCTTCTAATGTACCTTTCAGATTTGTGTGCGCTGTTCTGAATATATGTTTTTTGTGTGATCAAGAACTGATAATATATTTATATATGTGTATCTAGCTCGACTATATACATGTGTTCGTGTACGCCCATGAACAAGCCATTATTCTTCAGTACTTTGATATTGTGTCATTAAGAAATAGCATTTGTGTCAAAACGTCGTTATAAATATGTTTTGATTTGTTACATGTCATATTTGATAAAATAACAATAGTTATATTACAACAAAGCTAACACGAAAAAGAAAGTCAGTACTGTGTTTACTTTTAATTTTATTGAATGGTCTATACGAGTCTTGAACACGTTGTAGGCATGGGCTGATTTATTACAGGTTGGATATATTTGTTGAGTAAACAATTTCGGCAAGAGGAATACATGATCATACTCGTTATAACGTATAAGTGCACATCTACACATATTCATCATGTATCAATTTCCCTGGTCATTTAAAAAAAAAAAATACATGTTTGTCTGTTGTTAGAACACAGACGTGCAAAAATATATACTGTACATGTCATTAGTGAGAATGTAATGCATTACAAACTTCTTTTTTGCTTTCACATTACCATCCCATACTTACAACGGTGTATGCATAAATTGAGTATGTGTTTACGGTAGCTGCTGTGTACACAATTACATAGAGAACTGAATAGCCATGCACATCATTGCTTGATAGTTATAGGTAGCTGCTGTTTGGACCAACAAATACACGTTTATTATATTGATAAACTGGAACAATATTAAAACAGGTAAATGAATGCAAATATTTGGGAACTGTGTTATATTCAGACGGAAGATGTATAACATAAGTGAGATGCATAATGGCTCAAACAGAATTAGCTTTCGAATAAATGAGGAAGATACTATGCAATCCATTTTTTATAAAAAAAAAACACGAAAAAAGAATTCTTAAATGTTATGTAGAGTCAATATTAACATATGGATGTGAATCATGGACAATAGAACATCAGACAAGAACATCACTGAAGTATGTAGAAATGTGGTTTTACAGAAGAATGTTGAGAAAACCATGGACAACTAAGGACAACAAATAGAAACGTTCTGAAAGAGGCCAAACAAAAAGAGAGCTAATTTCCAATATTATGAAGAAACAATCATCATTTTCTGGACATGTAGTGAGAAGAAAACAGCTAGAATATATTGTAACTGGGAACATTGAGGGGCGAAGAGATAGAGGGAAGGAAAGAGAAAGAAATAACCAGACAGCTTAAGAGAATGTCTTGGCAGAAGGTGATCAACATTTCAGGAGAGACATGATCACCTACGCCAGCAGACCTGGTAAATGATGATGATTATATTGTTAAACGCATTGGACATAAAAAATATGCCTACATATTTTCTTCTTAATTTCTTCTATATGTTTTTTACGTTATGCATTTCACAACATTGTGTGTTTTAAATAATATCTTCGAATTTAGTCTTCAACTGAAAGAACAACAACTGTAGTAAGTAAATGTATATGAAGATGTGTAATCAAAATACTCCTGCGTGATCGCTTTCATCATGAACTATTTCTTTAAATTAATTGAAATTTAAACTTGTTGGTTTCGATGTTGCCTTCTTCACTTTCTTGAGTTGTTATCTCTGCTAAATTATTTCAGGATATTGTGTTTGTCATTTGGTAATGCATGCGATTTATACTGCTGAGCACAATAAATCAAGCACAATGTATGGTTCAGTTGATTCGTTTCCTATAATGTGCATTATATATCAGTACTTAGAATCTACACGCATTTTCGCTCATTATTCCACAATGCTCACTCTAATTATGAAAAACATTTGATGTGAAATTAGTGATGTCAATACGATTATTGAATACTTGAACTGATACGCAAATTAAGAATCAGAAAAAGCATCCGTCTGGAGAATTTAATGCATTACAAACTTCTTTTTGGCTTTCACATTATCATCCCATACTTACAACGGTGTTTGCAGAAATTGAGTATGTGTTTACGGTAGCTGCTGTGTACACAATTACATAGAGAACTGAATGGCCATGCACATCATTGCTTGATAGTTATAGGTAGCCGCTGTTTGGACCAACAAATACCCGTTTATTATATTGATAAACTGGAACAATATTAAAACAGGTAAATGAATTTAAATATTTGGGAACTGTGTTAAATTCAGACGGAAGATGTACAACATAAGTGAGATGCATAATGGCTCAAACAGAAGCAGCTTTCGAATAAATGAGGAAGATACTATGCAATCCATTTTTTATTAAAAGAAACACGAAAAATGAATTCTTAAATGGTATGTAGAGTCAGTATTAACATATGGATGTGAATCATGGACAATAGAGCATCAGATAAGAACATCACTGAAGTATGTAGAAATGTGGTTTTACAGAAGAATGTTGAGAAAACCATGAACAACTAAGAACAGAAATAGAAACGTTCTGAAAGAGGCCAAAACAAAAAGAGAGATAATTTCCAATATTATGAAGAAACAATCATCATTTTCTGGACATGTAGTGAGAAGAGAACAGCTGGAATATATTGTATCTGGGAACATTGAGGGGCGAAGAGATAGAGGGAAGGAAAGAGAAAGAAATAACCAGACAGCTTAAGAGAATGTCTTGGAGGAAGGTGATCGAAATTTCAGGAGAGACATGATCACCTACGCCAGCAGACCTGGTAAATGGTGATGATTATACTGTTAAACGCATTGGACATAAAAAAATATGCCTACATATTTTCTTCTTAATTTCTTCTATATGTTTTTTACGTTATGCATTTCACAACATTGTGTGTTTTAAATAATGTCTTCGAATTTAGCCTACAACTGAAGGCATAACAACTGCAGTAAGTAAATGTATATGGAGTTGTGTAATCAAAATACTCCTGCGTGATCGCTTTCATCATGAACTATTTCTTTAAATTAATTGAAATTTAAACTTTTTGGTTTCGATGTTGCCTTCTTCACTTTCTTGAGTTTTTATCTCTGCTAAATCTTTTCAGGATATGGTGTTTGTCATTAGGTAATGCATGCGATTTATACTGCTGAGCCTACAAGCAAGATGTATGGTTCAGTTGATTCGTTTCTTATAATGTGCATTATATATCAGTACTTAGAATCTACACGCATTTTCGCTCATTATTCCACAATGCTCACTCTAATTATGAAAAACATTTGATGTGAAATTAGTGATGTCAATACGATTATTGAATACTTGAACTGATACGCAAATTAAGAATCAGAAAAAACATCCGTCTCTTCTGTCTTTTAACTGTGCTCTTCTATTTCTACTACTTTCCTTCATCACTTTCCATTTCAGCGTCCAGTGGAGATGTAATTTGCAGTCTTTTGCCTTTCTGTTAGAGTCTGCTGCCGCATTATTTCTTATTGATTGTAATATTCCGTCAATCCATCGCTTTTGTGATCGGCCTTTGGGTCTGGTTTTCTCGCAAATTTTAATGAATCTTCGTTGTGTTGTATTTTGTTCTTTCTACCTTGTCAGTGACCAAACAATTGAATATGTTACTTCGTTATTTATTGCATATTTCTTGTTTTTATTCTTAGTTCATCGTTTCTGTTTTTATCTTTTAGCCTGTTTCCTGTCATTCGTCTAATACGTTATTATCTCTGTTCAGGGTTTTTTTTTGTGCTTGATCAAGGGTCTAGGACTGGCATTTATATCAAAACGTTGGAATGAAGATTGTATTGTAGAGTGCATTTTTGACTCAAAATGTTATTTCTTTGTTGATTAATTGTGGTAATACCGGTTACATGTTTTGATATGCTTTGGTGCATATTCAGTACATTTCTGCTGTTTGTGTAAAGTACCCCCCGTCACGCCAAGTGGCGTATAGGGAAATATGGTGTTAGTGACCCTATATTTTACATACCTTCAGCACATGACTTTTGGGGTAATGTGGTCGGTATTACGCCCGTGCTGCTTTTACTTTCCCAGAAAAAATCTGGTACCCATTTAAGGCTGGGTGAACCCGGAGCCGTCGGTTGGGATCGAACCCTACCCCTTGTCCGTAGTAGTCCAGTTCACTAACCACTGAGCTATCGCGGCTCCCACTAATTTTTAGGGAATTAGTAAAACCCAGGTGTCCTCGCCAGGGTACGAACCCCGGCTGTTGCCGTGGTAAGCCAACCGCCTATCGATTGCGCTAACCGGACACCCCTTTGCGTCCATAATTCCTAGATATTTGGATTCCTCTACTTGTTTTAGTTGTCTCCAAATATTGTTATTTTCATATTCTGTTTCTCTTATGCGATAATCATGACTTCTGTTTTGTTGATGTTGATTTTCGATTTGTATTTTGTGGCCGTGCTGTTGGGTCTATATAAGTGTTTTTGTAGGTCTTGCATTTTCTAATTCTATTTTGCAAGATGAAATAATAACATACTATAATGCTGTCTATAATGTTCTGTATTCTAAAAGCACTTGCATATTTTTTTTATTCATTACCTTCTCCTTTAATTTCAGTTTGTTTTAATTTCATCTTATTGTTAATACAATGAGTCTAATATGTATTTCTTCTAATGTACCTTTCAGATTTGTGTGCGCTGTTCTGAATATATGTTTTTTGTGTGATCAAGAACTGATAATATATTTATATATGTGTATCTAGCTCGACTATATACATGTGTTCGTGTACGCCCATGAACAAGCCATTATTCTTCAGTACTTTGATATTGTGTCATTAAGAAATAGCATTTGTGTCAAAACGTCGTTATAAATATGTTTTGATTTGTTACATGTCATATTTGATAAAATAACAATAGTTATATTACAACAAAGCTAACACGAAAAAGAAAGTCAGTACTGTGTTTACTTTTAATTTTATTGAATGGTCTATACGAGTCTTGAACACGTTGTAGGCATGGGCTGATTTATTACAGGTTGGATATATTTGTTGAGTAAACAATTTCGGCAAGAGGAATACATGATCATACTCGTTATAACGTATAAGTGCACATCTACACATATTCATCATGTATCAATTTCCCTGGTCATTTAAAAAAAAAAATACATGTTTGTCTGTTGTTAGAACACAGACGTGCAAAAATATATACTGTACATGTCATTAGTGAGAATGTAATGCATTACAAACTTCTTTTTTGCTTTCACATTACCATCCCATACTTACAACGGTGTATGCATAAATTGAGTATGTGTTTACGGTAGCTGCTGTGTACACAATTACATAGAGAACTGAATAGCCATGCACATCATTGCTTGATAGTTATAGGTAGCTGCTGTTTGGACCAACAAATACACGTTTATTATATTGATAAACTGGAACAATATTAAAACAGGTAAATGAATGCAAATATTTGGGAACTGTGTTATATTCAGACGGAAGATGTATAACATAAGTGAGATGCATAATGGCTCAAACAGAATTAGCTTTCGAATAAATGAGGAAGATACTATGCAATCCATTTTTTATAAAAAAAAACACGAAAAAAGAATTCTTAAATGTTATGTAGAGTCAATATTAACATATGGATGTGAATCATGGACAATAGAACATCAGACAAGAACATCACTGAAGTATGTAGAAATGTGGTTTTACAGAAGAATGTTGAGAAAACCATGGACAACTAAGAACAGAAATAGAAACGTTCTGAAAGAGGCCAAAACAAAAAGAGAGCTAATTTCCAATATTATGAAGAAACAATCATCATTTTCTGGACATGTAGTGAGAAGAAAACAGCTAGAATATATTGTAACTGGGAACATTGAGGGGCGAAGAGATAGAGGGAAGGAAAGAGAAAGAAATAACCAGACAGCTTAAGAGAATGTCTTGGCAGAAGGTGATCAACATTTCAGGAGAGACATGATCACCTACGCCAGCAGACCTGGTAAATGATGATGATTATATTGTTAAACGCATTGGACATAAAAAATATGCCTACATATTTTCTTCTTAATTTCTTCTATATGTTTTTTACGTTATGCATTTCACAACATTGTGTGTTTTAAATAATATCTTCGAATTTAGTCTTCAACTGAAAGAACAACAACTGTAGTAAGTAAATGTATATGAAGATGTGTAATCAAAATACTCCTGCGTGATCGCTTTCATCATGAACTATTTCTTTAAATTAATTGAAATTTAAACTTGTTGGTTTCGATGTTGCCTTCTTCACTTTCTTGAGTTGTTATCTCTGCTAAATTATTTCAGGATATTGTGTTTGTCATTTGGTAATGCATGCGATTTATACTGCTGAGCACAATAAATCAAGCACAATGTATGGTTCAGTTGATTCGTTTCCTATAATGTGCATTATATATCAGTACTTAGAATCTACACGCATTTTCGCTCATTATTCCACAATGCTCACTCTAATTATGAAAAACATTTGATGTGAAATTAGTGATGTCAATACGATTATTGAATACTTGAACTGATACGCAAATTAAGAATCAGAAAAAGCATCCGTCTGGAGAATTTAATGCATTACAAACTTCTTTTTGGCTTTCACATTATCATCCCATACTTACAACGGTGTTGCAGAAATTGAGTATGTGTTTACGGTAGCTGCTGTGTACACAATTACATAGAGAACTGAATGGCCATGCACATCATTGCTTGATAGTTATAGGTAGCCGCTGTTTGGACCAACAAATACCCGTTTATTATATTGATAAACTGGAACAATATTAAAACAGGTAAATGAATTTAAATATTTGGGAACTGTGTTAAATTCAGACGGAAGATGTACAACATAAGTGAGATGCATAATGGCTCAAACAGAAGCAGCTTTCGAATAAATGAGGAAGATACTATGCAATCCATTTTTTATTAAAAGAAACACGAAAAATGAATTCTTAAATGGTATGTAGAGTCAGTATTAACATATGGATGTGAATCATGGACAATAGAGCATCAGATAAGAACATCACTGAAGTATGTAGAAATGTGGTTTTACAGAAGAATGTTGAGAAAACCATGAACAACTAAGAACAGAAATAGAAACGTTCTGAAAGAGGCCAAAACAAAAAGAGAGATAATTTCCAATATTATGAAGAAACAATCATCATTTTCTGGACATGTAGTGAGAAGAGAACAGCTGGAATATATTGTATCTGGGAACATTGAGGGGCGAAGAGATAGAGGGAAGGAAAGAGAAAGAAATAACCAGACAGCTTAAGAGAATGTCTTGGAGGAAGGTGATCGAAATTTCAGGAGAGACATGATCACCTACGCCAGCAGACCTGGTAAATGGTGATGATTATATTGTTAAACGCATTGGACATAAAAAAATATGCCTACATATTTTCTTCTTAATTTCTTCTATATGTTTTTTACGTTATGCATTTCACAACATTGTGTGTTTTAAATAATGTCTTCGAATTTAGCCTACAACTGAAGGCATAACAACTGCAGTAAGTAAATGTATATGGAGTTGTGTAATCAAAATACTCCTGCGTGATCGCTTTCATCATGAACTATTTCTTTAAATTAATTGAAATTTAAACTTTTTGGTTTCGATGTTGCCTTCTTCACTTTCTTGAGTTTTTATCTCTGCTAAATCTTTTCAGGATATGGTGTTTGTCATTAGGTAATGCATGCGATTTATACTGCTGAGCCTACAAGCAAGATGTATGGTTCAGTTGATTCGTTTCTTATAATGTGCATTATATATCAGTACTTAGAATCTACACGCATTTTCGCTCATTATTCCACAATGCTCACTCTAATTATGAAAAACATTTGATGTGAAATTAGTGATGTCAATACGATTATTGAATACTTGAACTGATACGCAAATTAAGAATCAGAAAAAACATCCGTCTCTTCTGTCTTTTAACTGTGCTCTTCTATTTCTACTACTTTCCTTCATCACTTTCCATTTCAGCGTCCAGTGGAGATGTAATTTGCAGTCTTTTGCCTTTCTGTTAGAGTCTGCTGCCGCATTATTTCTTATTGATTGTAATATTCCGTCAATCCATCGCTTTTGTGATCGGCCTTTGGGTCTGGTTTTCTCGCAAATTTTAATGAATCTTCGTTGTGTTGTATTTTGTTCTTTCTACCTTGTCAGTGACCAAACAATTGAATATGTTACTTCGTTATTTATTGCATATTTCTTGTTTTTATTCTTAGTTCATCGTTTCTGTTTTTATCTTTTAGCCTGTTTCCTGTCATTCGTCTAATACGTTATTATCTCTGTTCAGGGTTTTTTTTTGTGCTTGATCAAGGGTCTAGGACTGGCATTTATATCAAAACGTTGGAATGAAGATTGTATTGTAGAGTGCATTTTTGACTCAAAATGTTATTTCTTTGTTGATTAATTGTGGTAATACCGGTTACATGTTTTGATATGCTTTGGTGCATATTCAGTACATTTCTGCTGTTTGTGTAAAGTACCCCCCGTCACGCCAAGTGGCGTATAGGGAAATATGGTGTTAGTGACCCTATATTTTACATACCTTCAGCACATGACTTTTGGGGTAATGTGGTCGGTATTACGCCCGTGCTGCTTTTACTTTCCCAGAAAAAATCTGGTACCCATTTAAGGCTGGGTGAACCCGGAGCCGTCGGTTGGGATCGAACCCTACCCCTTGTCCGTAGTAGTCCAGTTCACTAACCACTGAGCTATCGCGGCTCCCACTAATTTTTAGGGAATTAGTAAAACCCAGGTGTCCTCGCCAGGGTACGAACCCCGGCTGTTGCCGTGGTAAGCCAACCGCCTATCGATTGCGCTAACCGGACACCCCTTTGCGTCCATAATTCCTAGATATTTGGATTCCTCTACTTGTTTTAGTTGTCTCCGAATATTGTTATTTTCATATTCTGTTTCTCTTATGCGATAATCATGACTTCTGTTTTGTTGATGTTGATTTTCGATTTGTATTTTGTGGCCGTGCTGTTGGGTCTATATAAGTGTTTTTGTAGGTCTTGCATTTTCTAATTCTATTTTGCAAGATGAAATAATAACATACTATAATGCTGTCTATAATGTTCTGTATTCTAAAAGCACTTGCATATTTTTTTTATTCATTACCTTCTCCTTTAATTTCAGTTTGTTTTAATTTCATCTTATTGTTAATACAATGAGTCTAATATGTATTTCTTCTAATGTACCTTTCAGATTTGTGTGCGCTGTTCTGAATATATGTTTTTTGTGTGATCAAGAACTGATAATATATTTATATATGTGTATCTAGCTCGACTATATACATGTGTTCGTGTACGCCCATGAACAAGCCATTATTCTTCAGTACTTTGATATTGTGTCATTAAGAAATAGCATTTGTGTCAAAACGTCGTTATAAATATGTTTTGATTTGTTACATGTCATATTTGATAAAATAACAATAGTTATATTACAACAAAGCTAACACGAAAAAGAAAGTCAGTACTGTGTTTACTTTTAATTTTATTGAATGGTCTATACGAGTCTTGAACACGTTGTAGGCATGGGCTGATTTATTACAGGTTGGATATATTTGTTGAGTAAACAATTTCGGCAAGAGGAATACATGATCATACTCGTTATAACGTATAAGTGCACATCTACACATATTCATCATGTATCAATTTCCCTGGTCATTTAAAAAAAAAATACATGTTTGTCTGTTGTTAGAACACAGACGTGCAAAAATATATACTGTACATGTCATTAGTGAGAATGTAATGCATTACAAACTTCTTTTTTGCTTTCACATTACCATCCCATACTTACAACGGTGTATGCATAAATTGAGTATGTGTTTACGGTAGCTGCTGTGTACACAATTACATAGAGAACTGAATAGCCATGCACATCATTGCTTGATAGTTATAGGTAGCTGCTGTTTGGACCAACAAATACACGTTTATTATATTGATAAACTGGAACAATATTAAAACAGGTAAATGAATGCAAATATTTGGGAACTGTGTTATATTCAGACGGAAGATGTATAACATAAGTGAGATGCATAATGGCTCAAACAGAATCAGCTTTCGAATAAATGAGGAAGATACTATGCAATCCATTTTTTATAAAAAAAAACACGAAAAAAGAATTCTTAAATGTTATGTAGAGTCAATATTAACATATGGATGTGAATCATGGACAATAGAACATCAGACAAGAACATCACTGAAGTATGTAGAAATGTGGTTTTACAGAAGAATGTTGAGAAAACCATGGACAACTAAGAACAGAAATAGAAACGTTCTGAAAGAGGCCAAAACAAAAAGAGAGCTAATTTCCAATATTATGAAGAAACAATCATCATTTTCTGGACATGTAGTGAGAAGAAAACAGCTAGAATATATTGTAACTGGGAACATTGAGGGGCGAAGAGATAGAGGGAAGGAAAGAGAAAGAAATAACCAGACAGCTTAAGAGAATGTCTTGGCAGAAGGTGATCAACATTTCAGGAGAGACATGATCACCTACGCCAGCAGACCTGGTAAATGATGATGATTATATTGTTAAACGCATTGGACATAAAAAATATGCCTACATATTTTCTTCTTAATTTCTTCTATATGTTTTTTACGTTATGCATTTCACAACATTGTGTGTTTTAAATAATATCTTCGAATTTAGTCTTCAACTGAAAGAACAACAACTGTAGTAAGTAAATGTATATGAAGATGTGTAATCAAAATACTCCTGCGTGATCGCTTTCATCATGAACTATTTCTTTAAATTAATTGAAATTTAAACTTGTTGGTTTCGATGTTGCCTTCTTCACTTTCTTGAGTTGTTATCTCTGCTAAATTATTTCAGGATATTGTGTTTGTCATTTGGTAATGCATGCGATTTATACTGCTGAGCACAATAAATCAAGCACAATGTATGGTTCAGTTGATTCGTTTCCTATAATGTGCATTATATATCAGTACTTAGAATCTACACGCATTTTCGCTCATTATTCCACAATGCTCACTCTAATTATGAAAAACATTTGATGTGAAATTAGTGATGTCAATACGATTATTGAATACTTGAACTGATACGCAAATTAAGAATCAGAAAAAGCATCCGTCTGGAGAATTTAATGCATTACAAACTTCTTTTTGGCTTTCACATTATCATCCCATACTTACAACGGTGTATGCAGAAATTGAGTATGTGTTTACGGTAGCTGCTGTGTACACAATTACATAGAGAACTGAATGGCCATGCACATCATTGCTTGATAGTTATAGGTAGCCGCTGTTTGGACCAACAAATACCCGTTTATTATATTGATAAACTGGAACAATATTAAAACAGGTAAATGAATTTAAATATTTGGGAACTGTGTTAAATTCAGACGGAAGATGTACAACATAAGTGAGATGCATAATGGCTCAAACAGAAGCAGCTTTCGAATAAATGAGGAAGATACTATGCAATCCATTTTTTATTAAAAGAAACACGAAAAATGAATTCTTAAATGGTATGTAGAGTCAGTATTAACATATGGATGTGAATCATGGACAATAGAGCATCAGATAAGAACATCACTGAAGTATGTAGAAATGTGGTTTTACAGAAGAATGTTGAGAAAACCATGAACAACTAAGAACAGAAATAGAAACGTTCTGAAAGAGGCCAAAACAAAAAGAGAGATAATTTCCAATATTATGAAGAAACAATCATCATTTTCTGGACATGTAGTGAGAAGAGAACAGCTGGAATATATTGTATCTGGGAACATTGAGGGGCGAAGAGATAGAGGGAAGGAAAGAGAAAGAAATAACCAGACAGCTTAAGAGAATGTCTTGGAGGAAGGTGATCGAAATTTCAGGAGAGACATGATCACCTACGCCAGCAGACCTGGTAAATGGTGATGATTATATTGTTAAACGCATTGGACATAAAAAAATATGCCTACATATTTTCTTCTTAATTTCTTCTATATGTTTTTTACGTTATGCATTTCACAACATTGTGTGTTTTAAATAATGTCTTCGAATTTAGCCTACAACTGAAGGCATAACAACTGCAGTAAGTAAATGTATATGGAGTTGTGTAATCAAAATACTCCTGCGTGATCGCTTTCATCATGAACTATTTCTTTAAATTAATTGAAATTTAAACTTTTTGGTTTCGATGTTGCCTTCTTCACTTTCTTGAGTTTTTATCTCTGCTAAATCTTTTCAGGATATGGTGTTTGTCATTAGGTAATGCATGCGATTTATACTGCTGAGCCTACAAGCAAGATGTATGGTTCAGTTGATTCGTTTCTTATAATGTGCATTATATATCAGTACTTAGAATCTACACGCATTTTCGCTCATTATTCCACAATGCTCACTCTAATTATGAAAAACATTTGATGTGAAATTAGTGATGTCAATACGATTATTGAATACTTGAACTGATACGCAAATTAAGAATCAGAAAAAACATCCGTCTCTTCTGTCTTTTAACTGTGCTCTTCTATTTCTACTACTTTCCTTCATCACTTTCCATTTCAGCGTCCAGTGGAGATGTAATTTGCAGTCTTTTGCCTTTCTGTTAGAGTCTGCTGCCGCATTATTTCTTATTGATTGTAATATTCCGTCAATCCATCGCTTTTGTGATCGGCCTTTGGGTCTGGTTTTCTCGCAAATTTTAATGAATCTTCGTTGTGTTGTATTTTGTTCTTTCTACCTTGTCAGTGACCAAACAATTGAATATGTTACTTCGTTATTTATTGCATATTTCTTGTTTTTATTCTTAGTTCATCGTTTCTGTTTTTATCTTTTAGCCTGTTTCCTGTCATTCGTCTAATACGTTATTATCTCTGTTCAGGGTTTTTTTTTTGTGCTTGATCAAGGGTCTAGGACTGGCATTTATATCAAAACGTTGGAATGAAGATTGTATTGTAGAGTGCATTTTTGACTCAAAATGTTATTTCTTTGTTGATTAATTGTGGTAATACCGGTTACATGTTTTGATATGCTTTGGTGCATATTCAGTACATTTCTGCTGTTTGTGTAAAGTACCCCCCGTCACGCCAAGTGGCGTATAGGGAAATATGGTGTTAGTGACCCTATATTTTACATACCTTCAGCACATGACTTTTGGGGTAATGTGGTCGGTATTACGCCCGTGCTGCTTTTACTTTCCCAGAAAAAATCTGGTACCCATTTAAGGCTGGGTGAACCCGGAGCCGTCGGTTGGGATCGAACCCTACCCCTTGTCCGTAGTAGTCCAGTTCACTAACCACTGAGCTATCGCGGCTCCCACTAATTTTTAGGGAATTAGTAAAACCCAGGTGTCCTCGCCAGGGTACGAACCCCGGCTGTTGCCGTGGTAAGCCAACCGCCTATCGATTGCGCTAACCGGACACCCCTTTGCGTCCATAATTCCTAGATATTTGGATTCCTCTACTTGTTTTAGTTGTCTCCGAATATTGTTATTTTCATATTCTGTTTCTCTTATGCGATAATCATGACTTCTGTTTTGTTGATGTTGATTTTCGATTTGTATTTTGTGGCCGTGCTGTTGGGTCTATATAAGTGTTTTTGTAGGTCTTGCATTTTCTAATTCTATTTTGCAAGATGAAATAATAACATACTATAATGCTGTCTATAATGTTCTGTATTCTAAAAGCACTTGCATATTTTTTTTATTCATTACCTTCTCCTTTAATTTCAGTTTGTTTTAATTTCATCTTATTGTTAATACAATGAGTCTAATATGTATTTCTTCTAATGTACCTTTCAGATTTGTGTGCGCTGTTCTGAATATATGTTTTTTGTGTGATCAAGAACTGATAATATATTTATATATGTGTATCTAGCTCGACTATATACATGTGTTCGTGTACGCCCATGAACAAGCCATTATTCTTCAGTACTTTGATATTGTGTCATTAAGAAATAGCATTTGTGTCAAAACGTCGTTATAAATATGTTTTGATTTGTTACATGCCATATTTGATAAAATAACAATAGTTATATTACAACAAAGCTAACACGAAAAAGAAAGTCAGTACTGTGTTTACTTTTAATTTTATTGAATGGTCTATACGAGTCTTGAACACGTTGTAGGCATGGGCTGATTTATTACAGGTTGGATATATTTGTTGAGTAAACAATTTCGGCAAGAGGAATACATGATCATACTCGTTATAACGTATAAGTGCACATCTACACATATTCATCATGTATCAATTTCCCTGGTCATTTAAAAAAAAAAATACATGTTTGTCTGTTGTTAGAACACAGACGTGCAAAAATATATACTGTACATGTCATTAGTGAGAATGTAATGCATTACAAACTTCTTTTTTGCTTTCACATTACCATCCCATACTTACAACGGTGTATGCATAAATTGAGTATGTGTTTACGGTAGCTGCTGTGTACACAATTACATAGAGAACTGAATAGCCATGCACATCATTGCTTGATAGTTATAGGTAGCTGCTGTTTGGACCAACAAATACACGTTTATTATATTGATAAACTGGAACAATATTAAAACAGGTAAATGAATGCAAATATTTGGGAACTGTGTTATATTCAGACGGAAGATGTATAACATAAGTGAGATGCATAATGGCTCAAACAGAATCAGCTTTCGAATAAATGAGGAAGATACTATGCAATCCATTTTTTATAAAAAAAAACACGAAAAAAGAATTCTTAAATGTTATGTAGAGTCAATATTAACATATGGATGTGAATCATGGACAATAGAACATCAGACAAGAACATCACTGAAGTATGTAGAAATGTGGTTTTACAGAAGAATGTTGAGAAAACCATGGACAACTAAGAACAGAAATAGAAACGTTCTGAAAGAGGCCAAAACAAAAAGAGAGCTAATTTCCAATATTATGAAGAAACAATCATCATTTTCTGGACATGTAGTGAGAAGAAAACAGCTAGAATATATTGTAACTGGGAACATTGAGGGGCGAAGAGATAGAGGGAAGGAAAGAGAAAGAAATAACCAGACAGCTTAAGAGAATGTCTTGGCAGAAGGTGATCAACATTTCAGGAGAGACATGATCACCTACGCCAGCAGACCTGGTAAATGATGATGATTATATTGTTAAACGCATTGGACATAAAAAATATGCCTACATATTTTCTTCTTAATTTCTTCTATATGTTTTTTACGTTATGCATTTCACAACATTGTGTGTTTTAAATAATATCTTCGAATTTAGTCTTCAACTGAAAGAACAACAACTGTAGTAAGTAAATGTATATGAAGATGTGTAATCAAAATACTCCTGCGTGATCGCTTTCATCATGAACTATTTCTTTAAATTAATTGAAATTTAAACTTGTTGGTTTCGATGTTGCCTTCTTCACTTTCTTGAGTTGTTATCTCTGCTAAATTATTTCAGGATATTGTGTTTGTCATTTGGTAATGCATGCGATTTATACTGCTGAGCACAATAAATCAAGCACAATGTATGGTTCAGTTGATTCGTTTCCTATAATGTGCATTATATATCAGTACTTAGAATCTACACGCATTTTCGCTCATTATTCCACAATGCTCACTCTAATTATGAAAAACATTTGATGTGAAATTAGTGATGTCAATACGATTATTGAATACTTGAACTGATACGCAAATTAAGAATCAGAAAAAGCATCCGTCTGGAGAATTTAATGCATTACAAACTTCTTTTTGGCTTTCACATTATCATCCCATACTTACAACGGTGTATGCAGAAATTGAGTATGTGTTTACGGTAGCTGCTGTGTACACAATTACATAGAGAACTGAATGGCCATGCACATCATTGCTTGATAGTTATAGGTAGCCGCTGTTTGGACCAACAAATACCCGTTTATTATATTGATAAACTGGAACAATATTAAAACAGGTAAATGAATTTAAATATTTGGGAACTGTGTTAAATTCAGACGGAAGATGTACAACATAAGTGAGATGCATAATGGCTCAAACAGAAGCAGCTTTCGAATAAATGAGGAAGATACTATGCAATCCATTTTTTATTAAAAGAAACACGAAAAATGAATTCTTAAATGGTATGTAGAGTCAGTATTAACATATGGATGTGAATCATGGACAATAGAGCATCAGATAAGAACATCACTGAAGTATGTAGAAATGTGGTTTTACAGAAGAATGTTGAGAAAACCATGAACAACTAAGAACAGAAATAGAAACGTTCTGAAAGAGGCCAAAACAAAAAGAGAGATAATTTCCAATATTATGAAGAAACAATCATCATTTTCTGGACATGTAGTGAGAAGAGAACAGCTGGAATATATTGTATCTGGGAACATTGAGGGGCGAAGAGATAGAGGGAAGGAAAGAGAAAGAAATAACCAGACAGCTTAAGAGAATGTCTTGGAGGAAGGTGATCGAAATTTCAGGAGAGACATGATCACCTACGCCAGCAGACCTGGTAAATGGTGATGATTATATTGTTAAACGCATTGGACATAAAAAAATATGCCTACATATTTTCTTCTTAATTTCTTCTATATGTTTTTTACGTTATGCATTTCACAACATTGTGTGTTTTAAATAATGTCTTCGAATTTAGCCTACAACTGAAGGCATAACAACTGCAGTAAGTAAATGTATATGGAGTTGTGTAATCAAAATACTCCTGCGTGATCGCTTTCATCATGAACTATTTCTTTAAATTAATTGAAATTTAAACTTTTTGGTTTCGATGTTGCCTTCTTCACTTTCTTGAGTTTTTATCTCTGCTAAATCTTTTCAGGATATGGTGTTTGTCATTAGGTAATGCATGCGATTTATACTGCTGAGCCTACAAGCAAGATGTATGGTTCAGTTGATTCGTTTCTTATAATGTGCATTATATATCAGTACTTAGAATCTACACGCATTTTCGCTCATTATTCCACAATGCTCACTCTAATTATGAAAAACATTTGATGTGAAATTAGTGATGTCAATACGATTATTGAATACTTGAACTGATACGCAAATTAAGAATCAGAAAAAACATCCGTCTCTTCTGTCTTTTAACTGTGCTCTTCTATTTCTACTACTTTCCTTCATCACTTTCCATTTCAGCGTCCAGTGGAGATGTAATTTGCAGTCTTTTGCCTTTCTGTTAGAGTCTGCTGCCGCATTATTTCTTATTGATTGTAATATTCCGTCAATCCATCGCTTTTGTGATCGGCCTTTGGGTCTGGTTTTCTCGCAAATTTTAATGAATCTTCGTTGTGTTGTATTTTGTTCTTTCTACCTTGTCAGTGACCAAACAATTGAATATGTTACTTCGTTATTTATTGCATATTTCTTGTTTTTATTCTTAGTTCATCGTTTCTGTTTTTATCTTTTAGCCTGTTTCCTGTCATTCGTCTAATACGTTATTATCTCTGTTCAGGGTTTTTTTTTGTGCTTGATCAAGGGTCTAGGACTGGCATTTATATCAAAACGTTGGAATGAAGATTGTATTGTAGAGTGCATTTTTGACTCAAAATGTTATTTCTTTGTTGATTAATTGTGGTAATACCGGTTACATGTTTTGATATGCTTTGGTGCATATTCAGTACATTTCTGCTGTTTGTGTAAAGTACCCCCCGTCACGCCAAGTGGCGTATAGGGAAATATGGTGTTAGTGACCCTATATTTTACATACCTTCAGCACATGACTTTTGGGGTAATGTGGTCGGTATTACGCCCGTGCTGCTTTTACTTTCCCAGAAAAAATCTGGTACCCATTTAAGGCTGGGTGAACCCGGAGCCGTCGGTTGGGATCGAACCCTACCCCTTGTCCGTAGTAGTCCAGTTCACTAACCACTGAGCTATCGCGGCTCCCACTAATTTTTAGGGAATTAGTAAAACCCAGGTGTCCTCGCCAGGGTACGAACCCCGGCTGTTGCCGTGGTAAGCCAACCGCCTATCGATTGCGCTAACCGGACACCCCTTTGCGTCCATAATTCCTAGATATTTGGATTCCTCTACTTGTTTTAGTTGTCTCCGAATATTGTTATTTTCATATTCTGTTTCTCTTATGCGATAATCATGACTTCTGTTTTGTTGATGTTGATTTTCGATTTGTATTTTGTGGCCGTGCTGTTGGGTCTATATAAGTGTTTTTGTAGGTCTTGCATTTTCTAATTCTATTTTGCAAGATGAAATAATAACATACTATAATGCTGTCTATAATGTTCTGTATTCTAAAAGCACTTGCATATTTTTTTTATTCATTACCTTCTCCTTTAATTTCAGTTTGTTTTAATTTCATCTTATTGTTAATACAATGAGTCTAATATGTATTTCTTCTAATGTACCTTTCAGATTTGTGTGCGCTGTTCTGAATATATGTTTTTTGTGTGATCAAGAACTGATAATATATTTATATATGTGTATCTAGCTCGACTATATACATGTGTTCGTGTACGCCCATGAACAAGCCATTATTCTTCAGTACTTTGATATTGTGTCATTAAGAAATAGCATTTGTGTCAAAACGTCGTTATAAATATGTTTTGATTTGTTACATGTCATATTTGATAAAATAACAATAGTTATATTACAACAAAGCTAACACGAAAAAGAAAGTCAGTACTGTGTTTACTTTTAATTTTATTGAATGGTCTATACGAGTCTTGAACACGTTGTAGGCATGGGCTGATTTATTACAGGTTGGATATATTTGTTGAGTAAACAATTTCGGCAAGAGGAATACATGATCATACTCGTTATAACGTATAAGTGCACATCTACACATATTCATCATGTATCAATTTCCCTGGTCATTTAAAAAAAAAAATACATGTTTGTCTGTTGTTAGAACACAGACGTGCAAAAATATATACTGTACATGTCATTAGTGAGAATGTAATGCATTACAAACTTCTTTTTTGCTTTCACATTACCATCCCATACTTACAACGGTGTATGCATAAATTGAGTATGTGTTTACGGTAGCTGCTGTGTACACAATTACATAGAGAACTGAATAGCCATGCACATCATTGCTTGATAGTTATAGGTAGCTGCTGTTTGGACCAACAAATACACGTTTATTATATTGATAAACTGGAACAATATTAAAACAGGTAAATGAATGCAAATATTTGGGAACTGTGTTATATTCAGACGGAAGATGTATAACATAAGTGAGATGCATAATGGCTCAAACAGAATCAGCTTTCGAATAAATGAGGAAGATACTATGCAATCCATTTTTTATAAAAAAAAAACACGAAAAAAGAATTATTAAATGTTATGTAGAGTCAATATTAACATATGGATGTGAATCATGGACAATAGAACATCAGACAAGAACATCACTGAAGTATGTAGAAATGTGGTTTTACAGAAGAATGTTGAGAAAACCATGGACAACTAAGAACAGAAATAGAAACGTTCTGAAAGAGGCCAAAACAAAAAGAGAGCTAATTTCCAATATTATGAAGAAACAATCATCATTTTCTGGACATGTAGTGAGAAGAAAACAGCTAGAATATATTGTAACTGGGAACATTGAGGGGCGAAGAGATAGAGGGAAGGAAAGAGAAAGAAATAACCAGACAGCTTAAGAGAATGTCTTGGCAGAAGGTGATCAACATTTCAGGAGAGACATGATCACCTACGCCAGCAGACCTGGTAAATGATGATGATTATATTGTTAAACGCATTGGACATAAAAAATATGCCTACATATTTTCTTCTTAATTTCTTCTATATGTTTTTTACGTTATGCATTTCACAACATTGTGTGTTTTAAATAATATCTTCGAATTTAGTCTTCAACTGAAAGAACAACAACTGTAGTAAGTAAATGTATATGAAGATGTGTAATCAAAATACTCCTGCGTGATCGCTTTCATCATGAACTATTTCTTTAAATTAATTGAAATTTAAACTTGTTGGTTTCGATGTTGCCTTCTTCACTTTCTTGAGTTGTTATCTCTGCTAAATTATTTCAGGATATTGTGTTTGTCATTTGGTAATGCATGCGATTTATACTGCTGAGCACAATAAATCAAGCACAATGTATGGTTCAGTTGATTCGTTTCCTATAATGTGCATTATATATCAGTACTTAGAATCTACACGCATTTTCGCTCATTATTCCACAATGCTCACTCTAATTATGAAAAACATTTGATGTGAAATTAGTGATGTCAATACGATTATTGAATACTTGAACTGATACGCAAATTAAGAATCAGAAAAAGCATCCGTCTGGAGAATTTAATGCATTACAAACTTCTTTTTGGCTTTCACATTATCATCCCATACTTACAACGGTGTATGCAGAAATTGAGTATGTGTTTACGGTAGCTGCTGTGTACACAATTACATAGAGAACTGAATGGCCATGCACATCATTGCTTGATAGTTATAGGTAGCCGCTGTTTGGACCAACAAATACCCGTTTATTATATTGATAAACTGGAACAATATTAAAACAGGTAAATGAATTTAAATATTTGGGAACTGTGTTAAATTCAGACGGAAGATGTACAACATAAGTGAGATGCATAATGGCTCAAACAGAAGCAGCTTTCGAATAAATGAGGAAGATACTATGCAATCCATTTTTTATTAAAAGAAACACGAAAAATGAATTCTTAAATGGTATGTAGAGTCAGTATTAACATATGGATGTGAATCATGGACAATAGAGCATCAGATAAGAACATCACTGAAGTATGTAGAAATGTGGTTTTACAGAAGAATGTTGAGAAAACCATGAACAACTAAGAACAGAAATAGAAACGTTCTGAAAGAGGCCAAAACAAAAAGAGAGATAATTTCCAATATTATGAAGAAACAATCATCATTTTCTGGACATGTAGTGAGAAGAGAACAGCTGGAATATATTGTATCTGGGAACATTGAGGGGCGAAGAGATAGAGGGAAGGAAAGAGAAAGAAATAACCAGACAGCTTAAGAGAATGTCTTGGAGGAAGGTGATCGAAATTTCAGGAGAGACATGATCACCTACGCCAGCAGACCTGGTAAATGGTGATGATTATATTGTTAAACGCATTGGACATAAAAAAATATGCCTACATATTTTCTTCTTAATTTCTTCTATATGTTTTTTACGTTATGCATTTCACAACATTGTGTGTTTTAAATAATGTCTTCGAATTTAGCCTACAACTGAAGGCATAACAACTGCAGTAAGTAAATGTATATGGAGTTGTGTAATCAAAATACTCCTGCGTGATCGCTTTCATCATGAACTATTTCTTTAAATTAATTGAAATTTAAACTTTTTGGTTTCGATGTTGCCTTCTTCACTTTCTTGAGTTTTTATCTCTGCTAAATCTTTTCAGGATATGGTGTTTGTCATTAGGTAATGCATGCGATTTATACTGCTGAGCCTACAAGCAAGATGTATGGTTCAGTTGATTCGTTTCTTATAATGTGCATTATATATCAGTACTTAGAATCTACACGCATTTTCGCTCATTATTCCACAATGCTCACTCTAATTATGAAAAACATTTGATGTGAAATTAGTGATGTCAATACGATTATTGAATACTTGAACTGATACGCAAATTAAGAATCAGAAAAAACATCCGTCTCTTCTGTCTTTTAACTGTGCTCTTCTATTTCTACTACTTTCCTTCATCACTTTCCATTTCAGCGTCCAGTGGAGATGTAATTTGCAGTCTTTTGCCTTTCTGTTAGAGTCTGCTGCCGCATTATTTCTTATTGATTGTAATATTCCGTCAATCCATCGCTTTTGTGATCGGCCTTTGGGTCTGGTTTTCTCGCAAATTTTAATGAATCTTCGTTGTGTTGTATTTTGTTCTTTCTACCTTGTCAGTGACCAAACAATTGAATATGTTACTTCGTTATTTATTGCATATTTCTTGTTTTTATTCTTAGTTCATCGTTTCTGTTTTTATCTTTTAGCCTGTTTCCTGTCATTCGTCTAATACGTTATTATCTCTGTTCAGGGTTTTTTTTTTGTGCTTGATCAAGGGTCTAGGACTGGCATTTATATCAAAACGTTGGAATGAAGATTGTATTGTAGAGTGCATTTTTGACTCAAAATGTTATTTCTTTGTTGATTAATTGTGGTAATACCGGTTACATGTTTTGATATGCTTTGGTGCATATTCAGTACATTTCTGCTGTTTGTGTAAAGTACCCCCCGTCACGCCAAGTGGCGTATAGGGAAATATGGTGTTAGTGACCCTATATTTTACATACCTTCAGCACATGACTTTTGGGGTAATGTGGTCTGGTATTACGTCCGTAGTAGTCCAGTTCACTAACCACTGAGCTATCGCGGCTCCCACTAATTTTTAGGGAATTAGTAAAACCCAGGTGTCCTCGCCAGGGTACGAACCCCGGCTGTTGCCGTGGTAAGCCAACCGCCTATCGATTGCGCTAACCGGACACCCCTTTGCGTCCATAATTCCTAGATATTTGGATTCCTCTACTTGTTTTAGTTGTCTCCGAATATTGTTATTTTCATATTCTGTTTCTCTTATGCGATAATCATGACTTCTGTTTTGTTGATGTTGATTTTCGATTTGTATTTTGTGGCCGTGCTGTTGGGTCTATATAAGTGTTTTTGTAGGTCTTGCATTTTCTAATTCTATTTTGCAAGATGAAATAATAACATACTATAATGCTGTCTATAATGTTCTGTATTCTAAAAGCACTTGCATATTTTTTTTATTCATTACCTTCTCCTTTAATTTCAGTTTGTTTTAATTTCATCTTATTGTTAATACAATGAGTCTAATATGTATTTCTTCTAATGTACCTTTCAGATTTGTGTGCGCTGTTCTGAATATATGTTTTTTGTGTGATCAAGAACTGATAATATATTTATATATGTGTATCTAGCTCGACTATATACATGTGTTCGTGTACGCCCATGAACAAGCCATTATTCTTCAGTACTTTGATATTGTGTCATTAAGAAATAGCATTTGTGTCAAAACGTCGTTATAAATATGTTTTGATTTGTTACATGTCATATTTGATAAAATAACAATAGTTATATTACAACAAAGCTAACACGAAAAAGAAAGTCAGTACTGTGTTTACTTTTAATTTTATTGAATGGTCTATACGAGTCTTGAACACGTTGTAGGCATGGGCTGATTTATTACAGGTTGGATATATTTGTTGAGTAAACAATTTCGGCAAGAGGAATACATGATCATACTCGTTATAACGTATAAGTGCACATCTACACATATTCATCATGTATCAATTTCCCTGGTCATTTAAAAAAAAAATACATGTTTGTCTGTTGTTAGAACACAGACGTGCAAAAATATATACTGTACATGTCATTAGTGAGAATGTAATGCATTACAAACTTCTTTTTTGCTTTCACATTACCATCCCATACTTACAACGGTGTATGCATAAATTGAGTATGTGTTTACGGTAGCTGCTGTGTACACAATTACATAGAGAACTGAATAGCCATGCACATCATTGCTTGATCGTTATAGGTAGCTGCTGTTTGGACCAACAAATACACGTTTATTATATTGATAAACTGTAACAATATTAAAACAGGTAAATGAATGCAAGTATTTGGGAACTGTGTTAAATTCAGACGGAAGATGTACAACATTAGTGAGATGCATAATGGCTCAAACAGAATCAGCTTTCGAATAAATGAGGAAGATACTATGCAATCCATTTTTTATAAAAAAAAAACACGAAAAAAGAATTCTTAAATGTTATGTAGAGTCAATATTAACATATGGATGTGAATCATGGACAATAGAACATCAGACAAGAACATCACTGAAGTATGTAGAAATGTGGTTTTACAGAAGAATGTTGAGAAAACCATGGACAACTAAGAACAGAAATAGAAACGTTCTGAAAGAGGCCAAAACAAAAAGAGAGCTAATTTCCAATATTATGAAGAAACAATCATCATTTTCTGGACATGTAGTGAGAAGAAAACAGCTAGAATATATTGTAACTGGGAACATTGAGGGGCGAAGAGATAGAGGGAAGGAAAGAGAAAGAAATAACCAGACAGCTTAAGAGAATGTCTTGGCAGAAGGTGATCAACATTTCAGGAGAGACATGATCACCTACGCCAGCAGACCTGGTAAATGATGATGATTATATTGTTAAACGCATTGGACATAAAAAATATGCCTACATATTTTCTTCTTAATTTCTTCTATATGTTTTTTACGTTATGCATTTCACAACATTGTGTGTTTTAAATAATGTCTTCGAATTTAGTCTTCAACTCAAAGCATAACAACTGCAGTAAGTAAATGTATATGTAGTTGTGTAATCAAAATACTCCTGCGTGATCGCTTTCATCATGAATTATATTTCTTTAAATTAATTGAAATTTAAACTTTTTGGTTTCGATTTTGCCTTCTTCACTTTCTTGAGTTTTTATCTCTGCTAAATCTTTTCAGGATATGGTGTTTGTCATTAGGTAATGCATGCGATTTATACTGCTGAGCCCACAAGCACAATGTATGGTTCAGTTGATTCGTTTCCTATAATGTGCATTATATATCAGTACTTAGAATCTACACGCATTTTCGCTCATTATTCCACAATGCTCACTCTAAATATGAAAAACATTTGATGTGAAATTAGTGATGTCAATACGATTGTTGAATACTTGAACTGATACGCAAATTATTAATCAGAAAAAGCATTCGTCTCTTCTGTCTTTTTACTGAGCTCTTCTATTTCTACTTCTTTCCTTCATCATTTGCCATTTCAGCGTCAAGTGGAGATGTAATTTGCAGTATTTTGCCTTTCTGTTAGAGTCTGCTGCCGCATTGTAGCTTATTGATTGTTATATTCAGTCAATCCATCGCTTTTGTGATCGGCCTTTAGGTCTGGTTTTCTCGCAAAGTTTAATGAATCTTCGTTGTGTTGTATTTTGTTCTTTCTACCTTGTCAGTGACCAAACAATTGTATATGTTACTTCGTTTTTTATTGTATAGATGGGTTATTTCTTGTTTTTATTCTTAGTTCAACGTTTCTGTTTATCTTTTAGCCTGTTTCTTGTCATTCGTCTAATACGTTATTAATCTCTGTTCAGGTTTTTTTTTTTGTTCTTGCATTAAGGGTCTAGGACTGGCATTTATATCAAAACGTTGGAATGAAGATTGTATTGTAGACTGCATTTTTGATTCAAAATGTTATTTCTTTGTTGATTAATTGTGGTGATACCGGTTACATGTTTTGATATGCTTTGGTGCATATTCAGTACATTTCTGCTGTTTGTGAATTGTCCTTTGCGTCCATAATTCCTAGATATTTGGATTCCTCTACTTGTTTTAGTTGTCTTCCGAATATTGTTATTTTCATATTCTGTTTCACTTATGCGATATTCACGACTTCTGTTTTGTTGATGTTGATTTTCGTTTTGTATTTTGTGGCCGTGCTGTTGGGTCTATATAAGTATTTTTGTAGGTCTTGCATTTTCTAATTCTATTTTGCAAGATGAAATAATAACATACTATAATGCTGTCTAAAATGTTCTGTATTCTAAAAGCACTTGCATATTTTTTTTTTATTCATTACCTTTCCCTTTAATTTCAGTTTGTTTTAATTTCATCTTATTGTTAAAACAATGAGTCAAATATGTATTTCTTCTAATGTACCTTTCAGATGTGTGTGAGCTGTTCTGAACATATGTTTTTTTTGTGATCAAGAACTGATAATCTATTTATATATGTGTATCTAGCTCGACTATATACATGTGTTCGTGTACTCCCATGAACACGCCATTATTCTTCTATACTTCGATGTTGTGTTATTAAGAAATAGCATTTGTGTCAAAACGTCGTTATAAATATGTTTTGATTTGTTACATGTCATATTTGATAAAATAGCAATAGTTATATTACAAAACAGCTAACACGAAAAAGAAAGTCAGTACCGTGTTTACGTGTAATTGTATTGAATGGTCTATACGGGTCTTGAACACGTTGTAGGCATGGGCTGATTTATTACAGGTTGGCTATATTTGTTGAGTAAACAATTTCGGGAAGAGAAATACATGATCATACTCGTTATAACATATAAATGTACATCTACACATATTCATCATGTATCAATTTCCCTGGTCATTTAAAAAAAAAAATACATGTTTGTCTGTTGTTAGAACACAGACGTGCAAAAATATATACTGTACATGTCATTAGTGAGAATGTAATGCATTACAAACTTCTTTTTTGCTTTCACATTACCATCCCATACTTACAACGGTGTATGCATAAATTGAGTATGTGTTTACGGTAGCTGCTGTGTACACAATTACATAGAGAACTGAATAGCCATGCACATCATTGCTTGATCGTTATAGGTAGCTGCTGTTTGGACCAACAAATACACGTTTATTATATTGATAAACTGTAACAATATTAAAACAGGTAAATGAATGCAAGTATTTGGGAACTGTGTTAAATTCAGACGGAAGATGTACAACATTAGTGAGATGCATAATGGCTCAAACAGAATCAGCTTTCGAATAAATGAGGAAGATACTATGCAATCCATTTTTTATAAAAAAAAAACACGAAAAAAGAATTCTTAAATGTTATGTAGAGTCAATATTAACATATGGATGTGAATCATGGACAATAGAACATCAGACAAGAACATCACTGAAGTATGTAGAAATGTGGTTTTACAGAAGAATGTTGAGAAAACCATGGACAACTAAGAACAGAAATAGAAACGTTCTGAAAGAGGCCAAAACAAAAGAGAGCTAATTTCCAATATTATGAAGAAACAATCATCATTTTCTGGACATGTAGTGAGAAGAAAACAGCTAGAATATATTGTAACTGGGAACATTGAGGGGCGAAGAGATAGAGGGAAGGAAAGAGAAAGAAATAACCAGACAGCTTAAGAGAATGTCTTGGCAGAAGGTGATCAACATTTCAGGAGAGACATGATCACCTACGCCAGCAGACCTGGTAAATGATGATGATTATATTGTTAAACGCATTGGACATAAAAAATATGCCTACATATTTTCTTCTTAATTTCTTCTATATGTTTTTTACGTTATGCATTTCACAACATTGTGTGTTTTAAATAATGTCTTCGAATTTAGTCTTCAACTCAAAGCATAACAACTGCAGTAAGTAAATGTATATGTAGTTGTGTAATCAAAATACTCCTGCGTGATCGCTTTCATCATGAATTATATTTCTTTAAATTAATTGAAATTTAAACTTTTTGGTTTCGATTTTGCCTTCTTCACTTTCTTGAGTTTTTATCTCTGCTAAATCTTTTCAGGATATGGTGTTTGTCATTAGGTAATGCATGCGATTTATACTGCTGAGCCCACAAGCACAATGTATGGTTCAGTTGATTCGTTTCCTATAATGTGCATTATATATCAGTACTTAGAATCTACACGCATTTTCGCTCATTATTCCACAATGCTCACTCTAAATATGAAAACATTTGATGTGAAATTAGTGATGTCAATACGATTGTTGAATACTTGAACTGATACGCAAATTATTAATCAGAAAAAGCATTCGTCTCTTCTGTCTTTTTACTGAGCTCTTCTATTTCTACTTCTTTCCTTCATCATTTGCCATTTCAGCGTCAAGTGGAGATGTAATTTGCAGTATTTTGCCTTTCTGTTAGAGTCTGCTGCCGCATTGTAGCTTATTGATTGTTATATTCAGTCAATCCATCGCTTTTGTGATCGGCCTTTAGGTCTGGTTTTCTCGCAAAGTTTAATGAATCTTCGTTGTGTTGTATTTTGTTCTTTCTACCTTGTCAGTGACCAAACAATTGTATATGTTACTTCGTTTTTTATTGTATAGATGGGTTATTTCTTGTTTTTATTCTTAGTTCAACGTTTCTGTTTATCTTTTAGCCTGTTTCTTGTCATTCGTCTAATACGTTATTAATCTCTGTTCAGGTTTTTTTTTTGTTCTTGCATTAAGGGTCTAGGACTGGCATTTATATCAAAACGTTGGAATGAAGATTGTATTGTAGACTGCATTTTTGATTCAAAATGTTATTTCTTTGTTGATTAATTGTGGTGATACCGGTTACATGTTTTGATATGCTTTGGTGCATATTCAGTACATTTCTGCTGTTTGTGAATTGTCCTTTGCGTCCATAATTCCTAGATATTTGGATTCCTCTACTTGTTTTAGTTGTCTTCCGAATATTGTTATTTTCATATTCTGTTTCACTTATGCGATATTCACGACTTCTGTTTTGTTGATGTTGATTTTCGTTTTGTATTTTGTGGCCGTGCTGTTGGGTCTATATAAGTATTTTTGTAGGTCTTGCATTTTCTAATTCTATTTTGCAAGATGAAATAATAACATACTATAATGCTGTCTAAAATGTTCTGTATTCTAAAAGCACTTGCATATTTTTTTTTTATTCATTACCTTTCCCTTTAATTTCAGTTTGTTTTAATTTCATCTTATTGTTAAAACAATGAGTCAAATATGTATTTCTTCTAATGTACCTTTCAGATGTGTGTGAGCTGTTCTGAACATATGTTTTTTTTGTGATCAAGAACTGATAATCTATTTATATATGTGTATCTAGCTCGACTATATACATGTGTTCGTGTACTCCCATGAACACGCCATTATTCTTCTATACTTCGATGTTGTGTTATTAAGAAATAGCATTTGTGTCAAAACGTCGTTATAAATATGTTTTGATTTGTTACATGTCATATTTGATAAAATAGCAATAGTTATATTACAAAACAGCTAACACGAAAAAGAAAGTCAGTACCGTGTTTACGTGTAATTGTATTGAATGGTCTATACGGGTCTTGAACACGTTGTAGGCATGGGCTGATTTATTACAGGTTGGCTATATTTGTTGAGTAAACAATTTCGGGAAGAGAAATACATGATCATACTCGTTATAACATATAAATGTACATCTACACATATTCATCATGTATCAATTTCCCTGGTCATTTAAAAAAAAAATTACATGTTTGTTTGTTGTTAGAACACAGACGGGTCAAAATATCTACTGTACATGTCATTAGTGAGAGTTTAATGAATTACAAACTTCTTTTTTGCTTTCACATTATCATCCCATACTTACAACGGTGTATGCATAAATTGAGTATGTGTTCAAGGTAGCTGCTGTGTACACAATTACATAGAAAACTGAATAGCCATGCACATCATGGCTTGATCGTTATAGGTAGCCGCTCTTTGGACCTACAAATACCCGTTTATTATATTGATAAACTGGAACAATATTAAACAGGTAAATCCATCGCTTTTGTGATCGGCCTTTGGGTCTGGTTTTCACTCAAAGTTTATTGAATCTTCGTTGTGTTGTATTTTATTATTTCTACCTTGTCAGTGACCAAACAATTGTATATGTTACTTCGTTATTTATTGTATAGGTGGGCAATTTCTAGTTTTTATTCTTAGTTCATCGTTTCTGTTTTTATCTTTTAGCCTGTTTCCTGACGTTCGTCTAATACATTTAATCTCAGTACATTATTAATAATTGATGAAAACGATGCATTGTCGTTTGTCTCTACACTTCTTAGGTATTTATATTCCTCTAATTGTATTAATTGTCTGCCTTCTATTGTTATGTTGGTATTGGGTTTCTCTTTTGCCATATTTGTGATTTATTGTTTTGTTAATGTTGATATTCATGTTACATTGTGTGGCTGTGATGTTGAGTCTATTTCAGTGTTCTTGTAGGTCTTCCATTTTTCCCACTGTACGTTGCTGCAAGAAATAATAATACCATATTATTGTTTCTCTCCTTATCTCTATTCTAACAGCACTTGCATATTTACTTTTTTATTCTAACAATTTCGTTTCACTTCAATTTGTTTAATTTAATTGTACTGTTAATTCAATGAGAGTAACCGTGTATTTCTTGTTATATACAGTGCAGCTTTATGTGAGCTTTCCTGCATGTATGTTATTTTATGCGCACAAAATGATAATACATTTTACATGCTTGGCTAGCCCATCTAGAGACATCTCCTCTTGTACTCCCATCAACAAGTCATTCTTCTCCTTTACTTCGATGTTGGATTATTATGAAACGATATTTGTGTCAAAACGTGTTTATAAATATGTTCTGAAGTGGTTCCATTCATATTGAAAATAATGACACTTATTACAGCAAATAACTGCTAACACTAACAATGAAGCCAGTTTCGGGCTTAGATAACGTGGTCTTTGGGCAAAAATGGTTCTTCAACACGTTCACTTCGTGGGATAATCTATGACAGGTGGGATGTATTTGTTGAGTAATCAATTTCGCGAACAAGAATATCCGATCTTTCTCGTTATAACGTGTAATTGCACAACTACAAATAGTCATTATTTTAGCAATTTTCCTTGTCATTAATTACAAGTATATATTGGTCTGGTGTTACGAACTAACATATGTGTATTTTTATCTCCTAACCACATCATTACCGATAATCTCATTAATTCGAATTTTCCTTTTCTTTTACTTTCACCATATCTTACAATACAAACATCTATGTATGTAGGCATTGTGCATGTGTTTATGTTAGCCGCTATGTAAAAAATACACAGACAGCTGCTTAACCATACGCATGGTGGCCTGCTCGTTATATGTTTGGACCAACAATTACCATGTGTGTTATATTGGTACCTGCATTACACATTACAAATATATACCTAAACATTTTCTTCTTAATCTTTGCTGCCTACCCTGGCGTTATGTATTTCACAACGTTTATGTTTTAAATAATGTCTTCAACTGTAGGCTACAACTGAAAGCACAACAACTACAGTAAGTAAATATATATGAAGATGTGTAATCTTAAAACGTCTGCGTTATCGCGTTCATCATGAGCTATTGTTTTTAATTAATTGAAAGTTAACATGTTGTGGTCCGTCTTCACTTTCTTGAGTATCTGTCTATGTCAAATTATTTCAGGATATGATGTTTGCCATTCGGTAATAAATATGATCTTTAGACCTGAGCGCAATAGATCTAGCACAATGTGTGGTTCATTTTATTAGTTGTCTAATACGTGCAGTATATCTGATTACTTAGAATTTAGACGCATTTTCGCTCTTTATTATGCAATGGTCGCACCATCAGTGAAACACATCCTGATGTTCAATTTGTGATGCTGCTATTGTCATTAAGTACTTGAATTGTTGGTACGTTATGTCTCTGAAAATATATCCATCTCTACTTTCTTTTAACTGAGCACTCCTTTTTTTTAAAATTCATCTTCTTCTTCTACTTTTCTTCCTCATTTGCCTTTCAGCATCGAGGGAAGATGCAATTTGCAGTCTTTTTCTCTTCTGTTCGCCTCATCATCATCATCATTCAGTGCCGTCTCCTTATCGAAGACTTGCTACTGTGGAGTGCCATTCCACTCTGTCTCTTGCTTTGATGGTGCAGATTTATTGCCTCAGCTGATGTTATGTTTCCTAGTGTTGCTAATAATATCCGTCAACTCATCTTTTTTTTGTGATCGCCTTAGGGTTTGGTGTTGTCGCAACATTTAATGAAAGTTAGTTGTGTTGTGCATTGGTTTTACTGCCTTGTCGCATTGTGAAACAGTTGTATCTGTTACTTCTTCATATATTCTAAAGAAGGCGTATTCCTAGTTTTTTTCTCAGTTCATCATTACTGATCTTATCTTTCACGTTGTTTCCAGCCATTCGTTGAACACATTTAATCTCAGTTGAGGTAATGTTTCTTTTTTGTTCTTGCATCTTAGGTTCATGACTGTCGTTGCTAGCAGAACTTTGGATTGAAAATTGTATTGTAGAGTGCCTTTTTAGACTCTTTAGATATTTATTTGTTGGATAATATCTGCGATAGCTGGACTATGATTTTTTATAATAATCTTTTTTGCATCTGGAGTCAATTTTTGCTGTTTGTGAATTGTCGTTTGTCTATAGACTTCTTTGTTACTTTAATTCCCCTATTTGTTTTAGTTGTCTGCTGTCTATTGTTATGTTGATATTTGGTTCTATTTCTTTCTGCATCTCACCTCGCTTGAACATCTTCCATCTGAGGTTAGCAAAGTTCCCAAAAATGTGTCATAATATAAAATTAAAATGTCGTAAACAAGAATATTTCAAAATAGAAAAAAAAATAGTATGTGTTCAAATAATCCTACCACGCTACAATAATGATGGAAGATAAATGGTATAAGTGTTTATGTGTTGACTTTAGAATTTTTGTAAACATTACATTCATAACTGAATGATCATGCACATGGTGGCCTGCATACTATATTTAACAACCTTTGTACAGTGGCATCAATTACTCGTCTGTTATATAGTTAGCTAATTTAAAAAAAAAAAAAACATATACTTAAAAATGCTCTTCTCAATTTCTTCTATCTGTCCTCACGTTATATATATCAAAACTTTTACCAGAACGGCTACCGACGTTCGGACAACCTGTGTTCGATTCCCGCTGGAAGCAGTGTGAATTGTACTCGTGGTTGGAAAAAAAACAATACCCCCACGGTCGACCCAGCCGTTGGCAGAAATGGGTACCAGGGTATTACCCTGGGATGGTGAGGAATGTCTTCTCGCTTCGTGAGTTTCGATGCTTGAAGCGACCATATCTATAAATCTCCGAACATTTCTGGATAGGCGGCCCAGCACATATGGGTAGAAACTCGCGTTCTAAGACGCGTTTAAGTCTAACACTTTACATTTACCTTAACTTTATTTAGAATAGCTTTATTTATTAAGAACTAATAACTTTAATTCTACATGTTGTTGTGCCGACTCTTCTGTTCAGATTCAAAATGCATCTAATGTGATGCATTAGATACAGGGTATATTATCTTTTTGTTATGTAACATCGATGTAATATAAAATCGAATATTCATTAATTAAAATTAAAGATGTTTTTCGTCTGTAAAGTTAATCTTGTATTGCCTAATTTATTCAATTGATCTGCCCCATTTGTTTTGTAATTACCTGAGATCGCTAGATTCAATTTTAATTTCTTCTCCTTTTCTTGGCGTATTTCTAATCAAGCTTGAATTTACTTGTGATTCAAATTAATATTTTGATATTTACCTTCACATGCAACGCCCAGCCTACGTTATTATGATACAGACACAAATTACAAGTAAACAATATGTGTTATCAAACTAAATGAAGGCTAATCACGACATCCAACAAAAATGCCTTTTTTTTGTTTTTTAATTCATCTTACTGGGTTAGCTGCGTAGAGTTATGTCCTATTACGGAGCATTAAGACTTCTCCTTTCCTCCACTAGTCTTCGAGACACCCTTGGACAAGGTGGCGATCCAAAATGTTAGCCCCACTATCGGTTCAAATCCTATATAGACAATGGCTTCGATCTTCGACTAGAACAGTCACTGTCAAGAAGGAAAGTAGTGACAAACTATCTTCTTATATTGCCTAACATAAGTATGCGAAAATACTAGATAACTTGGTGCCATGACATGGCACACAGTCAATAACAGACCTGATACGATGCACTGTAGATAGAAGATTGTGGAAGGACATGATCGCCTACGCCGACTCAGTGAGTCCCAGGGTGTAATTCTAAAAGAACATAATAGTAGTGATTTATATTTGTTTGTATATCTTCAGATATTCAGGATTACCCTTTATTCATTACCAATGTATATATTCTCAATTGCATTTCTACACGTTTAATATTAATTATTCGTACTATAGTCAGTTTTGTAATCGAATTTTTCGATCTATAATTGACGATGAATTCTACTCCATTGCCCAGATTAAATTTTATTAAAACCCAACATATAAGAGTTAACATCATTATAGTCATTAGTTCGCATGTCCTTAGCACAATGTTGCATTCACCACGGTCCACCTGAACGAATCTCTACCTTTAGCCAGATCCCCTTCTTCTTTTGTCATGTTAACCACCCCACTGAATTCTTAAAAAATCATTCTACTTGCTCCGTCTCTGATTTGTCCACTAATAACTATGCCCTCCGTTATTGTTTTTATTTTTTTCAAGCCGGCTGTGTCTTTTGACGATGTCATAGTATTTTATTGTATTTTTAGTAGTGAAGAGAGAATATATGCATATTTATATTTATACATGTATCCATGTATAGTTTGGTGTTTATAAGCCAGTTCTTAAATGTTAAATCTGCTAGTATGTCTTCATTAGTCTTTTTCATAATACAATGTATCTTAGAGATTTGTCTGTATCATTTTAATTCGAATGATTTCAATTTCTTCTTTGCTATGTTCGAAATGTTCCATGATTGACAAGCACATGTTATTATCGGAAAGGTATATTTCAACATTAATTTTATGTTTATTACCTTACTGGTATTGTGCGTCACGTTATTTATGGCGATTAAATGTTGCGATTCTATTGATCATCTCATTTTGATCTCCCTTTGGTAGTCTCCTTTCTTAATCACAACAGATCCAAGATAGCCATAGTTTGTTACAATTTCAGTGTATATTTGTTGATGATAATTTTTATTTGACTTTTTGCTTTGTCAACGGACATTATCTTATCTTTTATGTAAGTGTGAATCAGATTTGCACGCATACACATTACATGCTGGTCACTGTTCCCTTTACACTATTTTATGTTTTCAGATTAGTGTTTGACTTTTGTACTTATATTTGTTTTAGAGTAGTACTTTCCTTATCATCTCGGTTTTTGAAAGAAAAAAATATATTGTCTTATACCTGATGACGGAATTTGTCGTGACGTCGTATACTGTATTACTATAAGTTTACCTGCTTTGTATAATGTTATGATTGTGTTTTAATAGTATCCACACTTCTCTTCTGAAGTTGCGATAGCTCAGTGATTAATGAACTGGACTACAAAGGATAAGAGGTAGGGTTCGATCCAAACCGACGGTCCGGTTCACCCAGCTTTAAATGAGTACTGGATTTATTTATGGGAAAGTAAAGCGCACGGGCGTAATACCGACCACATTACCCCAAAAATCACGTGCCGAAGGTATTTTAAATGTATGGTCACTAACACCATATTCCCTATACGCCACTTGGCGTGACGGGGGTACTTTACTTTTTTTTTTTTTTTTTACACGTTTCTTCTGTCATATGTATACAGGTGGTAGATGCCGCGAAAAGATGTGAAATCAAGCACGCCTTCTAACAAATGAATTTCAACACTAGCACACTCACACATATCACATCTATTTGTTGATTTTCTCTTAAAGTAGTAATGTAGTTTTAAATGTGGAAATTGTGCAACACTTCTGAATAATGATGATCTAATTTGATCTTAACTCTGGCATCTAATTGTAGTTGTTCTAATTGTAACGTCATAGAGAATGTACCATTAGTTAGTTCAAGTAAATAGTCATGTATGGGTCGTATTTTAGTTTTAAAAAAGGATAGTACCCCCGTCACGCCAAGTGGCGTGTAGGGAATATGGTGTTAGTGACCATCAATTTTACAGACCTTCGGCACATGATTTTTGGGGTAACGTGGTCGGTATTACGCCCGAGCCGCTTTACTTTCCCAGAACAAAATGAGATACTCAGTAAAGGCTGGGTGAACCGGAAGCCATAGCTCGGGATCTAATCCTACCTTTGTAGTCCAGTTCACTAACCATTGGGCTATCGCGGACCCGGTATTTTAGTAGAGAAAGCTTTCAACAGAAAAATGAAAGATTGGTAAACCTAGAAGTTTTAGGAGCTTGCACTATTTATCTTTTCACTTCTTATTATCACGTTGTATGTAAAACCGACGATGCGTATGTATTGTATCTTCCCAGAAAAAAATGCACATGAACTAAGTTTCAATGGCAAACAGCTGTGATATGTGTCTATGTAATAACGTGTAACTGTAACGCTCTTTATTTCAGCCTCCAACTACCACCAAACCCAAGTGTCTGGTCAGTACGGTTATGTAGTGTAGACATGAATGTCAACATGCTGTAGAAAGACATGTATTGTTCAATAATTCTGATCAACTTCAATGTTGTTTCAATTTGTATTATTATATTGTTGCATGTGAAACATTTATTTTGCACCGCGATTAAAAGGGACAATGATGATTTAAGTTTTAAATAATTGTGGATATAACTTCTCCTTTTTCTTCATCTTCTGTGTTGAAATCGTGTGATCACGTGGACTTGACAAAACAACAAATCATAAGACGAATTTGAAATTGTATCAAATATGAATAACTGGCATATGCTGTAACTAACAATGGAGAATGTCAAAAAGCGATAAAGAAAAAGGATTAGCAAATAACGCAAAAAGATAAACACCATGAATAACATGAGGCACAATACCAACATTGCAGTAACCTTACAATTACTGAGGGCACGTGTCTTTTCGATAGCAAAATACTAATGCGAACCATGAACAGCATCGCAAACAGCTCGGCTGAACAATGATTCATTTAAAACACAATGTTACAGAACAGTTTTTAAGCTACATTTGATAATGAAAAAAGAACAATGATGATATACTAAAAGATATGACTAGCTTATAAATGAAGTTGGGGATTTGGCAAGACAGAGATACATTCAGACAGGCTAATGTGAAAGAATTGTTCGGTGAAGGACATACACAATGATGATGATGGCCGAGTCATTATAGATATGCTAAACTAGTGTTTTCACAATCTGACAATGACATTCATTTATATGTCACCTTTTTCAATCGTTTTTGTAGGTGTTTATTATTATTGCAGACTACTAGAATGATGAGCAACAAATATGGAATGATATGAATATCAAAAAGACTAAAACTATCATCATAAACAAAGGAAATTCACAAGACCTTCAATTAAATATCAAAGTTGAAGGAATACATCTAGAGACAGTCCAGAACTACAACTGTCTGGGACATACTATAACCAGTGATGGAAAATGTACAACTGAAATAAATAAAAGAATAGGTATAGCAAAAAGTAATTTAAATGCCATGAAAAATATGCTAACATCGAAACAAATAACACCAGGGCTAAAACTAAGAATAGCAAAATGTTACATGTTCTCAATATTCCTGTATGGTGCAGAAACATGGACATTAGACCAGAAAACAAAATAGAAAATTGAAGCCTTTGAAATGTGGATTTACAGAAGAATAGGCAGAAACGGATGGAAAGAAAAGAAAACAAATGATGTTTTAACAAGTTTTAAAACAACTAAAAATGAAAAGAGAACTACTAAGCACAATTAGAGCAAGACAAATGCATTTGTTGGGGTCATGTTAAAAGACACAACAATCTAATACAAGTAATATTAGCAGGGTAAATACAAGGTAAAAGAGGCAGAGGTAGACCAAGACTAACATGGACGAGTAACATCGAAAGATGGACAAGTCAGCATATGACAATCTGCACCATCATAGCAAGATACAGAGTGGAATGGCGCTCCATGGAAGCCAATCTTCGATGCGGAGACGGCACTCAATGATGATGATGACTAGAATGATGAAACCGCAATGACTTATTCATCACAAACACATTCTTCGGTCACAGAGAGACGCAACTATACATCATCATCACCATCATCAAGTACGGGGCCTCCTGGCGTAGGTCAACTTGTCTCTCCACAACTTTCGATCACGACAGTTATATAAGATTTATGTTGTTGACCTTTTGCCAAATCCATTCTCTTAAACTGTTTGGTATTTTTTTTATTTGCTTCCCTCTATCTCTTTGTCCCTCAATTTTCCCATTTGTTACAATGTATTCCAGTTGTTCTCTTCTTATTACATGGCCACAAAATGATGATTGTTTCTTCCTAACATTGGGCATTCTTCATTTAAGAACTAGTTTTCTTGTTTCTATTGTCAAAAATGGATTGCATCATATCTTTCTCATTTTTTGCCTGACCCATTCTACATCTCACCTCTTTTGTATATCTTCCGTCTGAGGTCACAAAAGTTCCCAAATATTTACATACATTTACATGTTTTAATATTGTTCCACTTGTCTTTATTTTGCATTGAGGTGATGTCTTTTTTCTTGGTTGTTACCATTACTTCTGTCTTTTTGCTATTAAGGCTGAGGCCTTTATTTTTGCTTTCTTTCACTATAATGTCCAACATTTCTTGCAATTCATTTTCACTCATAGCGATTAAGTCTATATCATCAGCATACCTTTCATTATGTATATTATGACCTCCAATTGTTATTCCAGGCATGTTCCTTGCGGATGTTAATTATAATAATCTCACAATAAATATTAATCAAATCTGGTGATTAGCACACAACCTTGTCTAACACCCTGTTTTATTGTTCAAACATTCCCAATTGGTTTCCAGTTCTTATTGCCGCTGTTTGTTGCCAGTACATATTCTTTATTATTCTTAGATCTTTGCTGTCTACATTTATGCTTTCTAAAATTGTGATTATTTCTTGGTGCTTTACTTTGTTAAAATACTTTGGTATAATATATGAAACATAGGTATAGATCTGTTTTAACAACCTATTTGGCTCTTTCTACTAAAGATCGTATGATATATATGGCATTGCTCGTTGCTTAATCTCCAACAAAACCACACTGTTCATCGCTAATTTCTGGACTGATTTTTTTCGCACTCTTCGCGTGATGATTCTTAGTAATATCTTAGTCATGTGACTCATAAGGCTTATTTTGCGATGATCATCGCATTCAATCGCACCGGATTTATTTGATAGGGCTATGAATATTGATTTGAGCAGGTCGCCTGGTATATATCCGGTGTTGTAGATATAATTAAATATTTTTAAAATAATATTTCTATTCCAAAATCACACATGGCTTCAATCTCTTCTTTAGTTATATTATCTGGTCAAGGAGATGTTCCTGCTGTCATATTGCTGAAGACATCTTTCGCTTCTTCTTTGAGTACTTTTGGTACTTCTCCGTTATCTTTAATATTTACTTATGTTCGGTCATCATTATAACGATCTTGTTCAGTCAACAGTTCTCCTTCCTGTGATATTAAACATCCAATTGTGTACGATGAATGATGATATCGTATGACAGGGAACAGTTGGCTGTGTTCACTTTCTGTGCGGTTTCGCCTATGTCTTTTGGCGTGTGCTGAGACTGCTATGATGGGGACTACAGTTACCTTTCTTTTTTTATAAGATGAGTTATAATTCGGATGATTCCACTGGCACGGGCGGTTGAGCAATTATGGATTTTAATTCGCTTGCAGTGATACCGAGGCCTTCCATAACCAATAACCAATAACTCATCTTTATTTTCTTTATTTCTTCTCCTTGTATCCATTAGCTGGCTGCAAACTGTAATCTGTCATCCACTTCTTTCTTGAATTTGTCCTCACTGGTGGTATGAACTCTTGTTATATGTGTTGCATTGATTCTTTTAGCACTTCCCACTGTCCATCAATGCGTTGTATCTACTCTATTGCATTGTACCGGTTCTGAATTGTGATTTAATATTTGTCTTGCAACTTCTTGTCTAATGTACGTCAATCTAAATTTAATATGAGGTTAACTGAGGCTCGTTTTGTTACTTTTAATTTTACTATAACTTTCATACATCTAGTTCATGGTCACTTTCGCAATCTGCCCCCTGTTTAGTTTTCACACACATACCAGGCTGTTTCTAAAAAATATATCGTTTATTATTATGTAATCAATTTGATTGCATGAGTTGTCTCCTGGGCGGGGCATATCCACATACGTCTTGGATGTTGCTTAAACCAGGTGTTTCCTATATCCTTGTTGTTTGTTCTTGCCCAGTCATTAAGTTTTTTTATCTCTTTCATTCATCTCGCCTAAGCTATAATGACCAACTGCTTCCTCAACTCTTTCCTTTCCTACTTTTTTGCGTTTAGATCCCCTAGAACTATGGTGTTTTCATGTGGTTTGCATTCACGAAGCGCTATATATAGAGCTCGCCGTAAAATGTATCAATTGTTTCCTCTAAACTGTCTGCTGTTGGTGCATAAACTGATATAAGATTTATATCTATTGGCTTTCCATTCAATTTCACTAAAATGACTCTGTCAGATATTTTGTAAAAGCCTTTCACTATTCTTTATGTTTCTGCATCCAAGATCTCCTCATCTTTGGTGTTCAGTTCCCCCAGAAAATATTATTTTATTTCCATCAGAATATATCTCCCCTGATCCAGTGTATCTCATTTCGCAAAGTACCAGTAAATATAAACCCATTCGTTTCATTTCTTGTTTGATGTTTTACAGTTTACCGTTCTGCATGAGTATTCTCACATTCCAAGTACCTATCTTTAGAGTCTGTTTTATCCGCATTTTGCTTACAGTAGCTTAATGACGGTCGGATCACCTTTAGAACATGATATCCCCTACCGAACGATGGTTTTCCATTGCAACCCCCTTAACGTTATTTTCGTGATTATTTTTATTGTGGCGATTCATGATTGTACAAAGAAATTACGATGGTGGTTTTCTGTAGCCTTCCGTCGGTTTATTTACGGTTGGCTCCGCTAGCCTTTGACTAAAAAGGCTCACCCACAAAGCAGTGGGTTTGTTTGACTTCGGGGTACCCTACCTTAGTCTTTTATTCTGACGAGCATACCTGCAAGGCAGCAGGGCAGCCACATTGTGTACTGTTTACTGCATACAGTAGAAACAAAATTACCCGACCTGACATGTTGTATGGTGAAAGCTTTACAAAAAAGGAACACAACAAAATACTAACGTTTCGGCCTGCAAAATACTTCAGAATACGGGAACAGCGACAACAAACGGTGAGGTACAAATATATATTGCTACATGTCGGATGATAAAGTTTGGGAGAGGTGGACACAGCAATGAGAGATAGGATGGTGAGATGAAATGTTGCCTGTTCCCATAAAACGGTTATTAATCCTGAAGCGAAGGTACACGAACAATCAAGAGAAGCAAAAGTAACTAACGATACAAATAATACAATTTTAAAGAAACAGGAATATATCACTAGGAAAAAAATAAAACAGCCATTAAGAAACCCTTAATGAAGTTAACACAGAAGAAGACGAGTTGAAGCAGTTTAAGTAAACAATAACCTGCATCGCAACAACAACATGTTTAACAAAACTAAGGATATACCAAAGAAGAAAACTTAGTCCTGAGCGTTAATTTAGTGTTGACCCATGCCATATCTTTAAGTTTACCAAATGTCGAATCTGCCTCTCTGATTCTGGAATGTGTTTTTTTCTTCAAGAGAGGTGGTGTTTGGTGCAATATAGACCGGGTAGGTGAACTTTTTTTAAAAATATTCAAGGGATGTGTTATAGTATAAAGAGCTTTAGAGGTGACAACAGATGTATACCTATTTTTCATAGATTATACCAGCTTATTTAACAAAGTAAAGAACCAATCAATAATCATGATTTTAGAAGGCATTAACGTAGACAGTAACGATTTTAGAATAATAAAAAACATATACTGGCAACAAACAGCGGCCATAAGAGCTGGAAATCAATTGGAAATGTTTCAACAAATCAAACAGGGTGTTAGGCAAAGGTGTGTGCTGTCATCAGATTTCTTTAATATGTATAGCATGATTATTTTAAGATCCACAAAGGACATGCCTAAAATAATAATTGAAAGTTATAATACAAACAATATAAGGTATGTTGATGATAAAGTCTTAATCGCAAAGAGTGAAAATGAGTTACAAGAAATGCTAAACATTATAAAAAAGGAAAGCAAAAATAAAGGGTACAAATTTAAAAGCCTTAAAAGCAGAAAAGACAGAAATAATGGTAGCAACAAAGAAAACAAACTTCAGCGCAATGCACAATAAAGACATGTGGAACAATGTTGAAATAGGTAAATAAATGTAGATATCTGGGTACATTGTTAACCTTGAATTGTAGATATGCAAAATAGGTGAGATGTAGAATGGCTTAAGCTTTAGATGGTTTTTTTTTTAAAAGAAGTAAGATAATGTGTAATCAATTTTTCATAATAGAAACAAGAAGAAAGACTGTTTAAATGTTATGTAGAGTCAGTCTTAATATATGGATGCGAATCAGAGACAATTGGACAAATGACAAGAAAATCACTGGATGATGTAGAAATGTGCTTTTGCAGAAGAATGTTGAGAATACCATGGGTAGCTAACAAGAGTAATGAAAACGTTCTGAAAAAGACCAATCAAAATGAGAGCTAATATCCAACATTACGAAGAAACAATCGCCATTTTTGTCCATATTATGAGAAGGGAACAGCTGGAATATGTTGCAACAACTGGGAAATTGAGGGACGAAGAGATAGAGGGAAGCACAGAGAAAAGATACTAGACATCTTAAAAGAATGGCTTGGATGAAGCTCAACAACAGAAATGATAAATAACTGACGAGATCGAAAGTTGTGGAGAGATATGATCACCTACGCCAGCAGGCATGGTACTTAATGATGATGGTTGTGTTTCCAAAAGCTAACAGTTCATCCATAGATGAGTTACTACCGTGGATTTTGATCCTACTGTCACAAAACATGGTTCACTTTTTTCGTTCGTGTGGCTACCTGGGTCCAGAGAGAGTCACTGCTAACTGCCAGTAATGTCGTAATAGGATATTACGGAGATGTGAAATCATCGCCTGTGCAGTCGAAAAGTCGTGCACGGAGGGGCATGGTCAACAGAAGTTGCTAGTGCATTTTGGGAAATGATTTGACCAGTGGTGGAGCTGATATGGGTAATCTCTGGCTGCAATGAAAATGGTCCAAGGATATAATGGAACAACTTCATTATCTTTTACAAGTACATTGAGAGCTACGTTTATGGTCTATGTATATATATATATATAAATGTGTCCTAGCAGAGAAGTCCTAAAGTTTTTTTGTTTTTTTTTTTCTTGAGAATACAGTAACTCCTTTTCCCTAAAGGCAGACGTTGAGTTTATTGTGAAGTTGTTTCCCTTTAGCTTTAGAAAGGGTTCGGTAAAAACTAGATGTTGCCTTTGTTAGTCATATAACGAGCAACAGTCATGTCTTCTTCTTCTACCTTTCCAGCTCACTGTGGATCATATGTCTTCAACAAACAATTTCTAAGCCATTATGTTAAGATCATTCCATGTCTTCCCCATCATCTTTATCTCTGCTTCCACCTGTTTTCTCCAAATAATATATTGGTCTTCTAGTTTGTCTTTTTCCTGTGGGGTTCCAAAAAGGACATGTTGTATAATACTATCAACTGGCTTTCGCAGTGTGTGTCCTATCCAGCACCATCGTTTTCGCTGTATCTCCGTATCCATAGGTATTTGACTGCTGAATTTTAATAATTCTGTTCGTGATAGTGTCCTGCCATTGTCATCCTTTCATCATGTTTAAGCAACCATTAATGGAGGTATGTATCTTCATGATTGTCATTTTTTGTTGTTCTCCATGTTCCATTGCCTTACAGAAATAATGACTTAACATTGGAACTGAAATGTTTTTATTTAACCTAATTTCTTTGGACTTCCATATGTTTCCCAGTAGACGAATGCTATTCTTGCTTTTGATATCCTTATTTTGGTATCATTCTCGGTTCCACCATCAGTTCTGTATATCAAACGTAATGTTTGTTCTTTGATGGATGTGGTCTGATGTATTTGGTTAACATAATTAAAATATAGGTTTTTATTAGCATTTGAAAACAATACGCATACATAGCTAAAATCACGTAATTATTGAGTTATTTGCGGGTCATCATCATTGCACTCCGAACATGTCCATAGGTGCCCAGATCCCCTCATCAGCAGTTCCCTCAGTGTCCAGCGACTGATGACTCCAGCTCTATGTTGGTTGATAAGTCTTCTTACACGACCACTAAGTTTCTCATTTCAGGCTGTGCCCATCTTAACGCACATTTCCATCATCCGAATAAGTGACGTGGATCTGTGTTTGTCGAAGTTATGTGCTAAGCCAAAATAGTGTGTTTATCAACGTTGTATATTTTGCTATTGTAATTGCATTTACTAAACTAAACGACTTAGAGACAAATTACCACTGTCATGAAAATGATAAATTGGAAGAAAAAAAAATAATTGAATCACAAACTAGGATCATCATTATCATCATCATCAAGTTACGGGCCTGCTGGCGTAGGTGATTTTGTCTCTCCACAACTTTCGATATCGACATTTATTTATCATTTCAGTTGTTGAAATTCTGCCAAGCCATTCTCTTAAGCTGTCTGGTATTTTTTCCCTTTGCGTCCCTCTATTTCTTCATCCCTCAATTTTTTTCAGTTGTTACAATAGATTCCAGTTGTTCTCGTCTCATTACATGGCCAAACATGATGATTGTTTATTCCTAATATTGGAAATCGCTCTCTTTTTGCTTTGGTCTTTTTCAAACGTTTTCATTACTCTTCTTAGCTGTCCATGGTATTCTCAACATTTTTCTGCAAAACCGCATTTCTACAGCATCCAATAATTTTCTTGTCAGCTGTCCTATTGTGCATGATTCACATCCATATGTGGAACCAGGATACTGGTTTTTTTGCATGTTCACAATGAATGTAAACGCTACGAAATATCTTAAAGTTTTTTTTTTTCTCAGGTAACTATTTACAATTATGAAACCTATATTGATATTTTTGACACGAACAATTGTATAATTGAATGTAACTGTATGCAATTATATTTGTCTAATTTTAAATTATAAGATAGAGCTGCTTGCGCAGAACAAAGACAAATCGCGAGATTTGATAAAATATCTTTACGAATATTGAAGACTGCTACAATAACAATTTAGATCAGAGAAGGTGTGTCTGGGTCTATGCCCTATGTGCCGGCTACGGCTCGAAAGGTCAATAGATATATTGATTTATAAACTACTTTTTTTATCGTATGTATTTCTAGTATTTAGAAGAAGAAAATTACATTAAAGAAAGTGTACACACGGTAAGTAATGTAAGTTACATATCCGCAGATAAGTAAATGAAAGATATATGTAGTGATTTTGAAAACTATGCATGATTAACAACCTACTTATTTCAATCTTTACTGTGCCAATATATTTTAAACAAGAAGTCAGATAAGGCTGTGTTCTGTCAGAGGAAATATTTTCACTTTACAGCTAATATATGATATGCATAGTAAACAAAAAAATAATTGAAGTCAACAGTCGCATCATAAAAATATGCGATATGTGGATGACACAATTTTCATATCAGAGTCGAAGAATGAATTACAAGAAATGATATAAATAATACTGAATGAAATCAGTAAGAAAGGTCTCAGTATGTATAGTATGAAAAGAAAAGTAATATATATATATATATACAGAAGAAATAAACATTCGGGTGGAAGAAGTATCACAGAAATAAAAACATAAAACAGCTCAGGCCAAAATTGCATTTCAGAAAATGAACAACAGCTTGTTCAACACGCCAATAGCAGTGAGAAAAAGTGTTCAACGGTGCTATATAGAGCCAGTTCGGACTTATAGAAGTGAATCAAGTGATGTAGACAGGCACATGAATACAAAATACTATTAGAGGCCCCACAGATGGGATTTCTCAGAAGATTGTTGAGAGATTTTTTTTTTCGTTCGCCAGCTTTTACCTCTGACGAAGTCCATATAGACTAGGCACTAAATGTACGTGCTAATTCATTTTTCCCTGGCAGCCGTATGCACAGGGGTGCCTCGCCGCACAGGCAGATAACTCCGACTTCTGTTATACTCAAATTGTTTTCCGTCGATGAGTAATTGACGTTTCAAGCCGGTCCTCGCTGCTGAGATCAGGGGTGGTTGCCGCCGAGAAAAATCATAAATAAAAATACGGTGTAGCAGGGATTTGAACCCGAGTTGACAGTTTGACGAAAAGCTAAAAAAGAACAAGATAATTATATGAGGCTAATGCAATAAGGGAGCTCCTAAGAAACATTAAAAATAAATAATCGAAGTTTTTCGGGCACATCTTAAGTAGAGGAACGATGGAATACTTTGTTACAACTGGTAAAATACAGGGAAAGAGAGATCGTGGGCTACAAAGATAGAACATATTTGATATATTTGGTATCATGACACGGAAAACAGTCAACAAAGATTGATACGAAGTGCGAAGACATACACTTGTGGAACGATATGCTCGTCTAAGCAATGCGGTATGGCGGAAGATGTTAATGGTCATGACACTACTTAAACAGTGTAGTCAGATCTGAACGCAGGTAATGAACTAACAAAGGTCAAACAATTCATAATTGCATTGGGCTACTTAACAGGTCATGACACTAAAATAGGTTAATTATGTTAAGTGATGTAATGTTAACATTAATTTGGAAAACACGCTTTCTAGTTCAACAAATCTTCTAATTCAGATTGCAGACGATGTAGACAGTGTAAGTAATTTAATTCAGAAATTATTTCTCTCTTCTATCTTTTAGCTCCATGTGGAGCATAGGTCTTCAACAAACACTTTTCATGTCGTTATGTTTCTTGCCATTCTTTTAAGATCCTTCCATGCCTTCCCCATCATCTTCATCTCTAATTCTATCTGTCTTTTCCAAGAATTCCTTGGTCTTCCACTTTGTCTTTTCTCTTGGGAAATCAAAAAAGGGCCTCTTGTGTAATACTCTCAGTTGGCTTCCGTGGTGTGTGTCCTATCCAGCACCATCGTCTTCGCTACTTCTATTTATCCACTGATATTTGACTGGTACATTTCCATAATTCTATGTTAGTGAATTTGTCCTGCCATTTCCATTCTTTTATTCTACGTAAGCATCCATTAATGAAAAGTCAGTATCTTCATTATTGTCAATTGTGCTGTTCTCCTTGTTTCACAGCGATATAATAGGACTGACTTAACATTGGAGTTGATTGAAAGTTTTTATTTTTGTATTTAACCTAATTTCTTTGGACTTCCATATGTTTCACAGTACAACAAAAGCTTCTCTTGCTTTTGATATCCTTATTTTGGTATCATATTATGTTCCTCCCTCTTTATCTATATTACGACCCATATATATGTAAGATTGTACGTCTAGTAGAGGTATTTCTCCTAATTTTTTTTGGTTAATGCCAACTGCATTCATTCTCATAATGTTGGTCTTATCTCTATTAATTTTCATTCCTAGCTGTTGTGATCTTTCATCAAGTATGTTCATTTTATCATACATCTGTTGATGGTTGTGTGAGAGGAGATCTGTGTCATCAGCAAAGTCTATAAGTCTATATCATCAAGTCGCATGGTCAGTGACCACAGGATTCCATTTCTTTTGTTTTGAATTATTTTTATTATCTAATCTATGGCCATTAGAAAGAGAAATGGAGTTCTCTGAATCTGGAATTCAGTCCCAGTTGACTGTTAAGCCCCATCTCTTTGACAAGAAGCTGATAGTGGATGTGGTCTACGTAACCTGCCTTTGTCCTGTGTAGCTGCTATTGACGTATACACTTTTAATTATGTTGGTTAGATGTTGGCTTACAACTACCGAACGATTTCCCGAATGAGCAATGCCAGGAAAATACTTTTAAAGATCGCCATGATGAGGATATATCTGGAATTAGAACAAGAACTCCACGTAGTACAATAAACATTTGGATTAGTGGAGGTGCTTAGGACTACATCTTTAACATGAGAAACATCTTTGTGAAGAATAGGCAATACAACATAGAACAACAACATGCTTCTTAGATTACAGCAACGTCTTTGATGCAAACAATGACATACGACGCGGGATATCATGAACGATATGTGCTTTCCAACACACCAAATACACGTTATTCAATCACTATTCCACGAAAATAAAAAATCAGGATAGCAGATAAAACATCAAACTGGTTCGATGTACGAAAGAGTATGAGGCATTGGAGCATCCTCCCTCCAAAGGTGTTCAACATCTCTGCTGAGAACTTCATGAGGAATATACACAAATTATGACAATTTTGTGAAGTTGTTGTTTAACAACAAATAGCAACATAATTATAGAACGATGATACTCTAAAAAACACTGGCTTCTTCTGAAACAATGCAAAAGTATTATAAGAGAAAACTGGGTGTATATTAAAAAAAACAATGCACGGAGCAAAAGATGTTTCTAAATATACACGAAACAAAAATACTGTCCACGGACACAGCAAAAAATGTAAAATGCAATCATCAAACAACAATGAAATAATATGACTGTAATACAAATACACATGAATATCTTGTATCTGCAGTAACTAACAACGGAGATTTCCAAAAGGATGTAAAAACATTAACAAAAGCAACTAAAACATGAAACGCCACGAAGAACATATGAAATAACACCTACAAGGCAGTAAACAAATATTGAAAGCATGTATCGCACCGATAGTAACGTTGGGTTATGAATCGTGGACAATCTTGCATACAGCAAATAAGAAAATGGATTCATTCGAAACGTAAATGTTGCTGAATATTCACCAGGAAAATTTGGATAATGAAAAATAATAATGAAGACATGTTTAGGTACACGAACATTTGCAAGATCTGGTTTCCAAGACATGATATTACACAGGGAATTAAAATACCACGGACAAGTGAAAAAAAAAAAAAAAAAACAGCGGGCCAAAAAGAAGGAGGTTTCAAAATATCAAAGTGACCTTGAGTATGAGAACATAACAAATGGAAGATCTGGCTAGAGACACATATTCTTTCAGACGTTGAATCCGATGTTACTTGACAATAGCTTGTCAGGAAAAGCATAGCGGAAAGAACATGTCGGTCCCATAAGTGTACCAACATAAGAGGTGGACAGACCTGAGTGTTTACTGGATCCTTGCATTAGTGAGGTTAATGTAAAAATAAGTTCATACAAGGGAAATATAACTAGTCATTTGTAAGAGGCATCATATATAGTGTTTTTTACCAATTTCAACCGAAATGGCATTGCATTATATGGCTTTATCGTCTGAACAGACGGTCGGTAGCAAGCAACGATAAGTCAGTAGATTGGTAAAATAGTATTGTCTTATGCTGGATGTTGTTTTACTGAGCAACTTCTCCCGTGGCTGAAACTGTCATTATTAAATTGGCAGACACTAACGAGAATGGACAATATGTGTTTGCAGTGCGCAGACGCGTCTCATTTCTAATGAACCTTTTGTCTTCTGAATTTGAATTAACGCTGCCTTGAATGTTGATGAGCCGGTTTTGTTTTATTTGTGTTCTTCGTGTACAGTACTCTTCAGCCAGATGTCCCCAGTTTCTTTCGATGATAGATAATCCCCACAAAGTAGCCACCATATTGTGGGTAATTAAAAATAAATTTATCAAGTATAGATACAAATCAAAGACGAAAATATTTTTTTTAACACTGATGCGTCTTAACCGTTGAATTATAGGGAAAACGGTTTCTTTAATATCACCACTCTATATCATCACCATTAGGTCATATGTCATTTGCAAAACGTTGCATTAGCCACATCCCAACTGATAGAAATATGTCTATAGCCAGATATTCCACTTCTTTAACAACGGTAAATGAGTCCGGGTTTGGTCAGCAATAAGCATCCGTCCATAAACGAAATTGTAAATCATGCTTCCACTAACGTATGTTTGAATTAAGCAGGAGAAATAAATCAAAACAATAGCCTAAATCCTAGATCCACATTGAACTCACTTTAAATCCATCCAAGATAACTGACATTTTTTACATGAGAAATAATTTTAAAAAGTATCAAAGTACAACATTATATTAAATACAACATATTTAGAATAAGTTAATGAATTTAAAAAAAAATAACTTGGAACAATACCAAGCAATACCTGTCATGAACGTTGCATCTCGGAGAGAAAGATTATCCCAAAGAGAACTTGTTAATTTAAACATAAAAATCAGTCTTTGTCAATACTAGTAAGAAAAATGGTTTTCACCATCGCACAGATTAAACTAAAAAAAATATAGAGAATAATGAACTCTTTGTAAACAAAACAAACAAAAATGAAGGTACTCAAACGACACCGAAATGTAGTAATCAAAAAGCAAAAATACAATCGATAGTATACCAAAGCAAAGAAGTCCTGAAGCTGACTACAGACAGAAACTGTTAAAATATATGAGAAAAAGGCACTTTCTGTATGAATGTTATACGAATCGCAAAAATGGAAAATATTATGACAACATTATAAACTGAGGGAACACAAGACAGCGGAAGGCAACTAGAAAAGCCTCTACACACATGGCACATGCAGGAATTAACGGTGAATTAGTTACATTGATAAGACGCACTTTTACAACAGAGAGTGAGGAAGAGACAAAAACAGACAATCCCACATTGCATGCACCTGATGATGATGATGATGATGATGATGATGATGATGATGATGATGATGATGATTAGAGCAACTAAATTAACTACATCTTTACCGTGATTTGACATTGATTGATGATTAAACAATTAAACTGTTTAGTTATTTTGTAACACAGCGAGTTAAATGCAAGAATGAGAAATGAGAATTAATAGTTATTAGTTTAATTATTGAATGCCAATGTATTCACAGCTTTCTAACATATTGAAGGAAAAATTTCATGTAAGTAAAATGATCTAGACCTGACGTGAATATGAAACACAAAGTGAATGCTCCTATCAAACATCAATTTACATCCCAAAGTATCTAAGTTTCAGTTCCCTCATATTGGTAAAGAAAACGTTATTGTTATTGTTATAGAAGGCCCCGGTATCACTGCAAATGAATTAAAATCCATAATTGCTCAACCGTCCCTGCCAGTGCAATCAACCGAATTACTAACTCCCAAACAAACAAAGGTTGCTGTAGACCCACTCATAGCAGTCTTAGCACAAGCCAAAAAACATAAGACGAAACTACACAGAAAGTGAACACAGCCAACTGTTCCTTGTCATACGATACCATTCTTCATCTTAAACAATCTCGAAATTGTTGTATATCAAAAATATCGAACAACGATCCAAATGGATGAAACACACAGCTCACGGTATGCACAGAGCACTTACCTCAGTAGTTCCTTCAAAAGGCCGGACTTGGAATGGGAGGAAACTGCAATAAGGAACACTTTTCATACATAGCCTTCAATGGTTCCTGCCGCTTATCCACTATATTGACCGGAAGTTAACGTCCTCCTGAAAATGATGATCATCACAATTTGTTTTTAATCTATAGCGCTTGATGATGTTAGACATCATTTCTGACGCCAAATCCTTCTGGCCACGGTCCACATGGAAGAAATGTGTGTTTCTTAAACCAGTTTCGATTATTTACTTTCGGATACTTCATTATTAGTTAGCTATGTCGTATTAGTTAGCTAAGTAGAATGCGATGATCATCGCACAATAAGCATTATGAGTCATATGATTAAGACATTATTAAGAATCATCATGCGAAGAGTGCGAAACAAATACAGTCCAGAAATCAGCGATGAACAGTGTGGTTTTGTTAAAGATAAAGGAACAAGCAATGCTATTTATATCATAAGATCTTTAGTAGAAAGAGACATAGAGGTGAAAACTATGTTTCATAGATTACACCAAGGCATTTGACAAAGTAAAACACCAAGAAATAATCAACATTTTAGAAAGCATAAACATAGACAGCAACGATTTATGAATAATAAAGAACATGTACTGGCAACAAACAGCGGCCATAAGAACTGGAAACTAATTGGGAAAGTTTCAACAAATAAAACAGGGTGTTAGACAATGTTGTGTGCAGTCACCATATGTGTTTAATATTTATAGTGATATTATTTTAAGATCCATAAGGGGCATGCCTGGCATAACAATTGTAGGTCATAATATATAAAAAATCTAAGGTATGATGATGATACAGTATTAATCGCTAAGAGCGAAAATGAGTTACAAGAAATGTTAGAAATTATAGTGAAAGAAAGCAAAAATAAAGGACTCAGCCTTAATAGCAAAAAGACAGAGGTAAAGGTAACAACAAAGAAAAAGACATCACCTCAATGCAAAATAAAGACAAGTGGAACAATATTAAAACAGGTAAATGAATTTAAATATTTGGGAACTTTGTTAACCTCAGACGGAAGATGTACAAAAGAGCTGTGATGCAAAATGGGTCAGGCAAAAGCAGCTTTCCAAAAAAATTAGGAAAATACTATGCAATCCATTTTTTACAATAGAAACAAGAAAAAGAGTTATTAAATGTTATGTTGAGCCAGTCTTAATTTATGGATGCGAGTCATGGACACTAGGACAACAGACAAGATAATCACTGTCATCAGTGTAGAAATGTGGTTTTACAGAAAAAATGTTGAGAATACCATGGGCAGCTAAGAAGAGTAATGAATATCTTCTGAGATAGGTCAACGCAAAAAGAGAGCTAATTTCCAATATAAGGAAGAAACAATCATCATTTTTTGGCCATGTAATGAGAAGAGAACAGCTTGAATATATTGCAACAACTGGAAACATTGAGGGACGAAGATATAGAGGGAGGCAAAGAGAAAAAGTAACAGACAGCTTAAGAGAATGCCTTGGCAGAAGGTCAACAACATAAATGATAAATAGCTGCCGAGATCGAAAGTTTTGGAGAGGCATGGTCGCCTACGCCAGTAGGCCGGGTACGTGATGATGATGATATAGTATTAATTTTATTCATTTACATATATGTGTATGTGTATTTGGTTGCTCCTGCTGAAGACATATTAAGCTGAAACGTCGTTCAAATTCATGTCGTCCATCAATTGCGTAAAGCTTATAACCATACCATTGTTTTTTTTTTTTCAATTCTCCCTCTCTATCATTTTCCAACATTAGCTCCTACTGTCAAAGAAAAGATGGGCACTTCAAGATATTAATTTATAATTAAACATGATAGCGCTGTTGCTGACACATCGTCATACCCAGAATGGTCCTATGTGTGAGTGTTTATGTACTGGCGATCGTGACTCTCGGCAGTGCGCAAACAGAAAGTTGGATAGAATACACAATGGGACAATGGGTATCATCCTTGGATGCATATATTGGAATGAGTGCATGGCAATACATTGGATCTTTGCTTTTCATCATGTTTGACATAATAAGACTTCACTGAGCACCTGACTATCTTCGAATTCACCATCTTCGAATTAATGAATAACGACATCATCCGCTATTCTGTGAATTTATGAGAACAAAATGCAGCAGGTTAACGAGATGAAAATAGTGGATTAAGCGCGCTATGAAGTTCAGCAGGTGTGCTCCATTGAGGAGATATAACCGGTGAGAGAATAATAACGAGTGCCGTCTGAGTGCAATACGTCCTTTCTCATCGCTATCAGACCGGGATGTGACAACAAAACCCCTTTGGAATGAGGCAGAATTCCCTGTCTTGATTTTCAAGAACTCGTATAGGAGTGCCACAGATGAGTTTGTTATAGGCTACGTACAGAGCTCGTGGGTGTTCACATCTCATGTTGGAAGCAGAACTATGAAAGATGACAGCGGAGTTTTCGCATTGACTCTTAGTTTGACCATGGGAATTGTAGTTGTTACTCAAGAATTAGCTTGGCTTGAGATATATCTTTATAAACGTATGCGTTTCGTCTGTGACTGAACGAGTATGATCAGAAAAATCACAAATAGCGGGGCTCGACGGCAGTTGTTAGAGGCCTTTCGTGCGGTTGTCTATTCTAACAAATATCTTTTCATTTTCGTGCCAGGGTATGCAGGTGTAAGAAATAGTTAGTGCGCTGAATAATTTGCCAGTTTGGATGGTCTTGAGTGCTGAAATGCAATGGACTGTGTTGGCATTATGCGTTCCCTGATGGACGCTGGAGGTACAAACTGTTAAATTTCCCTGAATCTGCAACCTTCAACAGGATCTAAGGAATATGATGTCAAGATGGGAGATGCCGTCAGACGCGGGGGCTGCGGAGGAATCCAAGGAACACATGTCAACAACCACAGCACCGGTGTCGTAAGTCGCTACACGTTGATGGATATGCTATAGAAGAAATATGAATACTTATGGACGTGCCCGATGTTCAATGAGTATGCACTGTCGACAAAACAATATACCAATTTATAATCGTTGGATCGTCAATAAAGAATTATAACACAGTTATAATGGTATACAATTTAAGACATATTACGTACACATATTTTTTTTTAGAATGATTGAATTATCTGTTAGAATAATCTATCATGCCGAAAAAGACAACACAAGAAATAGCAAACCAGTGATTAAAGTCACATTTCAATCATACAATCGATAGATAGCTTGTGTTAGAGATTTAATATTAACAAATTAATAAATGAAAACACGTTCTGGAAGCGGAGATGAGAGTGATGGTAAAGATATATAATTGTTTTGAGAAACGATGGCATGTTCAGTTCACTCAAAAATCACATAATCTTTTTTCAGCTCCAACAATTGAGTCAGGATGTAAGTAACATGAACTACACATTGCATGAGAAATAATCCAAGACGTAAGCTTGAAGAATAAGATGTTTTTAAAGATATGTTTAATAAACAAAATGATTAAGTAATTGATTAAAAATCTTGTGAGTTTATATGACGCATGAATAAACTAACGAGATTTTTCGTTCATTCAGAACAGGTAAGTGCTCAGTTAAAACAATGCAGTCTATATTTATTTAACCACAAGGCATTCCCCCAAGCTGTTCTATTTAGAGCAATGATACATTAACATAAAAGGAGACGCGATAGCTCGGTGGTTAGTGAACTGGACTACAAAGGACAAAAGGTTGGGTTCGATCCCAAACGACGGCTTCCGGGTTCAACCAGCCTTTAATGGGTACCGGATTTTTTTCTGGGAAAGTAAATGGGCACGGGCATAATACCGACCACATTACCCCAAAAATCATGTGCTGAAGGTCTGTAAAATGTATGGTCACTAACACCATATTCCCTATACGCCACTTGGTGTGACGGGGGCTCTTTACTACTTTACCTACTTTAACATAACTGATTGTTTCAGCTTCTCTTTCTCTCTCTCTCTCTCTCTCTCTCTCTATCTCTCTCTCTCTCTCGCTCTCTCTCTCTCTCTCTATCGCTCTTTAACTCTAGTAGTATCTCAGCACTCAGTTTAGTTTAGTATCGATAATGATGGGATATCAGTAACGTTTTTTGCTTTCAGCAAGATTATGTTAGTTTAACTTGAAATGAGGATTTAGCTTTTCCTAGGATACCAACCGCTGCTCATCTATATGAGATGTAACTTATATAAATCCTCGCTAAAAATGTCTTGGCGATTTAAAGAAATGTCTCACCGAATTAGTTAAGTTCACCCGAAGGTGGTTGTTTATGTACTCTTTTGGCTGTTGCAATGATAAATGTTAAAGCTATCAATTAACACAACAAGTACGATATTAAACTGACAAGATGGACTTTTCAAGAAAGAAATGGATAAGAAATGCAAATTTACAATTCACGGAGAAAAGGAAAATAATACACTCGACAAATGTGAATTTAAATGATGGATTAGTGTACGAAAAAAAACAATGAAGTTATAGAAGCATGGCTAAAAACAGAGATGCAGGAATTTGAACTACATCATAAAAGAAGTGCAAACGCCATCCACGAATAAATTGATAAAATATCAGGAACAAAAGAAACGACAAATTCTTTTAAAAAAAAGAAAGAAGAATTGCTCATTGGAAGAGGAAACATTTTTTGGGGGGTTTCTTCAGGTTGTATACAACAGCTTGTTTCAAATTACCATGGCAAAGCTCCTCAGCACCAATGGCTTTTTATTTATTTCTTTTAATGATAAAATTAGCATTCATTCTCTTTGGAAAGTTCATTATAACGTATTTGACACTATGTAGCAGTTAATTGAATTACTTCTATATTTTATTTTATCTCAACGTTGTTTGCTATTTTCATGCTTCTTGTTCGATTGTCCAGAAAGCACTTACACGCAACGTAAATGGATCTACATAACACTGGTGATAGCTTGTACTTATTTATTTCACATCTAAATTATATCTTTAGTGACTAATCTACAGTTGTATAAGAATCACAGTAAACAAAAGACGGAATGAATCAAGGAACAGTGACAGAAATGAATCATTTCTATAGAAATATTAATTAGAAGGGTTCTTAAATGGCTTTACAATTACTCTTTATGTTTACATAATCTAATCATTTTGTCTCATTAGATACATTATGTGGTGGATGGGCTACGAAAGGTAAATATAACGATTCACAACTGGCAGGGTTAACACGGATTTATAACATTTTAATAAGTCGTATTGCTGCTATGGCTATGTATTGAGTGTCTATGCTGTTAAATATATTTAAACATGTCTGTAGGCTTTCTATTTGTCCGTGTAGTAGTATTTGATCGTCCGTCTGCAAAAATAAAAGAACGGTGTTCTCCTCTGTCCCCGATATCCTGGCTAAATAGAAAACGTGTCCGTGTAAGTAATAAACAATGTGTGGGGGTAGTATGCATCCCTGTCATACTCTTGATATAACCTCAAAGTGATATCTGTAGCCTACTGCTGTTCTGATTATTCAGCTGATGTTGATGTAACCACTTTTAATTTGTTTGGTTAGATCTAGGTTTACTCAGCAAATTGTTTGTATCCCCCATACTTATTCTATGTTTGATCGGTCAAATGCTTTTTCCTGGTCTATGAAAGTTATGGACACATTTTTTATTGTTTTATGTCGTCTTTTCTGCAAGCTGTTTTAGTGTGAATAGCACGTCAGCACCCCTTCACTATTTATTCGGAACCTCATTTGAAAATTACTTAACTGTAATTATATTATTTGCAGGGGACCTTTTTTTCTACAATTGTAGCGTTTAACTTTCCAACATGGATGAGGACGATAGATTTATATTAAATGCACTCTTTCTTGCAACCTTTCTTTTTCTATATTTGTACGGTGTTTGCCTGCTGCCTATCTCCTGAGGTTTTCTGTTGATACCACGATGCATTGATTATTCTGTTCAACCAAGTAACTCCTATTTCTCCTGCTGATGTTATTATGTCTACTGGTATGTTGTAAATATCACTGGTGCTTATTTATTGGTGAATATTTTATTACTACTTCGATTTCCTCTTTAATGGTGATGGGGTCAGTGTTTATGCATCCTTGTCAGGTTTGTGTTTTGTTATTGGTGGTTGATGCTATTTTTAACAGATCATTGAAATATTCTTTCCATCATTGGCATCTTTGTATATGTTTGTGATTTGACATTGGCTGTCCGACTTTGTCATTTATGAGTTCAGTGGGATCATGATTCTTTTTTCACAAGGGTTTTTGTCTTTATTGCATTGTAAATGTCCCTTATAGCTGTCTTGATATCCCTGCTGCTCGTTTGTCTGAATTCTGTCCAGGTATTTTCTTGGCTTATTTGATCACAATGTCAATTGTTTTTCGGACTAACAAATACTTTTCATATTCTTCTTGGTTCGTTATCCCCCTCCTAAATGTAAATAATTTCTTTTCTTTTTTTTTCTTTAATTGCTTCTCTGCATGCATCATCCTATCATGGTACGTTGTATATTTGCAGTTTATATATAAAAACATACACCTGTCTGAATATATCAAAGGTTTACATATACATCATCTCATTTCGGCGATTGCCGATAATTACACAAGTGTTCAGTCTTCTGTGTTATTGTTTCATTCATAACACGCCTCATTCTGTAAATAACTATACTGATCACTGCATTGTTTTCTCACATAGTCATGCCAATTGTCATTTATAGTATGTCATTTATAGTCACCATTTGTGGTCTGCCATTTATAGTCATCATTTGTGGTATGTCATATATAGTCATCATTTGTGGTATGTCATATATAGTCATCATTTGTGGTCTGTCATTTATAGTCATCATTTCTGGTCTGTCATATACAGTCATCATCTGTGGTCTGTCATTTATAGTCATCACTTGTGGTCTGTCATTTATAGTCATCATTTGTGGTCTGTCATATATAGTCATCATTTGTGGTCTGTCATTTATAGTCATCATTTGTGGTCTTTCATTTATAGTCATCATTAGTGGTCTCGCGTTAAGAAATACACCCACACAATAATTTTAAAATTTACAACCATGTGAAAAAATGAGCCATACTTTGTACATAACGCTCCAATAAACGAATTGTTTAGCTCAAAGACGGGTAATTACGTTACATTTAATTAATTATGTGTTTGGGAAAAAAAAGAAGTTACAATCTTACATCTACTATTTCAGATAGATGCGTTACAATGGCAGGTAAGTGAAAGAAGGGACAATTTTCAATCACGATATATACTCGTCAGTCAGGTTTTCATTAGTTTCCGATTTAGTAGGCGTCTTCAGAGCAACAAATGTTTTATAACGTAAAGTAATCTATCAACAGTTGAGCTGCTAGGAAGTTTAGATCAATATCAATGCTTTCCACTAGAAAAGAAAATTAATTACAATGTGAATGGTGGCCAAGTATAGAAACTCCTTGTCACTTTCGTGAAGAAAGTTGTTTACTGTATGATTGCGAGACCTTTGCCCTATCCTGCCACATGCCAATCTCAATGTCACTCACAAAGAGAATGTCGTCTCAAAATGGACCACGGTACTTGGTAGAGAGTATCATTATCTGCATGAGAATATCGAATACCATCGGACATTGCAGGGTAATAATAAACATATAAGTAAGCGAGCTTGATTTATTGCAGCAATCTAAGTAGACAAAAAATGAACATTAAACAAAAATAATTGAGGGGAAATGTGAACAGTAATATATAAGAGAGAGACAGAGAGATAGAGAGAGAGAGCGAGAGAGAGAGAGAGAGAGAGAAAGAGAGAGGAGGAAGTGTCAGTCAGAGAGTGAGAAATATAACTAAGAACGTGAGCTAACAGAAGCCATTGTTTTCTTCAATGTGCCAGCATTACAACGTACTGGACGTAAACACCACTCCATGTCTAGGTACAATGAAAGGCAAGCTTCGCCAGTGTGATTTAAGTTATGCTCGTAAGTCACTGGCGATCATCTGGGTCAGATTACACAAACTGAATATGGCGAAGCAATTCTATTTCAGTAAAAAAAGTTCTTCATGGGATAATCAAACACAAGATCCACTGGAATGGCTAGTCTAGTCAAAAGTCGTATTACATGTAACATTTCATAAAGTAGTGGATACAATGTTTCACGAATACAAAGCATACTGCACCACAGGAACTATCGACCATGCTAAAATAAATTGGTTTATTTACTTAACGAATAACACATCGTTAAAAGTAACGGTAGTTTTTGTTTATATTCCCTTATGAATGTGCCTCATTTAGTTTAATATACCGGACCTTGGGACGCTAAAGAGGTAGACGGCATTAATCGTCTTTCTGGAATCCCATGCATCTTCTTTCAATTCCAATATGGATTTTGGCCCTCCTTCGGAAATCCTCGATACAAAGTCGAGAGGGGGATAGTGGTAAAGCAATATCTACATATTCCGTGCATAGGCAGAATAGGCAAAGTGAAATGAGGAAGAACGCACCAATGCTTAAACTTGGCACATTGAACGTAAGGACCATGCACCTTCTATTAAACACACGGAAATAGACAAATCGACAGACCTAAACTACGATATAGAGATATATGTAAATCATCTCTGAATGACTTCTCCATATATGAATATGGCAGGAACATCTGACAAGAGATCGAACATCATGGAGAGCATGTATAAGGAATGGTATAACATCATCTGAGACTGTTCTAAGGCAAAACGTTGAAGAGAAAAGACTCAAGAAACAGTATGGAAAACCTTGTGGATCAGTAGGCCTGACTTGTTCATTCTGTGACCGCGTGTGTTTGTCAAACATTGGTAGAATTAGCCACGAGAGAAGCTGTTCGACTAAAACAAAACGTCAAAAAATTACATAATAGCCTCCACTAGTCCGTCTAACAAGACGAAAAAGGCCATAGCATTAACAATCGTAGACTACCAAAAAGTACATCACCGGCCACAGCTGACGTTCGGGCACAGCAGTTGGTTGAACCATGTTGTATTAAAGAATGAATGAGCTGTGATTTCATAAACTTTTAGGGTAGGGCAGGGTTTGATTGAGATTTTATTTGGCAAATGTGGGTCTTCCTCTACTTTCCTTCCTCATTTGATTTTCTGCGTCGAGGGGAGATATAATGTGCGGTCATTTGCTCTTCTGTTCCCTTCTGCTGCTATTATTTTTCCTAGTGTTTCCAATATTCCATCGATCCATCTTTTTTCGTTGTCGACCCTTGAGTCTGGTGTTTTCACAACGTTTGTTAAAGGCTCGTTGTATTGTGTTTTCATTTTTCTCCCTTGTCACATGGCCAAACCATTGTATCTGTTGTTTACTTTTATATTCTACGGCGGGGGATATCCATTGTTTTTTTCTCAGTTCTTCATTTCAGATCTTATCTCTCAGACTGTTTCCTGTCATTCGTCTAACACATTTCATCTCAGTAGAGGTTATTTTTCATATTGTTCTTGCATCTAAGGTCCAGTTCTGGCATTGTTAGCACAACGTTGGGATGTGGTTCAACAAATTGAAAACCTTGTTGATTGAACGAATGAGTTATTTAATGAGTGAGTTAATGAGAGAGTGAGTGTGTGACTGAGTGATGTAGTAGAGGCTGGGTAAATGTGTGTTTGACCGAATAATTAATGTGAATGGATAATTAAGTTTGGGAGAGAATTATTTAGTGACAAATGCTGAGTGATAGATCAGGTGAATGAATGAAGGTATCATGAAATAAAATATAAAATAAAGACATATTTAGTTGTATTGTTTTCAAACGTAATATACTCCCGTATTTTAAGATTGTCAATGTGGCCAATGCCGATGATACAGTAAGTAATCAGGTCTAGATCTTTGGTGGATATAAAGATGGAGTAAACAATATTTAAAAAAAATATTTAATAATAAAATGTTCCGTGGTTTGTTGTTTATAAAGTTCGGTAAATGAACGTGCTGGTGAAATGAGTGTGATCTTTGTTCTTTAAAAAAAAAAAAAAAAAAAAAAAAATATATAAAAAAACAGGCGACACATTTCTTACGATTCAAATCAAAAGATCTATTCAGTTATAAATACATATCTGGAATCATTGGGAGTTACACGTTCACTATATACACTGTATGATAAATATATATATATATATATATATATATATATATATATATATATATATATATATATATATATATATATATATATATTGTGTGGCAATTTTGTCAGTTTTGGTGGGGTTTTATTTTGATCTATTCCAGTGAATTGAAGTAGTGAAGCTACTGTAGGTACATAGATTACAGTCATTTTGTTTTAAATTGTTGCCTAAACAACGAATACATATCGTTTTGGTTTCAATCTTTCTAACGAGATAAAGCGATGTCTGAATGACGGCTCATATCGTTAGCTCTTTGTGCAGAGACTATTCTAGGGCTTACAATATGTCAGTTGTTGGTAGTTTTTGGTTGAGACTATTCCATCGCTTACAATATGTCGGTTGTTGGTACTTTTTGGTTGACACTATTTCTTCGCTTACAATATGTCGGTTGTTGGTAGTTTTTGGTTGAGACTATTTCTTCGCTTACAATATGTCAGTTGTTGGTAGTTTTTGGTTGACACTATTTCTTCGCTTACAATATGTCAGTTGTTGGTAGTTTTTGGTTGACACTATTTCTTCGCTTACAATATGTCAGTTGTTGGTAGTTTTTGGTTGAGACTATTTCTTCGCTTACAATATGTCAGTTGTTGGTACTTTTTGGTTGACACTATTTCTTCGCTTACAATATGTCAGTTGTTGGTAGTTTTTGGTTGAGACTATTTCTTCGCTTACAATATGTCAGTTGTTGGTACTTTTTGGTTGACACTATTTCTTCGCTTACAATATGTCAGTTGTTGGTAGTTTTTGGTTGAGACTATTTCTTCGCTTACAATATGTCAGTTGTTGGTAGTTTTTGGTTGACACTATTTCTTCGCTTACAATATGTCAGTTGTTGGTAGTTTTTGGTTGACACTATTCCGCCGCTTACAATATGTCGGTTGTTGGTAGTTTTTGGTTGAGACTATTCCATCGTTTACAATATGTCAGTTGTTGGTTGTTTTTGGTTGAGACTATTCCATCGTTTACAATATGTCAGTTGTTGGTAGTTTTTGGTTGAGACTATTCCATCGTTTACAATATGTCGGTTGTTGGTAGTTTTTGGTAGAGACTATTCCATCGCTTACAATATGTCGGTTGTTGGTAGTTTTTGGTTGAGACTATCCCATCGTTTACAATATGTCGGTTGTTGGTAGTTTTTGGTTGAGACTATTCCATCGTTTACAATATGTCAGTTGTTGGTAGTTTTTGGTAGAGACTATTCCATCGTTTACAATATGTCGGTTGTTGGTAGTTTTTGGTTGAGACTATTCCATCGTTTACAATATGTCAGTTGTTGGTAGTTTTTGTTTGAGACTATTCCATCGTTTACAATAGGTCGGTTGTTGGTAGTTTTTGTTTGAGACTATTCCATCGTTTACAATATGTCGGTTGTTGGTAGTTTTTGTTTGAGACTATTCCATCGTTTACAATATGTCAGTTGTTGTTAGTTTTTGTTTGAGACTATTCCATCGTTTACAATATGTCGGTTGTTGTAAGTTTTTGTTTGAGACTATTCCATCGTTTACAATATGTCGGTTGTTGTTAGTTTTTGTTTGAGACTACTCCATCGTTTACAATATGTCAGTTGTTGTTAGTTTTTGTTTGAGACTATTCCATCGTTTACAATATGTCAGTTGTTGTTAGTTTTTGTTTGAGACTATTCCATCGTTTACAATATGTCGGTTGTTGTTAGTTTTTGGTTGAGACTATTCCATCGCTTACAATATGTCGGTTGTTGGTACTTTTTGGTTGACACTATTTCTTCGCTTACAATATGTCAGTTGTTGGTAGTTTTTGGTTGACACTATTTCTTAGCTTACAATATGTCAGTTGTTGGTAGTTTTTGGTTGACACTATTTCTTCGCTTACAATATGTCAGCTGTTGGTAGTTTTTGGTTGAGACTATTTCTTCGCTTACAATATGTCTGTTGTTGGTACTTTTTGGTTGACACTATTTCTTCGCTTACAATATGTCAGTTGTTGGTAGTTTTTGGTTGACACTATTTCTTCGCTTACAATATGTCAGTTGTTGGTAGTTTTTGGTTGACACTATTTCTTCGCTTACAATATGTCAGTTGTTGGTAGTTTTTGGTTGAGACTATTTCTTCGCTTACAATATGTCAGTTGTTGGTAGTTTTTGGTTGAGACTATTTCTTCGCTTACAATATGTCAGTTGTTGGTAGTTTTTGGTTGACACTATTTCTTCGCTTACAATATGTCGGTTGTTGGTAGTTTTTGGTTGACACTATTCCGCCGCTTACAATATGTCGGTTGTTGGTAGTTTTTGGTTGAGACTATTCCATCGCTTACAATATGTCAGTTGTTGGTAGTTTTTGGTAGAGACTATTCCATCGCTTACAATATGTCGGTTGTTGGTAGTTTTTGGTTGAGACTATCCCATCGTTTACAATATGTCGGTTGTTGGTAGTTTTTGGTTGAGACTATTCCATCGTTTACAATATGTCAGTTGTTGGTAGTTTTTGTTTGAGACTATTCCATCGTTTACAATATGTCGGTTGTTGGTAGTTTTTGGTTGAGACTATTCCATCGTTTACAATATGTCAGTTGTTGGTAGTTTTTGTTTGAGACTATTCCATCGTTTACAATATGTCAGTTGTTGGTAGTTTTTGGTTGACACTGTTTCTTCGCTTACAATATGTCGGTTGTTGGTAGTTTTTGGTTGACACTATTCCGCCGCTTACAATATGTCGGTTGTTGGTAGTTTTTGGTTGAGACTATTCCATCGCTTACAATATGTCAGTTGTTGGTAGTTTTTGGTAGAGACTATTCCATCGCTTACAATATGTCGGTTGTTGGTAGTTTTTGGTTGAGACTATCCCATCGTTTACAATATGTCGGTTGTTGGTAGTTTTTGGTTGAGACTATTCCATCGTTTACAATATGTCAGTTGTTGGTAGTTTTTGGTAGAGACTATTCCATCGTTTACAATATGTCGGTTGTTGGTAGTTTTTGGTTGAGACTATTCCATCGTTTACAATATGTCAGTTGTTGGTAGTTTTGTTTGAGACTATTCCATCGTTTACAATAGGTCGGTTGTTGGTAGTTTTTGTTTGAGACTATTCCATCGTTTACAATATGTCGGTTGTTGTTAGTTTTTGTTTGAGACTATTCCATCGTTTACAATATGTCAGTTGTTGTTAGTTTTTGTTTGAGACTATTCCATCGTTTACAATATGTCGGTTGTTGTAAGTTTTTGTTTGAGACTATTCCATCGTTTACAATATGTCGGTTGTTGTTAGTTTTAGTTTGAGACTACTCCATCGTTTACAATATGTCAGTTGTTGTTAGTTTTTGTTTGAGACTATTCCATCGTTTACAATATGTCAGTTGTTGTTAGTTTTTGTTTGAGACTATTCCATCGTTTACAATATGTCGGTTGTTGTTAGTTTTTGTTTGAGACTATTCCATCGCTTACAATAGGTCGGTTGTTGTTAGTTTTTGTTTGAGACTATTCCATCGTTTACAATATGTCGGTTGTTGTTAGTTTTTGTTTGAGACTATTCCATCGTTTACAATATGTCGGTTGTTGTTAGTTTTTGTTTGAGACTATTCCATCGTTTACAATATGTCAGTTGTTGTTAGTTTTTGTTTGAGACTATTCCATCGTTTACAATATGTCGGTTGTTGTTAGTTTTTGTTTGAGACTATTCCATCGTTTACAATATGTCAGTTGTTGTTGGTTTTTGGTTGAGACTATTCCATCGTTTACAATATGTCGTTTGTTGTTGGTTTTTGTTTGAGACTATTCCATCGTTTACAATATGTCAGTTGTTGTTGGTTTTTGGTTGAGACTATTCCATCGTTTACAATATGTCGGTTGTTGTTAGTTTTTGTTTGAGACTATTCCATCGCTTACAATATGTCGGTTGTTGTTGGTTTTTGGTAGAGACTATTCCATCGCTTATAATATGTCGGTTGTTGTTGGTTTTTGGTAGAGACTATTCCATCGCTTACAAATGTTGGTTGTTGTTGGTTTTTGGTAGAGACTATTCCATCGTTTACAATATGTCGGTTGTTGTTGGTTTTTGGTAGAGACTATTCCATCGCTTACAATATGTCGGTTGTTGTTGGTTTTTGGTAGAGACTATTCCATCGCTTACAAATGTTGGTTGTTGTTGGTTTTTGGTAGAGACTATTCCATCGTTTACAATATGTCGGTTGTTGTTGGTTTTTGGTAGAGACTATTCCATCGCTTAGAATATGTCGGTTGTTGTTGGTTTTTGGTAGAGACTATTCCATCGCTTACAATATGTCGGTTGTTGTTGGTTTTTGGTAGAGACTATTCCACCGCTTACAATATGTCGGTTGTTGTTGGTTTTTGGTAGACTATTCTACCGCTTACAATATGTCAGTTGTTGGTAGTTTTTGGTTGAGACTATTTCTTCGCTTACAATATGTCAGTTGTTGGTAGTTTTTGGTTGAAACTATTTCTTCGCTTACAATATGTCAGTTGTTGGTAGTTTTTGGTTGACACTATTTCTTCGCTTACAATATGTCGGTTGTTGGTAGTTTTTGGTTGACACTATTCCGCCGCTTACAATATGTCGGTTGTTGGTAGTTTTTGGTTGAGACTATTCCATCGTTTACAATATGTCAGTTGTTGGTTGTTTTTGGTTGAGACTATTCCATCGTTTACAATATGTCAGTTGTTGGTAGTTTTTGGTTGAGACTATTCCATCGTTTACAATATGTCGGTTGTTGGTAGTTTTTGGTAGAGACTATTCCATCGCTTACAATATGTCGGTTGTTGGTAGTTTTTGGTTGAGACTATCCCATCGTTTACAATATGTCGGTTGTTGGTAGTTTTTGGTTGATACTATTCCATCGTTTACAATATGTCAGTTGTTGGTAGTTTTTGGTAGAGACTATTCCATCGTTTACAATATGTCGGTTGTTGGTAGTTTTTGGTTGAGACTATTCCATCGTTTACAATATGTCAGTTGTTGGTAGTTTTTGTTTGAGACTATTCCATCGTTTACAATATGTCGTTTGTTGGTAGTTTTTGTTTGAGACTATTCCATCGTTTACAATATGTCGGTTGTTTGCAGTTTTTGTTTGAGACTATTCCATCGTTTACAATATGTCAGTTGTTGTTAGTTTTTGTTTGAGACTATTCCATCGTTTACAATATGTCGGTTGTTGTAAGTTTTTGTTTGAGACTATTCCATCGTTTACAATATGTCGGTTGTTGTTAGTTTTTGTTTGAGACTGTTCCATCGTTTACAATATGTCAGTTGTTGTTAGTTTTTGTTTGAGACTATTCCATCGTTTACAATATGTCAGTTGTTGTTAGTTTTTGTTTGAGACTATTCCATCGTTTACAATATGTCGGTTGTTGTTAGTTTTTGTTTGAGACTATTCCATCGCTTACAATTTGTCGGTTGTTGTTAGTTTTTGTTTGAGACTATTCCATCGTTTACAATATGTCGGTTGTTGTTAGTTTTTGTTTGAGACTATTCCATCGTTTACAATATGTCGGTTGTTGTTAGTTTTTGTTTGAGACTATTCCATCGTTTACAATATGTCAGTTGTTGTTAGTTTTTGTTTGAGACTATTCCATCGTTTACAATATGTCGGTTGTTGTTAGTTTGTGTTTGAGACTATTCCATCGTTTACAATATGTCAGTTGTTGTTGGTTTTTGGTTGAGACTATTCCATCGTTTACAATATGTCGGTTGTTGTTGGTTTTTGTTTGAGACTATTCCATCGTTTACAATATGTCAGTTGTTGTTGGTTTTTGGTTGAGACTATTCCATCGTTTACAATATGTCGGTTGTTGTTAGTTTTTGTTTGAGACTATTCCATCGCTTACAATATGTCGGTTGTTGTTGGTTTTTGATAGAGACTATTCCATCGCTTATAATATGTCGGTTGTTGTTGGTTTTTGGTAGAGACTATTCCATCGCTTACAAATGTTGGTTGTTGTTGGTTTTTGGTAGAGACTATTCCATCGTTTACAATATGTCGGTTGTTGTTGGTTTTTGGTAGAGACTATTCCATCGCTTACAATATGTCGGTTGTTGTTGGTTTTTGGTAGAGACTATTCCATCGCTTACAAATGTTGGTTGTTGTTGGTTTTTGGTAGAGACTATTCCATCGTTTACAATATGTCGGTTGTTGTTGGTTTTTGGTAGAGACTATTCCATCGCTTACAATATGTCGGTTGTTGTTGGTTTTTGGTAGAGACTATTCCATCGCTTACAATATGTCGGTTGTTGTTGGTTTTTGGTAGAGACTATTCCACCGCTTACAATATGTCGGTTGTTGTTGGTTTTTGGTAGACTATTCTACCGCTTACAATATGTCAGTTGTTGTTGGTTTTTGGTAGAGACTATTCCATCGCTTACAATATGTCGGTTGTTGTTGGTTTTTGGTAGAGACTATTCCATCGCTTACAATATGTCGGTTGTTGTTGGTTTTTGGTAGAGACTATTCCATCGCTTACAATATGTCGGTTGTTGTTGGTTTTTGGTAGAGACTATTCCACCGCTTACAATATGTCGGTTGTTGTTGGTTTTTGGTAGACTATTCTACCGCTTACAATATGTCAGTTGTTGTTGGTTTTTGGTAGAGACTATTCCATCGCTTACAATATGTCGGTTGTTGTTGGTTTTTGGTAGAGACTATTCCATCGCTTACAATATGTCAGTTGTGTTGTTCTTGGATATTAAAGCTTTTTGTTACGAAGGAATCTGGAATAAAGAAGTAACTCTTCCTAATCTTGTTTCATTTCTCATCTGCCTTTCAGCGTCAGATGGGAGATATAATTTGCTGTTTTTTGCTCATCTGTTCGCCTCTGCTTCTGTAATGTGTCCTAGTGTTTCTAATATTCCATCGAACCATCCTCTCAATTATAAATGCACTTCCCAAAATCTCTAAGTTTTAATTCACTCATATTGGTAAATAAAAGGTGTGCAGTTAAATATATCAATTTATAATCGAACATGATGGCGTTGTTGCTGTCATATCCACCACACACCGGGCTGGTCCTATATGTGATTGTGTATGCACTTGCAATCGTGACTCTCAGCAGTGCGAACATAGAATGACTGGATGGAATACACAATGACACAATGCGTACCATTCTTTGGTACACCCAGAAATGTGAGTGTAGAGCAATGCTTTGTCTCGTTGCTTTCTCATCATATCTTCGAATGAGTAAATATCGACATCATCCTTCTTCTTCCTCTACCTATTTAGCTCCAAGTGGAGCATAGGTCTTCAACAAATACTTTCCAACTCGTTCTGTTTTTTGCCATTCTTTTAAGATCATTCCATGTCTTCCCATGCATCATCTTCATCTCTACTTCTATCTGTCTTCTCCAATAACCCCTTGGTCTTCCTCTTTGTCTTTTCCCCTGGGGATTCCAAAAAAGGGCATGTTGTGTAATGCTCTCAGTAGGCTTCCGTAGTGTGTGTCCTATCCAGCGCCATCGTCGTCGCTGTATTTCTTTATCCACTGGTATTTGTCTGGTAGATTTCCATAATTCTATGTTAGTGATTTTGTCCTGCCATGTCCATCCTTTTATTCTACGTAAACATCCATTAATGAAAGTCTGTATCTTCAAGATTGTCAATTTTGCAGTTCTCCATGTTTCACGGCCATATAATATGACCGACTTAAAATTTGAATTGAAAATTTTAATTTTTGTATTTAACCTAATTTTTTTGGATTTCCATATATTTCCCAGTGCAATGAAAGCTCCTCTTGCTTTTGATATCCTTATTTTGGTATAATTTTATGTGCCTCACTCTTTGTCTATATTACTGCCCAGATATCTGTAAGATTGTACGTCTACTAGAGGTATTTCCTATATATTTTATTTAGTTATTGCCAACTGCATTAGTTCTCATAATGTTGGTCTTATCTCTATTAATCTTCAATCATAGCTGTTGTGATATCTCATCAAGTATGCTCATTTTATCCTGCATCTGTTGATGTTTGTGTGATGGGAGAGCTATGTCATCAGCAAAGTCTAAATCAATACGTTGCTTGGTCAGTGACCACTGGATTTCATTTCTTTTGTTTTGAGTTATTTTCATAATTCAATATATTGCCAGTGGAAAGAGAAATGGAGGCAGAAGGCATCCCTGCCTAACTCCTGTTCTCATGTCAAATGCTTATGTGAGCTGTCCTTCATGCACCACACTACATTTCGTTCCTTCATACATTGTTTCTATCATGTTAATAAACTTTAAAGGGATTCCGTAATGACTCATCAGCTTCCAAAGCAGTCTTCTGTCTAAACTATCAAATGCCTTTTCGTAATCTATGAATCTAATACGAAGTGGGGGTTTTAGTTCTAAACTGTATCGACATCATCCGCTATTATGTAAATGTATTAATACAAAAGTCAGCATGTTAAAGAGAGAAAAATCGCGGATTGGGCGTGCTTCGATGTTCAATGGTGTGCTCTATCTAGGGGATATAACCCATGAGAGATTAATAACGAGTGCCGTCTGTGTGCAGTACGACCTTTCCTGTCGCCATCACACTAAACGAGAATGTGGACAAGACCACGTGGAGGTTGAGGCAGAAGTGCAGGGCTTGATTTTCAAGAACTCGTATAGGAGTGCCACAGATCAGTTTGTTATTGGCTAGGTACAGAGCTCCTTCACAACTCATGTTGGAGGCAGAACTATGAAATATGACATCGGTGTTTTCGCTTGACTAATATATGACCATGGGAATTATAGTTGTTACTCAAGCATTAGCTTGGCTTGAGATACAGCTTTACAAAATGTGTGCTTCGTCTGTGACACAATGAGTATGATCAGAAAGATAACAAATAGCTGGGCCCGACGGCAACAGTTAGAGTCATTGTGGTGGTTATTTATAATACAAAAAAGTATCCTTCTATTTCGGGCCAGGGCATACTGGTGTAAGAGAGTGTGTGTAGTGAGTCCGCTAAAACAATTTCCAGTTTGCGTGGTCTTGAGTGCTGAAGTTCATTTGGACTTCGATGTCATTATACATTCACGCAGGGTCGATGGAGGGGGAAAATGGCTAAATTACCTTGAATCTGCTACCTTCAACAGGTTCTCCAGAATATGAAAATATGGGAATTGTTAGATGCGAGCGCTACAAATGAATCAAAAGACGATCTGTCAACAAAAACATCACCGGTGTCGTAGGTCACTACACGTTGATGGATATGTTACGGAAGAGATTTGAATAATTATGGACGTGCCCAATGTGCAGTGAAGATGCCCTGTTGACTAAACAATAAAGCAATGTATAATCGTTGGATTGTCAATAAAGAATTATATCAGAATTATAGAAGTATACAAGTTAAGTAATATCTTACGTACATATATGTTTTAAGAATGATTGAATTATCTGATATAATAAACCATCATGCCAAAACAGGCAACACATGAACAATGAAAATTACAAACTAGTGATGAAAGTCACATCTCAACCATAAAATCAATAGATAGTTTGTGTTAGAAGTTTAATATTGGTTATTGGTTATGGAAGGCCTTAGTATCACAGCAAAGGAATTACAATCCATAATTGCTCAACCGCCCATGCCAGTGGAATCATCCGAAATACTAACTCATCTCCCAAACAAAGAAAGGTAACTGTAGTCCCCATCGTAGCAGTCTCAGCACACGCCAAAAGACATAAGGCGAAACCGTGCAGAAGGTGAACACAGCCAATTGTTCCCTGCCCTACGATATCATCATTCATCGTAAACAAGCGGGATATCGAAGCAGGATCAAAACGGATGAGACACACAGCTCATGGTGTGCACAGAGCACTTAATTCAGTAGCTCCTGCAACAAGCCGGACTTGGAATATGAGGAAACTGCAAGAAGGAACACTTTTCAGACACAGCCTTCAATGGTTCCTGCCGCCTATCCACCATATACCATGGGAGTTCACGTCCTCCCGAAAATGATGATCGTCATAGCACTTGATGATGTTAGTCCATCATTGATGACTCCAATTCCAAACATATAGACATACAGTGGTGGTAAGTTATCATTTCTAATCCAAAAGAAGCCACATGACCTGTAGTTAGTAAAACCACAGAGAGAATATGATTTTGTGACCTTCACTGATTCACTCTTAGATGTGAATGTATAGTTTACACAAGAGGAGAAGTTTCCAACTACAGTGATCCCATTTAAGGCAATTCTGGGATAGCAAGGCAAGTCTCCTTTATAGCAGCAGAACTTGATGTTCTCCGCTCCCTTCTTGTAGCTGCCGCCACACGATTCTGATGTCTCATTAACTTGGATACCATTCAAGAACAATGTCAGATTAACATTCCATAGATATGGCTCTGCTGATGAAATGCTTGGTGCAACAGTTGTATCAATCATACTGGAGGCTCCTGGTCTGTGGTCATTAATATCACAGACGGCACATGTTGTTGTTATATTCAGTATTTCTTTCTGGGGTGTAAATATGTGGCACACACATGGAGAGTGGTTTGTGGTCACAGTAATCCCATTAAAGGCAATTCTAGGGTAGCATGGCATAGCTGTTTCAGAACAGCACAATCCTGTGATGTTTTCTGTGTTCGCTATAAAGCTGATGCTGCTACCCACTCCTGACCAATTATAGGTGTGGACATATTCACTTGCAATGACAAAACTGCTTTGTTTACATGATAAACCTCTGGAAGCGAATCATTTATGGGACTAATAGTACAATTTATTCTTCCATCGGGGATATCTTCATTGAGTCCCCCAAAAAAGGTCTTTGGTTAAAAAGCACATATGCTTTTGAGTTAAACATAAAATGAGCCCACTTCATAGATTCAAAATGATCCTTGCCAATGCCATCCGTTTGCACAAGTTAGGTCCTTAGCTACCAAGGTAACAAACGTCCGAAACGAAGCCATCGAATTAACGACTTTATCTACAGCGAAGGTTAACGAACTGTGAACAAACATTTATGTTCAAACCCTTGAAAACATTTTCAAAAATCTGCCAACTCGCTGCAATACCATATATCGTGGTGTTCAATGTAAACATTGCTTAGTCCATAGCTTGAATGTAAATAAGCTCAGAAGTTTAATAATAACATATCAATCAATCAAAACACGTTCTGGCAGCGAAAATGGGAGTGATGACAAAGATATACTCCTATTTTGTCATGCTTCATCATCATCAAGTACCGGGCCTGCTGGCGTAGGTGATCGTGTCTCTCCACAACTTTTGATCTCGACAGGTATTAATCATTTATGTTGTTGACCTTCTGCCAAAGCCATTCTCTTAATTAAAATGTCTTATATTTTTTTTCTCTTTGATTTCCTCTATGCCTTCGTCCCTCAATTTTGCCAGTTGTTATAATATATTCCAACTGTTCTTTTCTCATTACGTGGCCAAAACACGATGCTTATTTCCTCCTAATATTGTATAGTAACTCTTTTTGTGATTTGACTTTTTTTCAGAATGTCTTAATTATTCTTTTTAGCTGCCCATCGTATTCTCAACATTCTTCTCTAAAACCACATTTCTGTAGACTCCAGTGATGTTCTTGTATATTGTCCTATTGTAATATCCATATGTTAAGATTGGGTCTACATAATATTTGACATGTTTAGTTCACTCAACAATCATCTATTTCAGTCTGAAAACTTGAAGGCGATTGTAAGTAACATGAACCATACATTGTTGGGGATATAATCCTGGACGTCTGCATGAATAACATACTATGATATGTTTAATGAAAACGGTGATTAAGGTGTTGATTTTAAATCTAGTGAGTTTAAGCACCGTATAAACAAAACTAACGAGATGTTCCGTTCATTCAGAAACCGATAGCGCTCAGTTAAAACAATGCAGTCTACGTATATTTAACCAGAAGGCATTCCGCCATGTTTTTCGATTTAGAGCAATTTTTTACGATAACATAACTGTTCGTTTCAGCTTCCTCTTTATCTCAATCACAAAGGGAATGTCGTCTCAAAATAGACTACCGTTTTTGGTAGAGAATATCATTATCTGCATGCAATTTTTGAATACCATTGTGCATTGCAGAGTAAACATAAAACATATAAGTAAAAGAGCATGAATTATTGCATCAATCTAAGTCGAATACAAATGAATAACATTAAACAAAAATAATTGAGGGGAAATGTGAAAATCTGTATATTAGAGAGAGAGAGAGAGAGAGAGAGAGAGAGAGAGAGAGAGAGAGAGAGAGAAAGAGAGAGAGAAAGAGAGGGGAAGAGGAGGAAGAGTGAGTGAAAGAGTGAGAAATATATCTAACAAAGATAGCTAACAGAAGCCACTGCTTACATAAATGTGTCAGCGTGCTGGACGTGAACACCACTCCCTGTCTAGGGACAATTAAAGGCAAGCTTCGTCAGTGTGATTTACGTCAATGCTCGTCTGTCACTGGCGATCATCAGGGGGCTGTCAGATTACACAAACTGGGCATGGTGAAGAAATCCTATTTTAGTTAAAAAAAATGCTTCAGGGGATAAACAACTATGAGATTTCCCTTGTGAACTCACAATTAAAGCTGCTGGAATGTCTAGTCTAGACGAAAGTCGTATGATCTGTAACATTTCATAAAGTAGGGGACACAATGTTAAACGAATATAAAGTATGCTGCACCATGATAACTATAGAACATGCTAGAAATAAATTGGTTGATTTATTTTACGAATAACACATCTTTAAAATAAACGGTAGTTTTTTTTGGTTTAAATTCCATTAATGGATGTGCCTCATTTATTTTAATATACCGGAGGGAGGGAACCTACGGAAGTAGACGAGTTAACCGTCTTCTGGCAGCCCATGCACTTTCTTTCAATTCCGATATGGACATTGTCCCTCCTTAGGAAATCCTTGATACGAAGTCGAGAGGGGGATTGTGCGACTGGGTAAAGTACTATCTCCATATTCCGTGCATAGGTAGAGGAGGCAAAGTTAAATGAGGAGGAGATCACCAATGTTTAAACTTGATACATGGAACGTAAGGACCATGTGCCCTGGATTTCAACTCACGGAAAAGACAAATCATCAGACCTAAACTACGATATAGAGATATATGTATATCATCTCTGAATGACTTCTGCATATGTGAATATGAAGGCAAAATTTAGAAGAGAAAAGACTCATGAAAAAGGATGGACAACTTTGTGGACCAGTAGGACTGACTTGTTCATTATGTGTCCGTGTGTGTTTGTCAAACATTGTTAGAAGTAGCAACGAGAGAAAAAAACTGTTCGACAAAAACAAAACCTCAAAAAAGCAATACACAAAATCATCCACAAGCCCGTCTGTCAAGACAAAAGGGGCCACAGCATTAATGAAAACAATCGTGTTCTACCAAAATGGACCACACCTGCCATAGCTGACGTAAGTTGAACCACGCGGTATTAAAGAATGAATAGCTGTGATTTCATAAACTCTTAGGGTAGGGCAGAGATTAACTGAGATTATATTTGGCAAATGTTAGTCAACAACTTCAAAACATTGTTGACTAAACGAATGAGTGAGTTAATGAATGAGTCAATGCGTTAGTTAATGAATGAGTTAATGCATTAGTTAATGAGTGAGTTAATGAGTGAGTTAATGAATGAGTCAATGCGTTAGTTAATGCGTGAGTTAATGAATGAGTTAATGCATTAGTTAATGAGTGAGTTAATGAGTGAGTTAATGAATGAGTTAATGCGTTAGTTATTGAGTGAGTTAATGAATGAGTTAATTAGTGAGTGAGTGTGTGATTGAATGATGTAAGAGAGGCTGGGTAAGTGTGTGTTTGACCGAATAATTAATGTCAATGGATAATTAAGTGTGGGAGAGAATTTTTGAGTGACAAATGGTGAGTGAGAGATCAGGTGAATGAATGAAGTTATCATGAAATAAAATATAAAATAAATACATTTTAGTATTATTATTTTCAAACGTAATTAATACCCATATTTTAAGCTTGAAGACAACTACGCTACCTATGAATCAGTAAGTAATCAGATCTAGATCTTTGGTGGATATAAGGATGGAGTAAAAAAGTGTGCATAAATTAATGCCTTTTTAAAGTTTTTGATTAAGAATATTCAATGGTTTTAAAAATAGGAGAAATACCTGTACTAGACGTACAATCTTACATATATCTGGGCAGTAATATAGATACAGAGGGAGGAACAGAAAGTGATACAAAAATTAGGATATCAAAAGCAAGAAGAGATTTCATTGCATTGGGAAACATATGGATATCAAAAGAAATTAGGTTAAATAAAAAAATAAATAATTTCAACTCAAATGTTAAGTCGGTCCTTGTATATGGCTGTGAAACATGGAGAACAACAAAATTGACAATCACGAAGATACAGACTTGCATTAATGGATGCTTCATCATCATCATTGAGTGCCGTCTCCGCAACGAAGGTTGGCTACCATGGAGCGCCATTTTGCTCTATCTCTTGCTTTGATGGTGCAGGTTGTCATCGGTTGATTTGTCCATCTTTTGATGTTACTCGTCCATGTTAATCTTGGTCTGCCTCTGCCTCTTTTACCTTGTATTTTCCCCACCAGGATCACTTTCAGTAGGCTGTTGTGTCTTTTAACATGGCCTAAGAATCGCATTTGTCTTGTTCTAATTGTGTTTAGTAGTTCTCTTTTCATTTTTAGTTGTTTTAAGACTTCGTCGTTTGTTTTCTTTTCCTTCCATCCAATTGTACCTATTCTTCTATATATCCATATTTCAAAGGTTTCAATTCTCTGTTCTGTTTTCTCGTCTAATGTCCATGTTTCAGCACCATATAGGAATATTGAGAAGATGTAACATTTTGCTATTCTTAGTTTTAGCTCTGGTGTTATTTGTTTTGATGTTAGTATGTCCTTCATGACATTAAAATTACTTTTTGCCATTCCTATTCTTTTGTTTATTTCAGTTGTACATTTTCCATCACTGGTTATAGTATGTCCAAGGTAGTTGTAGTTCTGAACTGTATCAAGGTCTATTCCTTCAATTTTGATATCCACTTGTGGGTTTTGAGTATTTTCTTTGTTTATGATCATAGTTTTAGTCTTTTTGATATTCATATATAGTCCATATTTTTTGCTTGTCGTGTTTATTTCATTAAGTAATTGTTGTAGGTCTTTAGGATTTTCTGCTAGTAGTACAGTATCGTCAGCATATCTTAGGTTATTGATTATCTTTCCATTAATGTGTAGGCCTGGCATCTCTATGATGTTTTTAAAGATTTGCTCAGTGTATAGATTGAACAAGCTTGGTGATAGGATGCATCCTTGTCTTACTCCTCTTTTTATATCAATGGGTGTAGAGAACTCTTTGTTATATTTTATTATTGCTGTTTGCTCCCAGTATAGATTGCATATTAGTCGTATATCCATGTCATCTAGATGTATCTCTTTTAGGCATTCTATAAGTTGTTTGTGGTGTACTCTATCAAAAGCTTTGGTGTAGTCTATGAAGCAGGCATATGTTGGTTTCTTTACTTCTGTGTATTTTTCGATTAATGTTATCATGCAGAATATGGCTTCTTTTGTCCCGCTATTTTTCCTAAATCCAAATTGCTGCTCATCTAATTCAGTATTGATTTTATTCTGAATTCTTCCTTGTATAACTTTTAGCAAGATTTTTGTGTAACAAGGATCATTAGGCTTATTGTTCTAAAGTCACTGCATTCAACTGCACCATTCTTTTTAGGCAATGCAATGAAAGTTGATGTTTTTAGTTCATTTGGTATGTATCCTGTGTGGTATATGTCGTTGCATATGTCTGTAATCACTTCAATGCCAAAATCTTCAAGTGCCTGTATCATCTCTATCTGTATGCTTTCAGGTCCTGCTGCTTTCCCCCTTTTCATTGTTTTTATAGCTTTTTTCCACCTCAGATTTTAAGATTTTATAGCCTGATGTACATTTTATAACTGGTTTCTTGTCCCTTTGATCATGAAATTGTTATGTTATATATTCCTGCCATCTATCTATGATATCCTTATTGTCTGTTAGCATTTTTCCTTTTTTGTCTGCAATGCATCCACCTTCTGTGGATTTTTTTTATTTTTATTAGTCATTCTCTTTTTTTCTGTGTGCATTCCTCTTAGGTCTTGTTTGCTTTCCATAGTTTCTATTTCTATACATTTTTGGCTGAGCCAGTCTTCTTTTGCCTTTTTGCACATTTTGCGTATCTCATTATCTATTTTATTTTATTGGGCAGTGTTCTTCGCTTGTCTCCTTTCTTCCATTTTTTTCTAAGATGGTGTTAGTTATCCATTTTGTTTTTTGTTCTTTTCTCTTTTGGGTAAGGTGTCGCAGACTTTTTGTATGCTTTTCTTTATGCATTGCCATTTGGTTGTTACTTTTTCATCAGGATTTTCTCTTCTGTATTGTTCAATTCCTTCCTCTAGCAGCTTCTGGTATGTGTTCTTTACTTGTATTGTATAGGTATCTTTAATATCTTCTTGATTTAAAGCTGTTATGTCGAGTGGGTTTGTTCATGAATTAGATTTTTGCTTGTTTCTCTTTAGTTTGATTTTCATTTTAATCATTACAGGATTGTGATCAGAATTAATATCTGCTCCTGGGTAGGTTTTGGCTTTTTTTTACGCTGTTACGGAACCTTTCTTTTATCATTATGTAATCTATTTGATTCCTCTTCCTATCTCCAGGGCTTTTCCTTGTGTATAGTTTCCTTTTCTCTTGCTCAAAGTAGGTGTTACATATTATCAGCCTGTTTTCTTCACAGAATTGTATTAATCTTTCTCCTCTGTCATTTCTTTTTCCTAAACCATGATTTCCTATAATTGTCTTATATCTACCTTTTCCTACTTTAGCGTTCATGTCACTCATTAAAATCAAGATGTCTGAAGATTTCACTTGCTTCATAACTTTATTTAGGTCTTCATAGTATGCCTCTATTTGTTCATCTGTGTAGTCTTGAGTAGGTGCATATGTCTGTATTATTGCTATGTCGAATGGTTTTGCTTTCAACTTGAGTAGTATAATCCTATCACTGTATGTCCAGTGGGTACTTATATATTTTTGTAGTTCTCATTTTATCAGTATTCCTACCCTCCTTTGATGTTCTGTTGTGTTTCCTGAGTATATAAATGTATATTTTCGTCTTCAATGTACCCACATTCTTTCCATCTAGTCTCTGATATGCCTAAAATATCTATATTTATTCGTTCTGCTTCTTGAATTAGATTTTCCAATTTCCCTTGTTGATATAGAGTCCTAACATTCCAAGTACTTATTTTAAGATCTTTCCTCCGACATAAGTTCGAATTTCTCCGACTCTCCATGGCTTCCTCTGGACTGGTACGTGATGAGGCTCCAATCTCTTTCACGGTGGTCAGCCATGTTCGTCTTGTTTTGGATGGATGCTTACGCAAAATAAAAGGATAGTAATGGCAGGACAAAATCACTAACATAGAATTATGGAAATGTACCAGTCAAATACCAGTGGATACAGATATACAGCGAGGACGAAGGCGCTGGATAGGACACACACTACGGAAGCCAACTGAGCGCATTACACAACATGCCCTTTTTTGGAATCCCCAGGTGAAAAGACAAAGAGGAAAACAATGAATTCTTGGAGAAGACAGAAACAAGTCAGAGATGAAGATGATGGGGAAGACATGGAATGATCTTAAAAGAAAGGAAAAAAAAAACAGATCGACTTGTAAAGTATTTGTTGAAGACCTATGCTCCACTGGTAGCTAAAAACGTAGAAGAAGTAGAAGAATTCAGTCGTTTGTTCTTTATAAAGTTGGGTAATGGAACGTGTTTGCGAAATGTGTTGGATCTTTGATCTAAAAAAAAAAATAAATAAAAAATAAAAAAATAAGAAAAACATTGGCGACACACTTATTTCGTTGTTCTAAAGATATGTTCAGTTATAAATACAAATCTGGAAACATAAATTACACGTTCACTATTTACAATCAACGATTTAAAAAAAAATATATTGTTTGACAATTTTTTTCAGTTTTGGGTGGGGTTTTATTTTGATTTATTCCAGTGAATTGAAGTAGTGAAGCTACTGTAGGTACATAGATTACAGTCATTTTGTTTTAAATTATCGCCTAAACAACGAACACATATTGTTTTGGTTTCAATCTTTCTAACGAGATAAAGCGATGTCTTAATGACGGCTCATATCGTTAGCTCTTTGTGCAGAGACTATTCAAGAGCTTACAATATGTCAGTTGTTGGTAGTTTTTGGTTGAGACAATTCCATTGCTTACAATATGTCGGTTGTTGTTTTTTTGGTTGAGACAATTCCATCGCTTACAATATGTCGGTTGTTGTTTTTTTGGTTTAGACAATTCCATCGCTTACAATATGTCGGTTGTTGTTTTCTTGGTTTAGACAATTCCATTGCTTACAATACGTCGGTTGTTGTTTTTTTGGTTTAGCCAATTCCATCGCTTACAATATGTCGGTTGTTGTTTTTTTGGTTTAGACAATTCCATTGCTTACAATATGTCGGTTGTTGTTTTTTTGGTTTAGACAATTCCATCGCTTACAATATGTCGGTTGTTGTTTTTTTGGTTTAGACAATTCCATCGCTTACAATATGTCGGTTGTTGTTTTTTGGTTTAGACAATTCCATCGCTTACAATATGTCGGTTGTTGTTTTTTTGGTTTAGACATTTCCATCGCTTACAATATGTCGGTTGTTGTTTTTTTGGTTTAGACAATTCCATTGCTTACAATATGTCGTTTGTTGTTTTTTTGGTTTAGACAATTCCATTGCTTACAATATGTCAGTTGTTGTTGGTCTTTGGTTGAGACTATTTCATCACTTACAATATGTTAGTTTTTGTTGGTTTTGGTTGAGACTATTCCATCGCTTACAATATGTCATTTGTTGCTGGTTTTTTGTTTAGACTATCCCATCGCTTATATGTTATTTGTTGCTAGTTTTTGGTTGAGACTATTCCATCGCTTGTAATATGTCAGTTGTTGTTGGTTTTTTGGTTGAGACTATTCCATCGCTTAAAATATGTCAGTTGTTATTTTTTTTTGAGACTATTCCATCGCTTACAATATGTCGGTTGTTGTTGGTCTTTGGTTGAGACTATTCCATCGCTTACAATATGTCGGTTGTTTTTGGTTTTTGGTTGAGACTATTCCATCGCTTACAATATGTCGGTTGCTTGCTGGATTTTAAAGCGTTTTGTTACTAAGGACTCTAGAATAATAAATTACTGTTTCCTCATCTTCTAACCTTCCTCATTTAACTTTCAGCGTCAGATGGGAGATATAATTTGCGATCTTTTGTTTATCTGTTTGCCTCTGCTGCTGTGTTTCCTAGTGCTTCTAATATTCCATCCAGCCATCTTTTTCCGTGGCCTATCCTTGTGGCTGGTGTTCTCGCAACGTTAATTGATGGCTCGTTGTGTGTTGTTTTGATCTTTTTGCCGTGTCACATGGCCAAGCCATTTTATCTTTTTTTTTTCTCTTCTGACTTAACATGTCCTTCACCTCCTTATCACTATATCACCTTTCCACCTAGACTGTACTATCTCTCTGCCTACTTCTATTGTACCTCGTCCTTCCCACCACCCATCTGCTGATCTACTCCTAGCTCACCCCTTTCCTCTCTATTCACTTGTAGTCACTACTCCACTATACCTACTATTCCAGTATCCCCTTTATCCTGATGTCCACTGTCATTCATTCCTCTCCTAGGACCCTCATCATCCCCCTTTGTTCTACCATTTCCCAACTTCCTTACCTCATATGGTACATACCTGTTGCGCACCACTTCTCTATTACTCCACTTCTTCCAGACTCCCTCTCTTTCTATTCACTTCTGACTTAACCGTCTCTACCCCTATCCAATTTTCACATGCCTGCTTCTTATCCCTCCTCTCCATACCTCCTCCTCTAATACTTCCCTACCTCTCGATTGACTAACTTCCTCCTGACCACCCCTCTATAACTCTTCTGCCCTTCTCACTACCTACTTGACTACCGGTTTTCTTATTCTTCCTCTTCTTATCTCTTCCTCTGGTATTTACTTCCCCCCTCTTCCTCACTTCGTTGACCTACCTCTAAACTCTTCCAGTCCCAGGCCATCCATTCTGTAGAGTCTATCTCTCTCACCCATCTCCCAGTTCACTACTTTGTCTTTTCATTCACTCTTTCTTTTAACCTCTCGCGGGATCTCTCGCTTGCATTGTCCGAGTGATTTATGGGCTAGCAGTTCGGCCCCTCCAGGTCTTTGGTTTTGGGCCTCTAGTTTTCCTTTCACTATTGACTATCGTTTTTATAGTAGTTTGGCAGCTTCGCCTATCTTTCTTCCCCCACTTATCTCCCCCACTTCTGATTTGTTTTCCCGCCACACAAGTACTCTTGTTCTTCTAAACGTGCGTGTTTTAGTCACGTGTTACTTTCTATGCACATTCTTTAGACTCCTTGTCATTCTGATGTGTTCCAGCACGGAGGGCAGACTTGCTGTTTTAAGCGAAGTGCATTTTATGATACATTTTTCTTTTATTTTATATTTTTCTCTTTTTCTATGTTATATATCTTGACGCCTATCCTACCTCTCCTTATGTAGTATTCATTTATCTCTTCCCTCTTCTTTCTTATTTCAACATCCTACTTTACTCGCCCTCCACTTGATCATCTAACATGTAGTTATCGATAATTGTGCTTCACCGTTTGTTGTCGTTGTTGTATTCTGAAGAAGGCCACAGGCTGAAACGTAATTATTGTGTTGTGTTCCTTCCGTGTAAGGCTGTCACCATACCTTGGAGTGTTTAGCACACCCCACCACAGTCGTATCGCTACCAACTTTACCACACTATTGCAATTATTTGCCTGTTCCCAAACCATTTTATCCTTTGCTTCTTTATATATTATATGGCGGGAGCTATTCCTAGCTTTTTTCTCAGTTCTTCATTTCTGATCTTATCTCTCAGACTGTATCATTTCATTCGTCTGAGACATTTCTTCTCTGTAGAGGTTATTTTTGTTCTTGCATCTAGGGTCCAGGTCTGACATTGGTAGCACAATGTTCAGATGAAGATTGTATTAGAGATTCCCCGTTTTGCCTCTAGAGTTATTTAAAAGTTGGACAATAGTGGTGATAACTGCCCAATGATTTGACAAGTTTTTATTCATATTGAGTCTATCTCTGCTGTTTGTGAATTTTCGTTTTTCACTAAACTTCATAGGAAAGTAATTATTTTGACATATTCTTTTTTTTTTTCTTAATGGGTGTCGTTTGAATCGTCGTTTGTGCAGCCGAATAGAAAGTGCTTAGTGCTTAGATGTCTACTTTTACAACAGACTTTACAGACGCAATGAGGGGTGTATTGCTCTAACAAAATTTAAACTTGAAAAGTGTTTAGCATTGCTGTATTTTGATATGTATAGTGAGCCTTTTTGCTGACTTTGAGCTGTTTTTTTTTTTAGTTTTTGTTTCCTTATATGGCCGATGAGACATGTATCACCGCAAGTGACATCATCATTTAGAACATCACATTGGATCTTACGTGATATAGATTTCATCTGCTCGCTATAACTGACGAACACGCAGATTCTTCATTTCATTTGTGGATCAATCCCAATCTTATATTTGATTATGGTTATGAAAGGTCCCGGGTATCACTGCAAACGATTTACAATCCAGAAATGCTCAACCGCCCGTGCCAGAGGAATCATACGAATTAATATATAATCTTCCAAACAAAGAAAGGAAGCTGTAGTCTCCATCTTATCAGTCTCAGTACACGCTAAAAGACATACGGCGAAACCACACATAAAGTGTTATTTATCATGTATGAAACAATGGATTTGAACCTTTTAAAAGTATACATTCTAAACAAAAGAATCATAATGAAGTAATTGTTTTATCTATTTCTATGCACCAAAGAAATTGGACGTAAAAGATGTGCCAACTGTAAGTTATATACCTTATCATGTTTATTATATTTTTTTCAAGTCACGTTAGAAAGTGATAAAATATAAAGTTCATTTTCTAGTCTATTCTTTTCTTTCGCTGCTATGGCAACGTGCAAGCTAAAAGAAAACTCATTATTATGTAAACATGTAAGACAATTATAACCATTATTAATTCTCATATGCAAGTATGTTTGGAGAGGCATTATAATAACATAGTTGGTTCAGTAGATGTAAAATCGCATTGGAATGTGCGTGTGGCACTCGTTTAGTTTAACGGGCATGAGGTAGATGTGTTGAGATTTTTGTTTCCTAATTAAAACTTTAACTATTTTATTTCAGATTGCACGTTTATGTCAACAAGTATGTAATTCGATTTATGGAGTTATAACAGCAAGAAACGTAATTTATGTTTAGATTCATTGTGATAACTGATGTCTCAGTAAAGCTGAGAATAGAAAGCTGAACGTGAGTGTGAAAGTATTTCGATCATGGCTTCCACGGTTAATGTCGGTAATTGAAATCAATCAATTGTTGGACAACATGGCGATTTTCTTATTACCAAGATGAAATGTAAATTAATAAGAAAATACCCTTCATGTTCTCAGGGAATGATGAGAGGAGAATGAAGAGGCAGGGATTTTAGATGGACATTTTGTTGACAGTTTTCGAGAGGAAATAAATCGCAAACAAAATGTCAAATGATTTTGTTTTTATATCGCACACGCTTTAAAATAAAATGCTTGAAAGACAAGAAACGTTGCTGTGTGAGATATCACTCAGCACCGGTGTAGAGGAACGAATCCCTACACATCTTCATGTAAAATGATTCAATCACACCAGTATAATTGTAAAAAAAAACTCTAAACAAGTTTGCTTCCTATGGTGATGTTCATTAAAACTATATGGCATCCATTCGTCTTGCTGATTGCGTTTATCTCTCATGTCCTTGTTATATTTATATCATCACACTGTGATTCAGGTCTTTACTTAGATATAAGAATGACGTGATTGTATTGTGTCTTTCCTGATGTCAGTGAAACGTAGAGGAATTCAAATACCTAGGAAGTTTAGTGACAAACGACAATTGACAAACATCAGAGATAAACTCAATATGGATCAAAGCGTGTCAAATCATTGGACATCTATAACCACTACTATTGTCCAGCAATGAAATAACTCTAGAGGTAAAATGGACACTTTATAATACAAACGTTACCCCAACGTTGTGCTACCAATGCCAGTCCTGTACCATAGATGCAAGAACGATAACAAAAATAACATCTCATGAGATAAAATATGTTAGACGAATGACATGAATCATTTGGAGAGACAAGATCAGAAATGAAGAACTGTGAACAAATCTATGAATATCCCCCGTTATAGAATATATAAAGAAACAACAGATAAAATGTTTTGGCCAAAGTGCTTAAAAGGGCTTAGTCATCAACACACAACACAACGAGCCTTCAATAAAAAAAAGTGCGAGAATATCCGATACAAGGGTCGACCACGAAAAAGATATATCGATGGAATATTAGAAACACTAGGAAACAAGAGCAGCAGAAGCTAACAGAAGAGAACAAGATAGCAAATTATATCTCCCCTCGACGTTGAAAGGCAGATGAGGAGGGGAAGAAGAAGAAGACGAAGTGAAGCATTTCTTTATTTGCTAGAGAGCAACATATACTATGACCTTTTTATCTGTTTATTATGGTTTTTATTTTATTGCACGAAAGAAATATAAACAAAGAGGAGAAAAAGACGGGGATATAAAAGGGAGACGTAGAACCACATAATCAACGAGTGAGAAAAGCAAGTAATGTATGCAAGATTAAATGTTAATTGTAGAGTACCAAGAATAAAACATATTAGAGATGTGGATGGAGGAGATGGAAAATATGAGAAGTAGAGGATGGTGGGATTAAAATCGTGATTTCTTCTCTGAGAAAATAAATCCACATTCCTTTTCAGATTACCGATTTGATTAATGGAACACTAGGTGTAAGTACATTTATGTAGAGCTGGCATGGATGAGAATAAATATCAAAACAAATATATGTGTTTCCAATAGTTAATTGAGTCAGTTTTCTATGGTCTAAGCAATGTTGATATCATAACATATTGGATTAAGTGAACCATGGGTTTCATCGTCATCATTGAGTGCCGTCTCCGCATCGAAGGTTGGCTACCATGGAGCGCCAGTCCACTCTGTATCTTGCTTTGATGGTGCAGATTGTCATAGGCTGACTTGTCCATCTTTTAATGTTACTCGTTCATGTTAGTCTTGGTCTGCCTCTGCCACTTTTACCCTGCATTTTCCCTTCCAATATTACTTTTATTAGGCTGTCGTGTCTTTTAACATGACCCAAAAATTTAATTTGTCTTGCTATAATTGTGTTTAGTAGTTCTCATTTCATTTTTAGTTATTTTAAAACTTCCTCGTTTGTTTCCTTTTCTTTCCATCCAATTCCAACTATTCTTCTATAAACCCACATTTCAAAGGCTTCAATTTTCGGTTCAGTTTTCTGGCCTAATGCCCATTTTTTCTGCAACATACAGGAATATTGAGAAGATGTAACATTGTGCTGTTCTTAGTTTTAGCCCTGGTGTTATTTGTTACGATGTTAGTATATTTTTCATGTCATTGAATTTACTTTTTGCCATACCTATTATTTTATTTATTTCAGTTGTACATTTTCCATCACTGGTTATAGTATGTCCCAGGTAGTTGCAGTTCTGAACTGTTTCTAGATGTATTCCTTCAACTTTGATATTTAATTGTAAATCTTGATAATTTTATTTGTTTATGATCATAGTTTTAGTCTTTTTGATATTCATATCTACTCCATATTTTTTGCTTGATATATTTATTACATTAAGTAAGTGTTGTCAATCTTAAGAATTTTCTGCAAGTGGTACAGTATCATTAGCATATCTTAGGTTATTGATTATCGTCCCATTAATCTTTAGGCCTGGCATCTCAGTGATGTTTTTAAAGATTTGTTCAGTGTATAAATTGAACAAGCACGGTGATAGGATGCATCCTTGTCTTACTCGTCTTTTTATATCAATGGGTGTAGATTTGTCCTTGTTATATTTTATTGTTGCTGTTTGTTCCGAGTACAAATTACATATCAGTCGTATGTATGTATCTTCCAGATTTATTTCTTTTAGGTAGTCTATAAGTTGATTATAGTGTTTTCTATCAAATGCTTTGGTGTAGCCTATGAAGGAGGCACCGTTTGTTTACTTATATGTACTTTTCAATCAATGTCCTCATGCTGAATATGGCTTCTTTTGTCCAATTGGTTTACCTGAATCCGAATTGCTGCTCATCAAATCAGTATTTATTTTATTCTGAATCCTTCCTTGTATAAATTTTAGTAGAATTTTGGTTACGTGGCTCATTAGACTTATTGTTCTAAAATCACTGCATTCAACTGCACCATTATTTTTAGGCAATGCAATGAAAGTTTGTGTTTTTAGTTCATTTGGTATGTATCCTGTATGGTAAATGTCATTGCATATGTCAGTGATCACCTCTATGCCAAAACCTCCTAGTGCATGTATCATTTCTTACCGTATATTATCAGGTCATGCTGCTTTTTTATTACTTCAGATTTTAGGATTTTATTGCTTGGATGTACATTTTATAAATGGTTTTTTGTCCCTTTCGTCATGAAATAATTATGTTATGTATTCCTGCCATCTATCGATTATATCTTTGTTGTATGTTAGCATTCTTTAACCAAGGTTTTACTTAACGTTATGCGATTCTCATTTACTGAAGAAATAAATTAGCAATAACAAAACAATTAAGTAGCAGAACAACACCAGTATAGTTTATTAGTTATATTTTTCGATATAGCACTATTATGAAGACCATGTTTAACAAATTAAAAATATAAAGTGAATACATTTTTATTTACAATTAAAATAATCAAAACACAATTGTTAGATCATTTCCAAACAAACGTAAATTATAAGAAACTAGCCCTGCCCCTTTCCTATGCAATCCAGGTTAATTTAAAAGTTCATATGTAAAGTAAGTAATTTAAATTCAACCTCTTTTATTCCTACAATGTAGGCTCCAGTTGGTGGTTTCGGACGAGAGAAACATATGGTAAGGTAGATAAGAGAACCAAAATACCAGTAATAATTTATGCAAACAATTGCCTTACTACATTGACACGTGTGTATATTACGTGCGTATATGATGCCAGTTGATTGTTGATAAAGTGCCTTACATACATCATTTCTGGTTTTAAAATTAATTTCTTTTGCATTGAAGCAACTTTCATTTTAAGACAAGATATTGGTATCCTATAGACTAGTGAGAAATAAGTTGTCCGTCTCATTGGTGTGAGTTGTTACCATGGCAACACTCAAGTAGGGTTGAAGGTGACGACATGCCAAAATCAGAAGTATCACCATCTATTCTAACATACACATAACGAAAGGATGAAATAAAATGTGTTTGTAATTTTGTTTACAATTATTGATACACATGAATAGAAACGTTTATTTGCTATTGGTTATTTGAAAGAGTTATCATGATTCTAAATTGTACTAGAAACATGTATTCTGTATGAAATATCATATATTCTGTTTAGCTGGATCTGATGGATTACAGAGTAAGTGATACAACATACAAATATAGCTGTTGTTGTTATGAAGAAATCGTTGCTTATTTTCATACATCGTGAATTTTATGTTGATTTAGACGTCCGATTGGCTATAATGGCTTTAATCATGGTCAGGCAGAGTAGTAAACTGATTCACTGATCTGTCTACGATTGTCGTAAAAGACGACTCATGAGGTTGGAAGTTATTACGACCTGACACTTGTAAAAAGATGCCGCAGGTTTAAAAAACGAGGATATGGAAATCAACTATTTAATTCTATGAGAAAGGAATTGACTCTGTAAATAGAAGACATGAGGTCGTGCAGTCAAATCCAAAAGGACTATGTAGGACTGATATTCCAAGGGAGTACCAACAAATCGTTAGCGATAACACGTTGAAATGTTCTAACATTGTAAGAATTAACACACCAGCATTGATAGTCAGAGACAAGAGTACACTAAGATAAATTGACAGACAAACAACAACAGAAAAAAACGAAGAACAATATATGGTCCGAAGCGGGATCGAACACGTACTCCCTGGCCACGAGAAGCCGAACGCTTGGCACACTGCCAAGCAGCTAACTAAAAAAAATAGCTATTGTAGCAGTGTCTTACACGAAGGCGTTCTCAATGACTATAGCATAGGGTAACGATCACAGACCGGAAATAAATTGTATATTTGTACTTTCCTATTAATGCAAGTATCTCCCTGTAGGGCTGAATACCTGTGTTGCAGACAAACATTAATTGGACGAAACAGAACAAATAGTAGTTTCCAGTGGTTATATACTGGATACAAATAATAATAAATAAATATTATTATATAGGGAACTTCCGAGGCGATAATAGGGAATAATAGAACAAAGAAGTATGTGTTAGCACTCGGAAAAATTGACAGACAAACAACACCAGAAAAAAAACGAAGAACAATATATGGTCCGAAGCGGGATCGAACCCGTACTCCCTGGAACCGCGCCTTGCCACGAGAAGCTGAACGCTTGGCACACTGCCACGCAGCTAACTAAAAAAATAGCTATTGTAGCAGTGTCTTACACGAAGGCGTTCTCAATGACTATAGATAGGGTAACGATCACAGACCGGAAATAAATTATATATATGTACTTTCCTATTACAATTTATACAATTTATTTCCGGTCTGTGATCGTTACCCTATGCTATAGTCATTGAGAACGCCTTCGTGTAAGACACTGCTACAATAGCTAATTTTTTAGTTAGCTGTGTGGCAGTGTGCCAAGCGTTTGGCTTCTCGTGGCATGGCGCGGTGACAGGGAGTACGGGTTCGATCCCGCTTCGGACCATATATTGTTCTTCGTTTTTTTTCTGTTGTTGTTTGTCTGTCAATGTTGCCGAGTGCTAACACATACTTCTTTGTTCTATTATTCCCTATTATCGCCTCGGAAGTTCCCTATACAATAATATGTATTTATTATTATTTGTATCCAGTACACTAAGATAATGAGTTTGAGACAGCAAAACAAGTTGGATAGGGACAGGACAGTTCAGGTTTTAATAACATGTAAACATGATATTCTCAGAACATAAAGACACAGATTCAACACATCTTGAGACAGTGGCTTTAGTGTTACGCACATAATTCCGAAGGTTGCTCGAGAGCTGGAGAGACTGTTAATTAAAGAATGACAAGCTGTTTTTAGTGTAAATAGAGGGACTATACTGGTGTAAACACCTAACAATGATGATGAGCTGATGAGTCACAGAAAGTTTAAATATACAGGTAACTCCAAGAGATTGTGGACGTTTATTGAACTTAACGTATACGACATATAAACATTGCGGTCTTGCATAATACCTTTGCCGCCTTAAGTATCTTTATTAAACAGACACATCTTTGTGGTGTACTTTGTCACCGTAACTTGCATGTCTACGTAAGCTAACCATCTATAAATGCTTCATTGACTATTGACAATGGAATTCTAGGATTATCCCTGCTATCACGTCGCGATTCACGTATAATTGTTTAAATAATCAAGGCACTAACATCATATAAGTGTATGAAGCAGTGCTTAATTAACCAAAGATAACAGCAATATTTTTTTTAATGAAGTATTAAAGTTAATTCTATATATATGGACTGGATGATGCATGTTGTGCTAAAGAGGCAATATAAACTGCTAAACATTAGCCAACAGTGACGCTTAACTAGCATACCAATAAGCTTGTTGCATCATTTCCGAAATAATGTAAATTAAATAACACCTCCTGTGTAGAATCGTTGTCCTATCTTAAACTAATGGAGATGAACAATGTACGCCATCTAAACTCAGTTTTCTAATGTAAATCTCCGCTATCGACTGTTCAGCACAATACAACCTTCCCAGGCTAAGACCCGATCTGAAGATTATTTTTTAATTAAATGTGCTCATTTTTTTCTGTGTTTTTCATCAACATTCAGTGCCAGTACCTCGTTATCTTCCTAGGCATGTTTTCTGTCAACCTTTTATCTGTCCAAACTATTTGTATTTTGCACGTGCTAGATCAACGTTCTATCTTATCTATATTCCGTCATGTTTTAATCTTTCTTATCTCCACCTGCAATTATTTTATGTTCTCTCTTCTATACCAACGGCCGTTGTCTCTTAAAAAAAATATCACATTTTCTATCCTCACTTCTCCATTGCATCATTTGTTCATCATAAAAAAATAATTTCACAATTATGGATGTTGACTTTTTACAAAAACCCAAGAATAATGGTTGATTCCTGATTACAAAAACAATGAGCGTTGCCTGAGTCATGATTTCAAAAACAAAGACTATTGATTGTGTCATGATTTCAAAAGCAAAAAGTGTCGTCTGAGTCACGATTACAAACCTAAACAGTGTTGGTTGATTCATGATTACAAACCCAAAAAATGTTGGTTGAGTCATGATTTTAGAACCAAAAAGTGTTGTCTGAGTCTTGATTGCAAAACCAAAGAGTGTCGGTTGAGTCATAATTACTAAACAAACACATGATGGTTTTTTTCCTGATTAAAGAATCAATAATGGTTGTTTCCTTACTACAAAAACATAAGAATGACGATTACATTTTGATCACAAGAAAACCGCGTGATGGTTTTTTTCTCATTTTATGAGAATATATATCACCTCTAGGTAAACATCTGTGTTGTTCATTTACTAGTCTCTTGATCTCTTGTCAAGAATTCTCGTTCAAATATCAAGTAATGGCCTGCTGCCTCCTTAGTTTCTAGCATATGTAAAGATGGGCCCCATGGAAACAGTGAAATAAGTATAACATTAGTAGAACATATGTAAATAAGAACGCTACGCTTTGGCACGTATCAGAAGTATAATTGCTAATGAAAGTGCTAACTTAAATTGAAAAATAAATACGTATATCTCCTTAGACTAATGACGTAATGAACGGAATATTTGCAGTAAGTCACGTGTATAACTAATAAGAATGTACATACACATTTATATATAATGCATACGATTTTTAACTTACTGGGGGAACAATGAAAAAAAAAAGAAAAATGGTATGGTAAAAGCTTTACGTGGTTAGTAGACGACACAGATTAGAACGACGTTTCGACTCAATAGGCCTTCAGCAGGAACAAACAAACAACACGCATACACAGATATGTAAGTAAATGCAACTAATCCTACATAGCTAATTACTAATGAAACATCCAAAACACAATAATCGAAATTGGTTAAAGAAAAGAAAATTGATTTCCCTCTGTCGTTGACTGTTGTCAGAACGGGAAAAGGGCGAGTCACACGGGTCTAGCTGTAATTATACCCTCTGGTCAGGGGTGAAGGGTTCTAAAAATACACGAGTCGGGGGAACGCTGTCTAGGTTACGCCGACTGCAAAGACACTGACAATGTCTGAAAGCATCTAAGGGCCCATAAATACATGTGTACACACACAGGTGCGTATACACATATATACACGTACAAGCAGACGTGCAAATACTTATACATATAAACATACACATATATATACATATATATGCATACAAGAAAGCACACACATGCATATATATATATATATATATATATATATATATATATATATATATATATATATATATACCAATACCCATACATATGAACACAAACATGCATGTGCACATTCATACGGGGACAGTCATATATGTAGAAATGTGCGCATAACTAACCAGATGAGTTCACACCGGGGTCATTGTGCACACTCGAAGGAGAAAGAATATAACAGTAGAATAACAGGCACTCAAAAGGCGGAAAGAGTGAATTGTCTGAGAGTGGGGTGCAATAAAAACATATGAGGGGTCATTAGCACAGAGAGAAGGGATAGAGAAGAACACCGAAGTGTCTCAAGGGGGACTAGTGGAGAAGAACTTAGAACAACACGGCATAGTAGATAGACTATATAACCAAAACATGGGCGGTAGAGAGGGCTATGCAAAACGGAAGGAGTAGCCGAAAGGAAACTATGTGTACGAGTGTGATACATTCATGCCTCGTGGGGTCAGCGAACCATACTTGACTATGAGGCGATTCTCCAAAGCAAATCGGCTGCGGTCGCCAGAGTGACAAAGGACAATAACAGTGATACGGATGTCGCCTTTGCCCTTGTGTTATCGGGAGTTGAAATGGGAAGACACTGGAGTGCCAGTATTCTGTTGAACATCTTTTAGATGTTCACACAATCTTTCTGCTAATCGTCTACCAACTCGCCGATGTAAGGCATGTGGTATCGTTAGCATATGATGGCATAAATGATGTTACGGTACACACATGTGAAGCCATGCTTGATCTTGAACCGTCCATTAGGGAATAAGAAAGTATCTAAGGGCCCATAAATACATGTGTGTATGTACACAAGTATTTATGGGCCCTTAGATACTTTCAGACAGTGTCAGTGTCTTTGCAGTCGACGTAACATAGACAGCGTCCCCCCAACTCGTGCATTTTTAGAACCCTTCACCCCTGACCAGAGGGTATAATTACAGCTAGATCCGTGTGACTCGCCCTTTTCCCGTTCTGACAACGGTCCACGACACAGGGAAGTCAATTTTCTTTTCGTTAACCAATTTCGATTATTTTGTTTTGTATGTTTCATTACTAGTTAGCTATGTAAGATTAGTTTTATTTACTTACATATCTGTGTATGCGTGTTGTTTGTTTGTTCCTGCTGAAGGCCTATTGAGCCGAAACGTCGTTCTAATCTGTGTCGTCTATTAACCACGTAAAGCTTTTACCATACCATTTGTTCTATCATTTTTTTTTTCAATTTTCCCTCACATTCAGCTTTACTGCAGCTTAGCATTTTTATGAATTGATTTGCATTTCTTTGCCTTAGCCCTTTAACTTACTGGTCAGGTTTTGTTTTGATCAATGTCAATGGTTTGTTACCTATACACCTTTTAATAATAAATTACCTAATTGGTGAATGTATGGCATACTTTGATAGTGATTTATATAAAACAATATAAAAACAAACCTATCATTTACCTGGAAGATCAATGATAGCGACATATACGTCTGTTATTTGCATGCTATTTTATTTAATATCTCACATAATCTCTTTCAGTTTAGGTCTTTTTCTGTTAGTGTAAGTAGCATAATTAGTAATGATGTTAAGATATATAAGGAATTAGTTACTTTAATCGTATAATCCGTTGACATTTGTGCCGGGGTTTGATGAATTAACAATGTAGACATGTGTCGTGAACAGTATTAGTTTAGTAGTATTAGCCTCTGTAAGTGATAGTTGATTATGGATTTCTCAGCGCCCCTTGAAATGTATTTTTTTTTTCTTTTATTTTCTTTCGTCGTGTAATCTCTTTCTCCGTGAATCTACTGCTTCTTCTTTGAGGTGAACTTTTAGAGTGTTTCCAGAGATTGCGGTCTGCAGCTATGTCTTCCCATGCTGCTGGGTTTATGTTTAGAGTCTTCTTGTCGCGTTTACACACATCTACAAATATACGTTTTGGGCGCCCCCTAGTTCTTTTACCATCTGCCTGTTGTCCGTAGAGTATATCTTTAGGTATTCGGCCATCTTTCATACGGTGTACATGGCCAACCCAGCTTAACCTACATTGTTTGAGCAGCGTGTAGATATTCAGTAGTCCTGTGCAAGTCATGACCTCCACGTTTGTCACTTTATCCTTCCAGGTGATACCAAAAATATATCGTAGACATCGCATAAGGAATGCCTTTAGCCTTCTCTCCTGCTTTACATATATTGTCCAAGATTCGCTATCATACAGGAGGATGCTAATTATGCAGTCATTGTACACTGCAGCTTTTGTTTTAATTGTCAGTTTGCTGTTTTGCCAGACACGCCTAGAAAGACGGGCAAAGGTGGTAGCAGTTTTTCCAATTCGAGTGCCAATTTCTGTATCTAAAGATAACCTGTTGCTGATGATAGACCCCAGGTATTTATACTGCTCCACGATATCAAGTTTATAGTTGTCGATGGAGAATGCAGGTGTTGCTTCGACGTCCTGACCGAGTATATTTGCTTTCTGCAAGTTTATCGTCAGACCGAAGTCTCTGCACGCATGCGAAAATTGATGTACCATGCTCTGGAATTCTCCATGACTGCGTCACAAGTGCAGCGTCGTCAGCAAATAATAGATCTCTAATAGAGATATTGATCACGCCCTGAACAGTATACGAACATATAAAAAAATATCACCAGGGTTAAAAGTAAGAATAGCTAAATGTTATATCTCCTCAATATTCCTGTATGGTGCAGAAACACGGATATTAGACAATAAAACATAACAGAAAAAAATTGAAGCCTTTTAAATATGGATTTATAGATGAATAGGTAGAACTGAATTGAAAGATAAGAGAAAAAAATATGAAGTTTTAAAACAATTGAAATTAAAAGAGAAACTGCTAAACACTATTATAACAAGGCAAATGCAATTTTTGCGGCATGTTAAAAGACACGACAGCCTACTAAAAGTAACTTTGGAAGGGAAAATACAGGGTAATAGAGGCAGAGGCAGACCACGACTAGCATGGACGAGTAACGTCAAAAGATGGACAAGTCAAAAAATGACAACCTGCACCACCAAAACAAGAGACAAATCGGAATGGCGCTCGATAGGGGCCAACCTTCGATGCTGAGACGGCACTCAAGGATGATGAAATATGGTAGGCAGAATACGTTCAAAGAAGACATCGATACATACGTTATGAGCACGAGTAGGATGACGATGGAGATGATGGCAACAAGGGCATTCATCTGGTAGAAATCACAATACTACACCCATGGCTGTATACTGAGTGACGCGAGACAGTGATAAGAAAAGTGGAGGCGGGTTCTGTATACAGGCAATGTATAGAGTCATTGTAGACGTCAACAATACCTAGTCACCTTTGTCAACGTCCTTGGATATTCGAGAGCACGGAGAAATGAAGGAGTGGACCCGTTATCTAACTGTGCTGTCGCTGGTAACGATCAGCTGGGACACCAAGACGCCATGAATGCCTACCGAGATGAGGGAAAAGCGCTAGTCTTCGATAACCAGCAGTCCCATGTGTCTCCTTTTGATGAAACAGATGGTAGTTACGATGGGTACACCCAGAATCGAGAGACTTAGTGGGCGTATAAGAGAACTTACCAACTAACACAGAACTGGAATCGTCATCGCTGGACACTGCAGAACTTGCTGAGAAGAGTATATGTGCACATATGGACAGGTTCGGGGTATAATAAACTGCAAATAACTCAACACATTGTTTTGTACTCGATGAAAGCTTTTGTCGAAACGTCATAGTTTGTCTCGTCGCTCTAAGGTTTAGCTGCTTAATACCATTATATGTTTATTGTTTATATTTCCTGCAGCTCAACTCGGGGTCCCTCAAAATATTTAAAGTATGAGACATCATCATCATCAAGTACCGGGCCTGCTGGCGTAGGTGATCATGTCTCTCCATATCTTTCGATCACAAATGTTATTTATCATTTCTGTTGGTGACATTCTGCCAAGCTATTCTCTTAAGCTGTCCTGTATATTTTCTCTTTGTTTCCCTCTATCTCTTCGTCCCTCAAGTTTCCCAGTTATTACAATATATTCCAGCTGTTCTCTTCTCATTACATGGCCACAAATGATGGTTGTTTCTTCCTAATATTGTAAATTAGCTCTCTTTTTACTATGGCCTCTTTCAGAATGTTTTCATTACTTTACTTACTTCTGTAAGACCACATTTCTACAGAATCCAGTTATGTTCTTGTCTGTTGTCCATGATTCACATCCATATGTTATGATTGGCTCTACACGGCCATTCTGCATCTCAGCTCTGTTGTACATCTTCCGTCTGAAGGTAACAAAGTTCCCAAATATTTATATATTAGATATACTGTATTATATTTATATATGTGCCTAGCTCTAATTATATCTATGCCTACTCAGTTATGTGTTTCCTGTAACTTAACGCACAGCATACAAATAAATGTACCTGCTTCTATCGAATACAGTTTAAATGTACACGTTTTTCTTCTTGTTAAATCGATGCTGGCTAATTTCGAATTTTTGAATCAGCCAAATAATGTTAAATCTCATCATAAACTAGACTGCCGATACATATTTATAATATACAAGCTAATATGAAATGATTCAGTTATACTTTGTCATTTAAAATCTTCATCGGACACCAAGTTACCTTTCCGATGCTGCATTTTATGTTTTCATTTGTTGTTTTTTTTTGGAGATGTTAATGCCACTTTACGTCTTTTCATGCAGTTTAGTAGGTGTTGTTGTGTATTTTTAATTTTTAAAGTTTTGTTCTTGTTGAAAAGCTTCTATCATGGCTGAATCTACCAATGTTTGGCACACACATTCATACGTGAAATAAAATCATTATCATCATCGCGTGCCTTCTCCGCAACGAAGGTTGGCTACCATGGATCGCCATTCTACTCTGTTTCTTGCTTTGATAGTACAGGCTGACATAACTTGAATTGTCCATCTTTTGATGTTAATCGTCCATGTTAGCCTTGGTCTGCATCTGCCTATTTTACCTTGTATTTTTCCTTCCGATATTACTTTTAGTAGGCTGTACGTCTCTTAACATAAAATTTCATTGCCCCAAAAATGTCATTTGTCTTGTCTTAATTGTATTTAGTCTTCTACCTTCTACCTTTTAGCTCCCAGTGGAGCATAGGTCTTCAACAAACACGTTCCAAGTCGTTCTGTTTTTTTCAATTCTTTTAAGATCATTCCATGTCTTCCCCATCATCTTCATCTCTGCTTCGATCTGTCTTCTCCAAGAATTCCTTGGTCTTCCTCTTTGTCTTTTCACCTGGGGATTCCATAATAGGGCCTGTTGTGTAATACTCTTAGCTGGCTTCCGTAGTGTGTGTCCTATCCATCCACATCGTCTTCGCTGTATCTCTTTATCCACTGGTATTTGACCGGTACATTTCCATAATTCCACTTTAGTGACTTTGTCCTGCCATTTCCATCCCTTTATTCTGCGCAAGCATCCATTAATGAAAGTCTGTACCTTCGTGATTGTCAATTTTGTTATTCTCCATATTTCACAGCCATATAATAGGATCGACTTAACATTTGAGTTGAACATTTTTATTTTTGTATTTAGTCAAATTACTTTGGATTTCCATATGTTTCTCAGTGCAATGAAAGCTCCTCTTGCTTTTGATATCCTTATTTTGGTATCATTTTCAGTTCCTCCCTCTTTATCTATATTACTGCCCAGATATATGTAAGATTGTACGTCTAGTAGAGGTATTTTTCCTAGATTTATTTGGTTATTGCAAACTGCATTATTTCTCATAATGTTGGTCTTATCTCTATTAATCTTTAGTCCTTGCTGTTGTGATCTCTCATCTAATATACTCATTTTATCCTGCATCTGTTGATAGCTGTGTGATAAGAGAGCTATGCCATCAGCAAATAATAAATCATCAAGTTCTTTGGTCAGTGAGCACTGGATCCCATTTCTGTTATTTTGAGTTATTTTCATAATCCAATCAATAACCAGTAGAAAGAGAAATGGAGACAGAAGGCATCCTTGCCTTACTCCTGTTCTTATTTCAAATGTTTCTGTAAGCTGTCCTTCATGCACCACACTACATTTTGTTCCTTAATACATTGTTTTTATCAGGTTAATAAACTTTATGGGGATTCCGTAATGACTCAGCAACTTCCAAAGCATTCTTCTGTCTAAACTATCAAATGCCTGTTCGTAATCTATGAATCCAATGTAAAGTGGGGAATTTAGTTCTAAAATCTGTTCAACTATTATACGTAGAGTAGTTATTTGATCAGCACATGATCTGTTCTCAGATCCTGGCACTGATAGTAGCATATCTATCTATTGTCCTTTCGAGCCGAAGACGGCACATAGGGCAGAACCACAATCTCAAAAACAAAAACCTTGCGTGCCAAAGTGGCACATATTGCAGAGGTCACTGCTCTAAAATATATGGCACTGTTTCCATAACAATACTTTTTACAATGACAGCTTGTCAAGCCATCGATCAACCTCCTTAGTCGCCTCTTACGACATGCCTGGAAGGTCACAGTGTCACTATTCTTTACTTCCCTCATAATGAAGACCCGGTAACACACAGGAAGATAGTAGCATAATTCCCCTATAATTTGTGCACTCCTGTAAACTTCCTTTCTTTGGTAGTTTGATCATATAACCTTTTCTCCAGTCTTTAGGTATTTCTTCCCTCTCACAAATTTTATCCAATAGATCATGTAAAATCTTGGTAGAGTTGTTAATATCTGCTTTGATGGCTTCCGAAGGAATTTCATCTGGTCCTGTGGCTTTACCATCTTTTAATAGTTTGATGGCTTTCATTATTTCTTATTTGCTTGGTTTTCCGCAGTTAACGTGTAACTCTCCTCTGCTGGTAGTATATCTGGAGGATTATTTGAACCGGGTCTGTTCAAAAGTTCTTCAAAGTGCTCTTTCCATCTCTTCATTTGTTCCCTTATATTACTAAGCAGATTTCCTTTCTTATCTTTGATAAAGGCGTTGATCTGTTTGTATTTTCCACCTAATTTCTGTGTGCTGTTGTACACTTCTTTCATATTCCCTTTATTTGCTGCTTCTCTTTCCTGGTTGACGGATTAACTTTATCTTTATTTGACTTCTTCATGTTTGTGATTTTCGGCTTAATTTTTTTACAGTATGGGATAGCCAATCCCATGACTAACCCTCCTTTCTCGCCTCTTACGAACATGCCTGGTAGGGTACAGCGCCGCTATTCTTTACTCCATTTTCGGGCCCCGGCAGCGCACGGGCTAATTGTATTTAGTAGTTCTCTTTTTATTTTCAGCTGTTTTAAAACTTCATAGTTTGTTATCTTTTGTTTCCATTCAATTCTACCTATTCTTCTATAAATCCACATTTCAAAGGCTTCAATTTTCTGTTCTGTTTTCTTGTCTAATGTCCATGTTTCTGCACCATACATGAATATTGAGAAGACGTAACATTTTGCCATTCTTAGTTTCAGCCCTGCTGATATGTGTTTTGTTGTTAGTATATTTTTCATGGCATTAAAATTACTTTTTGCCATACCAATTTTTTTTTTATTTCAGTTTTGCATTTTCCATCATTGGTTATAGTATGTACAAGGTAGTTGTAGCTCTGGACTGTCTGCAGATGTATTCCCTCAACTGTGATATTGAATTGTAGGTCTTGAGAATTGTCTTTGTTTATGATCATAGTTTTAGTCTTTTTGATATTCATTTCTAGTCCAATTTTTTCTTGTTATGTTTATCACATTAAGCAATTGTTGTAGGTCTTTAGGATTTGCTGCTAGTTGAACCTTATCATCAACATATCTTAGGTTATTAATTATCTTTACATCAATGTTTAGGCCTGGCATCTCTGAGATGTTTTTAAAGATTTGCTCAGTGTATAGATGGAACAAGCTTGGTGATAGGATGCATCCTTCCCTTACTCTTCTTTTTATGTCCATGGTTGTAGAGTTCTCCTTGTTATATATTATTATTGCTTTTTGCTCCCAATACAAATTACATATTAGTCGTATGTCTGTGTCGTCTAGATTTATATCCTTTAGGCAGTCTATGAGTTGGTTATAGTGTATTATATCGAAAGCTTGGTGTAGTCTATAAAGCTGGCATATATTGGTGTGTTTACTTCTGTGTACTTTTCAATCAATGTTCTCATGCTAAATATGGCTTCTTTTGTCCCACTGTTTTTCCAAATAAATAATAATACATAATATAAATAAAATAACTGCACTTATTGCTGCTGCACACTTCTGATTGAATCTACTACCTACGCTCTGTAGCGCACGACTATCCCGGTCAGCTCACCGTCTTCTGGATCCATAACAACACCATACATCAGAATCCTGAAAGAAATATATGAAATATACAGTTGTATTTAATTTAAAATGATAAAAAAACGTAATAAAAATGTGATAGTATTATATATGTATATTTTTTTTCAATCCATGTCTGTTTAGGTTATTACAAAAATAAAAAATACCCAGCTGACAGTAAGTAGAAATATCGATAGTAAAATAGATAACATTAGAGAATCATAAAATGTATATACTTGCATTAGAAATTAACAAAACAAAATTCAACCACACACTAGGAGATGATATATGCATACAGTTTAGAGGTAAGAGAACAATTATGTTAGAATCTACATTCAAGATGGAGCCGCGATAGCTCAGTGGTTAGTGAACTGGACTACAAAGGACAAAAGGTAGGGTTGATCCCAACCGACGGCGGCCTGTTCACCCAGCCTTTAATGGGTATCGGATTTCTTTCTGGGAAAATAAAGCGGCACGGGCGTAATACCGACCACATTACCCCAACAATCATGTTGTCGAATGTCTGTAAACGTTATGGTCACTAACACCATATTCCCGATAAGCCACTTGGCATGACGGGGGTACTTTACTCTTTTTTTTTTATATGCATTTAAGACACAGGGTCTGTGTTGAACATTTACAAGTTTATAGCACGAGTGTTCCCCTAAATGTTTACTTCATTGTCAGGAGTAATTTAACAATGCCCGGCAAATTACAATCCCACACTGACCCCACCAAGGCCTGCTCCTTTTCAGTGGGATGGCTTTGCATAATTAACTAGCGATGGAAAGCAAAGACTGGCCAGCCCGTTCTACACCCGAGAAAGACCACAGTCTGCTATATCATGTCAAGACTGACCAGCCCTTCATATACCGAAGAAAGACCCACACTGTGGTCTAGTACGTCAAGACTGGCCAGCCTTTCCAATACCCAAGCAAGACCCACAGTCCTCTCGAACAAGTCAAGACTGCTCAGTCGTTCATATACCCAAGCAACACGACCACATCATCATGCTCTAGCAAGTCTAGACTGCCAAATGCATCTTACATTCGAACGGGATCACAGCCTGTCAAGCAAGTCAAGACCACAGTCTGTCTAGCAAGTCAAGACAACAGTCTGTCTAGTGTGTCAAGACCACAATATGTCTAGCAAGTCAAGACCACAGTCTGTCTAGCAAGTCAAGACAACAGTCTGTCTAGCAAGTCAAGACCACAGTCTGTCTAGCATGTCAAGACCACAGTCTGTGTAGCATGCCAAGACCACAGTCTGTCTAGCATGTCAAAACAACAGTCTGTGTAGCATGCCAAGACCACAGTCTGTCTAGCATGTCAAAACAACAGTCTGTGTAGCATGCCAAGACCACAGTCTGTCTAGCATGTCAAGACCACAGTCTGTGTAGTAAGTCAAGGCCACAGTCTGTCTAGCAAGTCAAGACCACAGTCTGTCTAGCAAGTCAAGACAACAGTCTGTGTAGCAAGTCAAGACAACAGTCTGTCTAGCAAGTCAAGACCACAGTCTGTCTAGCAAGTCAAGACAACAGTCTGTCTAGCAAGCCAAGACCACAGTCTGTCTAGCATGTCAAGACCACAGTCTGTGTAGTAAGTCAAGGCCACAGTCTATCTAGTAAGTCAAATCCACAGTCTGTCTAGCAAGTCAAAGTGCTGAAAATGGAGGTAACCTGTCAAGATGCACACCGCATCAATCAGGATGCCACGAATTAACGATATAGAGTATGTATATAAATGCGAATCAATATCGCACTCAACCTGTGATGGACAATCAGGCAAGTGCAGTGTCTGACCATCAGCCTCAAATAAGCCCACAAAAACTTTATTATTAAAATTTGTACAAGAAAATACAACGCAGATATAGTCAATAATTCAGGCGAGCGAAAAATAGAGACAATCACGCTCTGGCACATCTATAAAGAGAGAGAGAGAGAGAGCGAGAGAGAGAGAGAGAGAGAGAGAGAGAGAGAGAGAGTTATGTAATCGTTCCATAAATGTAGTATTTTATCAGAAAGTGCTTATTAATTAATTTCCATAATGGGGACTCGTTGGTCTCGAGGCAAGACGCCGACCTCGAGACAGAGAGGTTTTGCGTTCAAATCCCGGTTACAGCAGTTGGAATTTTTATATATGATTTATCTCTGCGGCAACCACCTCTGATCTCAGAAGCGAGGCTCGGCTTGAAACGTCAATTACTCATCGGCGTAAAAAAGTATGAGTACCTCCGGAGTCGCCTGTGCGGCGAGGGACGCCTGTGCACACGGCTGCCAGTGAATAATGGATTAATACGCAACATTCAGTTCCTAGTCTCTAGGGACTTCGTCAGAGGGAAAATCTGGCGAAAAAAAAATCCATAATTTTCTGTTAAGTAACTCATTCATCGTCGACTTATGTTATATGAGCTCAAGAACACGTCTTCAACTTCTTTGGTTATACAGAATCAAAGATATAAATACTTATATTATTGACATTACTCTCTAATTTGAGAGTGTATATTAAGAAAACAATTGAAGCATTCATTTTGATGACACAGTAACATGAATTGATAATACATACCTTAGGAAGACACAATATAATAGATGGGGATCCATTGTTCGTTGTATAAGAGTGTAGTTATAATGGTTTATGTTATAGCTACTCATTTTAATTAAGCGTACTCGCACAATAAATACAATAAATAAGACTAAAACTATTCAGACAGATTGAACAATCTATTTATATTATTCAGGAACGTTCAATACATTAGTCTGTGAAGTTAGAGAGATCTGAAAGCTTCATTATCTCCAAAATTCATATTTTAGTTATAAAACAAGTCTATGAGATGTCAATTAAACATATCTTTATTGACCTTGTTAAACTTGTTTTATCTGTTATCCTAGTATACTAACATCAACGGAACAGAGACAATGGATATGAAGATGGTGAGCAACGTTAAATATCACATTAGTAGCAGTCGATGATGAGTAATATACACTAATACATGACAAAAATAAGACCTACAAAAACACTTAAATTCAACAGCACATGCACAACATACAACATGACAATCAATATAGACAAAACAGAAGTCATGAATGTCGCCAAAATTAAACAGAACATCAAAATAACTATATAAGGCAGGCAACTATAACAAGTAGTAGAATTTAAATACCTAGGGCGTTTAGTGACAAACGATAATTCACAAACAGCAGTGATCGAATCAAGATGCAACAAAGCTTGTCAAATCATTGGACATATATTACCACCTTTATCCAACAAGGAAATAACAAGAGGCAAAACGAGCACTATACAATACAATCAACAATAAGATAAATAACCACAACTAATATGAAATGTGTCAGACGAATGACAGGCAACAGTTTGAAATATACGATTAGAAATGAAGAACTAAGAAAACAACCATGAATAGCCCCTGTTATAGAATATATAAAGAAACAACAGATACAATGGTGTGGCCACGTGACAAGGCAGAGTAATCAAAACACAACACATCGAGCCCTCAACATTGCGAGAATACCATACCAAAGGGTCGACCAGGATGGATCGATGGAATATTAGAAGTACCAGAAAATATAACAACAGCAGAAGCGAACAGAAGAGCAAAAGTCCGCAAATTATATCTCCCCTCGACGATGAAAGGCAAATGAGGAAGGAAAGAGGTAGAAGATGTAAAGTGTTAGATAGTGTGAATAAGACGTCTATTCTATTTATTTACTTATTTACTAAGCGTGCATTAATAAAATAATATTAAAAAAAATGATTTTATTAGTTATTTGGTTATCCATAACCAAATAACCAAATAAGTAATAAAATAATTTTAAAAAAGCTATTCAGCATGAACTCAGTAATGGGGCCGGCTGGGGGGGGGGGCATAATAGGAGTGGTGAGAACAGTTTGATTGCTGTCGTTACCGCAATGTGCTACCCATGCAGAGTTTCAGCGATTAGAGAATCATCCAATTTGAGTAGATAAGCGCTCAAGCAGGTCCTCCTTTGTAACAGATACATCATCATCATCATCATCAATTACCGTGCCTACTGGCGTAGATGATTATGTGTCTCCAGAACTTTCGATCTCGACAGTTATTTAATATTTATTTTGTTGACCTTCTGCCAAGCCATTCTCTTGAAGTTGTCTGGATTTTTGTCTCTTTGCTTCCCTAAATCTCTTCGTCCCTCAATTTGCCCAGCTGTTACAATATATTACAGTTGTTCTCTTCTCATTACATGGCAACAAATGATGATTGTTTCTTCCAAATATTGGATATTAGCTCCCTTTTTACTTTGCCATCTTTCAGAACGTGTTCATTACTCCTCAATGCTGTCATGGTATTCTCAATATTATTCTTTAAAACCACATTTATACAGCCTCCAGTGATTTTCTTGTATAGTGTTTTATTGTCCATGATTTGCATTCATAAGTTAATACTTCATCTATATAACATTTAAGAACTCGTTTTCTTGTTTCTACTGTCAAAACATAGATTGTACAGTATCTTACTCATTTATTTTAGCTGCTTTCTCCTGAACAATTCTGCATCTCACCTCTGTTGTATACCTACCATCTGATCTTAATAATGGTCCCAGATACTTAAATGCATTTACCTGTTTTAATAATGTACCATTTGTCTTTATTGTGCATTACGGTGATGTCTTTTTTTTGTTGTTACCCTTACTTCTATATTTTTGCTATTAAGCCAAGTTCTTTATTTTTTGCCTTCCCTCACTATGTTTAACATTTCTTGTATCTTATTTTTCACTCTCAGCTATTAAGACTGTATCATCAGCATATCTTATATTATGACCTCCGATTGTCATTTCAGGCATGTCTCTTATGGATCTTAAAATAGTCTCTCTATGCATATTAAATAAATCCTGAGACATTACTCATGTATGACATTTGTGACAATCGGATATACATACCTAGTTAAAAGAACAAATTACCAAATGGAAGTTTATCTTGCGCATATGTGAATCACAGATAAGAGACATCAACATTTGATTGTGTGGATAATTTGCGTTCTCAAATATTTGGATCATGTCTTGAACCGTAACGTCTAACACGAATGAGCAATTATGACTTTTGCTGACGTGAAGAAACGTAAATTGAGTAGCTACGGTCACGTGTGCTATTCATTTGAGTTGACTATAATAATTTTATGGGGATGAGAGGTGGGTAAGAAAGTGGAGGGGGGTAGCTTATAGAAATGAGTAGTTCAGATTTCAACGACTCTAGCTTAGAGACAAGGGGGTATTGTGCCTGGTTTGAGCCTCGGTAAGCTATAATGACTAATATACTAGTAAATGAATGAGTGTAATATTGAACATTGAGTAAAATAAATGAGTGAGTGCAATAATAACATTTGTTCTGCTTGACGATCTTTCACATTTTTTTTCATTTGATTTTTATTAAACTATGGTTGTTTGGCCGCTTTTACTACATGAAAGATTGCCGCACACTAAAGATATACTTTGTGGACAACTAGCAGGTAGCAAAAGAGCTAGAGGTCACCTTAAACTCCAGGGTATAGACGTTTGTAATCGTGACATGGAGATTATGAACATAAACCCTGAGCCTTGGAAGGAATAACTGTAGAGATCAATCTTTGGAAAGACTCTAAAGCTTCAGCGCAGGCAAGAAGCAGACAGATTCATAGAAAAAAAGAGAATACACGGTGAAGGAAGAGACATTTAAAAAAAATATTAATAAAAGGCATATGCCCATAGTCAACAATGACTGACGAATGATACTATTGTAAAATATATTGATTTAAAAATTGTTCTGTAAATCTACACCGGTGGTGTCCCTTTGTATATCTGATATCTAATAACAAATGTTCACTCCCATATGTCAAACATATCTGTCCATCCCGTGAAGATCTAGTTTTCAATCTTTCAGTAGCAGACATGAACTACATTTAGCCATGGACATAATAGCAATCTTAAAGTGGTATTCATGTATCAAGAGTACACATCGATCTTTCAAGAAGAAGGCGTTGAGAATACATCGGGTATGTGCTGAGAATGAGAGTAGAAGGACTTCCTAATCAGGAATGTAAGTGGAAACCATCTGGTAAAGGTAAACAAGTTGAACCAACACTCGCTACACAGATCAATTACTATGTAAGGTTTAAAAATGGTAGTAAGAAACCACAAAGACCTACAAGAACTAGCCGCAAATCGTGAATCGTGGAGAATTAAAACTTCCGCCGTATGTGCCATCGTCGATCTGAGAGCAAACTATAGTGAGTTAATGAAGCATCTTAATAAAACTGTGGGGCTTGCACTTCAACATGTACATGATTTTAATCGAAATAGCAAACCGTTTTTGTGTTTATAAATGTCATTATCATCATGCGTCATATCGATCGACATAGGTGATCATGGATTTCCATACAGAATCATCTTATCAATTATGATGCTGAATGTTTTCTATGCCACACTAAGCTTTAGAAAAATATACTACCTGCACTTGTAATACGTTTGTCTTTTCAGTATAAATGCTTGTTTAATGAAATCGTGAGGGTAAGTAAACTGATATTAGACTTCTTGTTTTTAGTAATAAACTATGCTTTTTTTCGTGTTTTTATTTTTTTGCAGCAAGTTATAATTTTATTTTTAACTTTTACCTTTACTTTGTAACCTGTGTCAATGGTTCCACATTTATAGAGAACTAGTGCACGAAACAATTAATGGGGGAAACTGGTAAACTACTTTTACGGCTTTTAGTTTGTAAAGAAGACTTTAAAAGTGTGTGTGGGGGGGGGGGAGAGGGTGTATTAGAGGTTCATCTGTCTCAGTGCAGCAAGGACCCGGGGCCCAACATAAGCTACGATGATTTTGTATAAACATTGGAAGAATTAATCGTTTTTTTAATGATGTAACTCTCCCCTGATCTCCTTGGTAGTGAGATTCCATGCCTAGTATCTCTCAGGTCTTTTCTCTTTTCACTGATACTGAAAGGTGTCGTGATTTATATCATTTGTCGTTCTTGAATTGCTCGAACTGTCTGAATTAGTTATTTTCCTTTTTTGTTACGTGTCTCTATCACTGCATCTATCCATCTTTTCCTATGTCATCCTCTTGGTCTTTTTCCATGCATTATCAAGAAGAACGCCCTTGATGGTGATTGGTGATGATTCATTCTGACCAGGCGGCTCAACCATTTAAATTGTTGTTGCTCTATATTCTTGGCAGCGTTTTATTCCTACCATTTGTCTTATGGTTTCATTTGGTATTCTATCTCTTCTTGTGTTGCTTGTTACTTTTCTCAAACATTGCATCTCACAAGTATTGATCTTTCATAAATGCGATTTAGAAATAGTCCATGTTTGACTTTCATAGCACAGAGTTGGTATGAAAATGTTATTTATCATTTGTTGTTAAGCTGCTATAGAAATGTCCCTCTCGGATAACGGCATTAAACGTGACATCCCGCGTGCACTCATGCAACTACTGAAAAAAATGTGCTTCTGTCCGGGCATATATGTCAGTAGAACCCTACCCACACAGTGGATCCCAGACCATGCTAAAGGTTCTTGCACGTAGGTCTGGGGCTTCGGTAGCCTAGTTGGGAAAACATCCCGTCCGGGCTACCGATATTACTCTTGTAGGTGGGAAATGCCGCCTAGAATCGTGAGTTTCGATGCTTGAAGCGACACTATCTAGAAGTCTTCGAAAACTTATGGATAGGCGGTCAAGCACATGTAGGTAAAAACTCGCGTGCTAAGACAGGGATTTAAGTCTCATACTTTATCTTTACGTAAACTAAGTCTGGATTCTCCTCCGATTTTGTTTAGATTCTCGAGGCTTTGGATTCTATCAGAGCACTTGTTGATTCGCCCAGTGTACAGTGATAATGATCTTAACAATAAACAAATTGTAAAACACTACTGTGCCTTTTAAAACATTGAGCTCGTTTTAGAGAATCACATTAATGTATGAAAGCAATGTTTCTCACAGCGTAATCATCATCATGTGCCATACCAGTTGGCGTGGGCGATCATGTCCTTCCACAATCTTCTATCCATAGTGCATCTTATCAGTTCTGTTGTTGACTGTTTTCCATGCAATGACACCAAACTATGCAATATTATCTCTTTTTGCCGTCCGCGATCTCTCTTTCCTTTTATTTTTCCAGTTGTAACCAAGTTTTTCAACTTTCCTCTTCTCATGATGTGCCCGAACAATGTTGATTGTATTTTTCTGATGTTTTTTTTAGGAGCTGCCTTTTGGGTTCGCTTCTTTAAGAACTTCCTCATTGGTCTTTTTAGCTGTCCAGGTAACTTGCAACATTCTTCTGAGAAATCCCACCTCTGTGGCCTCTAATAGTCTTTTCATTTGTTTTTCTACTACCCATGATTCGTTTCCATAGGGCAGAATAGCTTCTATATAGCACCGATGAACTCTCTTTCACATTTCTATTGACATAGATTTGTTGTATAAGATATTTTTTCATTTTCTAAAATGCTTTTTTGGCCTGAGCTATTCTGCTTTGTATTTCCGTGGTGCATCTTTCATCCGATGTTATTATTGTGCCCAAGTATTTGACGCGTTGCACTTGTCCTGATTTGTCCTGTTTATTTTTATGCTGCATGCTGGTGATGTTTGTTTCTTCGAAATGACCATTACTTCTGTTTTCTTACTATTCAGACTGAGACATTTCTTGCTGCTTTCTTTTACTATTATGTCTATCATTTCTTGTAGTCCATTCTCTGTCTCTGCTATTAAGACTGTGTCATCCGCATATAGCAAAGTATTTATGCTGTGACCGTTGACTTCAATTCCTTGTTTGTCTACTATTGATCTCATAATATGTTCGTAATATATAGCGTCAAGACATGGTTGATAAATGACCTATTAGAATAATATATTATTATTCTTGTTCTCCTTTATCCAAACCTTGCGGGTCGTTGACATTCCACTGACAAATTTCGTCAATATTCCTCATGCATGCTTCAAGCTTCATCAATGTTCTTCGTGTATGCTTCATACTTAATCAATATTCTTAATTTCTGATTCATACCTCATCAATATTGTTCATTTATGCTTCATAGATAAAATAGATACAAAGCCCCGTCACGTCAAGTGCCGTATAGGAAATATGGTGCTAGTGACCATAGATTTTACAGACCTTCAACACATGATTTTTGCGGTAATGTTTTCGGTATCACGACCATGCCGCTTTACTCTCCTTGTAAAAAATCTGGTACCCATTTAAGGCTGCGTGAACCCGGAGCCGTCGGTTGGGATCGGACCCTACCCCTTGACTTTTGTAGTCCAGTTCCCTAACCACTGAGCTATCGCTTCTCCCATGTGTTTCCACAGTGGAGACCACAATATTGATCGGCTGCTAGGACATTATAGAAATAGATACCACGTCTAACATTGCCGTATATATTACCAATATGGATGAACAAAACAGACATCTGCAATAAGGAATAAAAACGAGACAACTACAGAACTACTTTCTATCTTTTAACGTAAATGACCAGTGTTCTGTAGAGTATATCGTTGAGTGTTACGGGAAACGCAAAGATTAGACAGTCAACCGGCTTACTGTGTAGTGTATGTTGTCTCATTAAATCATATTTGCTAGTCTCCATATTACTCACTTTTCCGTTTTAGTTTGACAGGCTCCTGGCTGCTACATTCAGCGTTTATGAATTCTTGTTGTAGAAGTAAACTTGAATGGTTGTTTTCTATCATTGATACTTCATAAGCTTTTCTAAAACAGTGTTTATAAAATACGATTGTAAAGTTGTACCATTTATGTACAATTGCCTAATGTATCAATGTATATTATATATGTATCATTCGACATCTAAAATAGAATAATGAATTTCGCAAACACAACAGAAGAAGTAACAATTACATACATTTAAAAATTAATGGATATAACAACCGGAATTAAAAAGTGATCCATTGTGTTACTCATGTTGTTATGTGTTTGTAAAACATAACATATACATAGAATATCTGGAACTTCAATGAAAAGACAGACAAAAACGATATCTGAAATACGATGCGGCTACAATGAGGCAAACAATGACAAAATGGTGTCACTCCAATGGTCACATACTAATATAGATGATTGTGTAGAGAACTCGAATTGCAACGACCTATAGATGGACAACAACACACTCGTGTTTCTGTTCACATTTCTTTGTCTGAGCAGCGTGAATGAGATTGTGTTCTTGGAGTTCTGCTGAGATAGAGAATCATCAAGAAATGAAATTAGATAGCATGGGAATTGATCTCTTGTTTATGAAAGAAAATTGTGACACAAACTCGAGTTATACTATGTGCATCATATATAACATTAAGTCCTGCAGATGATTAACTATCCTGTAACGTGCTAAGGCCCCACTAATCATGTCGATGCTCAGATGTCGAAGAGTAAGATGGGCGGGGCATATCCAGCGAATGGAAGAAAAGCGCATCCCCAGGCAAATACTATATGGCGAACTAACACACGGAAAATGACAAATATGCAGACCTAAACTACGATATAGAGATATATGTAAATCATCTCTGAATGATTTCTTCATATGTGAATATGACTGGGAACATCCCACGTTCATCAACGCACATCATGGAGAGCATGTATAAGGAACCGTATAACATCATTTGAGATTGTGCTAAGGCAAACCTTAGAATAGAAAAGACTCATGAAAAAGGTTGGAAAACACTGTGGACCAGTAGGCCTGACTTGTTCATTCTGTGACCGCGTGTGTTTGTCAAACATTGGTGTAATTAGCCACAAGAGAAGTTGTTCGACAAAAAAAAAATTCTCAAAAAAAATAATACACAGTGACCACCACTTGACCATCTGACAAGACGAAAAGGGTCATAGTGACATTAAGTGGTACGTTATTCTTTGTTTATATTCAGTTTTCTTCACGCGACTGAAATATGAATTGAATTTATAGAATTATATTGAATGTCAGAAGTGTTAGGTCTTGTTTTATCACTTTGAGACAGTGTGTATTTACGACGTTGAATGTTTTATTATATATATTCGTGTCGTAATAATTGGACGCAGATTTAGTGAATTTCCCAAAATTGCTCAAGTGAGTAAACCAAGCTAAACCAAAAGTGTTTTACAAACAGCAGTCACGTGCAGTTTCAAACGTGTCGTGAACTAGAACCAAACTATTTCAAGGTCTATAGTCTTGCATAATGTGTGCACGTCTCCAATCATGCATTTAGAACTGGTAACTCGACACATATATGAACTAATTTATACCACTTCACATATGTCCAGATGGCTGTAGAAGATGTATACTATACTTCGGTAAGGATACATGTTGAGAAGAAGCATATTAGTAGGAGTAAGTGTGACACAACTTTAACAAAACAGTGAACAATTTGTGAATAAACTGCCACTGATGATTCCTCTAGTTACCATAAATAAAGAGCCCCGTTACATCAAGTGACGTATAGGGAATATGGTGGTAGTGACCATAATTTGTGTAGGCCTTCTGCACATTATTAATGTAGTCGGCATTGCGCTTTACCTTCCCAGAAGAAATCCGGTACCCATTTAAGACTTGGTGAACCGGTCATGATCGACCCCGGCCTCTTGTTCCTCTTGTAGACCAGTTCAATAAAATGTGAGCTATCAGGGCTCCCTCTAGTTAAAATGACAATATATAGTAATCGAAACCGGTTTACGTGACTGCACTGTCTGTAAAGATCGATGCCATTCTTCCGTCTAAGATTTGTGTTAAAGTCAAACTCTGCTCATTCAATATTCCACTACACAAATATGATATTTAGATAGAGTGAAGTTTCTAAAGGTATTATTGAGTTCTTTTAATGAGATGTAGAAAGAAACATCTATATGCGATTTCTTTTCTTTATGATTTTTCTACAGTCGTTCACTGTAAATGATGATGCAGCCTTTAAACATAAATACTCGTACAATAAGTCGTTACAACCGTTTCAAAAAATTACCAACGTCCTGTTGTTGATAATTATAATATGCAAGTATGTGATGCGTTAGGTTAGAACCACTGTAAGTAAACAACTAAAATAACTACGAATCGTTACGTTTTCTCAGTTTAACATTATCTAAATAAAGATTTATGAAACGTGTCTATATACCCAAGCCTACTCATCATATTGTAGCGACTTGATCTAGACACATATAATATAGTGAATAATGATACTGTATGCGGTGAGATACTGTCATAAATATATAAACATCACCTACATCAATCAAACTACAGCCGTAGAAGAGGTCGAAAGTAGAATCTTAAAGGAAACGTTTCACTAAATCCATCTCACCTGTCAAGTTATGAAAGGAGATCTCAGCAGACACCGCCACGTAACAAGGCCATCACCTGTGTGAGACACACACAAATCATCACATTAGAAAGTGGCAAATATGGTATAAAACCAGGGCTAAAAAAAAGAATAGCAAAAAGTTACATCTTCTCAATATTCCTGGGTGGTGCAGAAACATGGGGATTAGACAAGAAAACAGAACATAAAATTGAAACCCTTGAAATGTGGATTTGTAGAAGAATAGGTAGAATTGGATGGAAAGAAAAGAAATGACGAAGTTTAAAACAACTAAACACTAAAAGATAATTACTGAAGACAATTAGAACAAGACACATGAGATTTGTGGGGCATGTTAAAAGACACAACAGCCTACTAAATTAATTTTTTGGAGGAGAAAATACAAGGTAATAGAGGCAGACCAAGATTAACATGGACGAGTAACATCTAAAGATGGACAAATCAGCCTATGACAATCTACACCATAAAAGCAAGAAACAGAGCGGAATGGCGCTCCATGGTACCCAAGCATCGATGTGGAGACGGCACTCAATAAGGATGCATTATGGAAGGCAGAATAGGCGTAATATGGAACATGACGTATAAATGGTTAAGTGTGGGTCTCGAATTCATCGATCACAAAGAAAGCAAAAAAAGAAAAAAAGAAATATAAAAGATATAAACATAAATTTAAAAAAGGTACATGCCGAGTTTATATTTGACAACTGTAGCCACTAACAACATGCTCCATGAACACAACCTGCTAGCGTGATGAGACCATGTTACTCTTTTATAATAATTAACTTCAAGTAAAACTAACACGAAGCTAAGCATTAAGGTGTTGTTTACACATTCGAGGTCATTTATTGTTATGGCAGGTCCCGCTATGTGGGGTCATCATCATTATTGGATACCGTCTCCGCATCGAAAGTTGGCTTTCATGGAGCGCCATTCCGCTGTCTCTTGCTTTGGTGGTGTAGGTTGTCATAGGCTGTCTTCTCCATCTTTAGATGTTGCTCTTGGTCCACGTTAGTCTTAGTCTGCCTCTCCCTATATCACTCTATATTTTCCCTTCGAATTTTACTTTTAGTAGGCTGTTTTGTCCTTTAACATGCCCCAAAAATGTCATTTGTATTGTTATAATTGTGTTTAGTAGTTATCGTTTAATGTTTTGTTGGTTTCAAACGTCATTTGTTCTCTTTTCTTTGCATCCATTTGTGTGGTAGTGTTGTTACAATCTGATAGTAATTAATTATTTGTATAATAGTAGTTTGTAGAAGAATCATATCATTGGATTACCTGAAACAGTAGACAAATCAAAATAAAAAAATCTCCCCTGGAAATGTTCGCGAGAAAATTAATTGTCATAAGCAGCGGTTTGATCTTTGAATCCTTTTGTAGTGTATGCGTGATTGTTGATTGTTTTCTCTTCAAGTGCCGATAAGCGTCATTTACAATTATTGGGGAAAGTACTGAAAGAGGATAGTTGTTTAAGGTGATAATGAAACAATACAGTTTCCAAGCATTGTATAAAACAGATGTTGGAGTAGGTGAGGTTATTTACATGTAAATTTCCGGTCACTGAATCAATTTTTATTTATCAACACATATGAAATGAGTGGCAGTAGGTTATCTCCATGCGAAATTATTACATTAGCATATATATATGTATATATATAGACCATGTTCATTACTCTAGAATCATAAGTCATCGAAGTCTCAAGTCTACCATTAACTGGTTGATATATTAGCCATATTTGCAAATACTTAACTGAGATCATGAAAAAACATACTATACTGACACAAAATAAGGGAGAACCGTGGAACAAATTGCTAGTAGTTTAACGGTTTTTACACGTTTTCAAAACGAATCCCTTAAATATACTATTGGTCCCCCGGACCCGGAATATAAAAATTAAACGCCCACTATCGAGTATATTTTTTTAAAAACTTTATAAAGAGGTTTCACATTATGTAATCAATATGAATTATAAATACAGTTTAGATGATTTAAAATTTACTAAATTTGAACAGACAAATATAATAAATGCAATCATAGTGTTCAATTTCTTCTTAAGAAATGAAACTGCGTGCATCTAATGTCATTAACATGATACGACTATGCATATGATCACATACACATAAAGAAAAAAAAAACAAGTCATGATTATAATTTGAACAAAATTTTACCTCATTAACAAAGTGTGTCGAAAAAGCTAGAAACATGGAATATTTGAAGCACTAGGAAACATAACAGCCCATAAATTTGGCAGTGACTGTTGTTCTAGGGAACTATCAATGGATATTCCAATGAGCTTGTCTTCATATGATGCATCGAGCCCGAGTACACTTAACTCAGTTCATCATTTCTGACCTTGTTTTTGTTGTTCAAGAAATTAGCATTGATTAATGCTAGCAATGATTAATGCTAGCATTCTGCGGTCACAACAGGGGCGAACCATCAGCTGACCAAGACCTAGCAGGTTTAACTCCCCATCAGTCTCCACAGTTATGAAACCTGCGTCAAAAGAGGCTGGCTAACATAATCAACTAGGTTAGAATCGCCGTGGCCCATGTATTGGTGTCCCTTTCTGATATAGAAGACCTAATAGTAAGCAGTACACACAGGCTGGACAAGTCACACATACAGGCAAACAGAGGCTAGGATCACCGTGGTCCAGGTATTCGTTGCTTTTACTGATATAGAAGACCTAGTAGTTGAAGTACACACTGGCTGGTCAAGTCACACAGACAGGCTAACAGAAGCTATGAACGCCGTGGTCCAGGTATTCGTGGCTTTTACTGATATAGAAGACCTAGTAGTAGCAGTACACACATGCTGGACAAGTCACACAGACAGGCTAACAGAAGCTAAGATCGCAGTGGCCCCTGTATTGGTGGCTCTTGCTGATATAGAAGACCTAGTAGTAGCAGTGCCCACAGGCAGGACAAGTAGTTTCCCCACACAGCCTGGGACAAGACGAGCTCTAAATCGCCCAGTAAAGTCCCAGAATGTTAAGAAAGAAATTACAACCCGCCACACTCAATAACTCTAAGGGATGATGCCCGCATCAACTCGTGGCATTGTGCAAACATACAAAAAGTAAAGTACCCCCGTCTCGCCAAGTGACGTATAGGGAATATGTTATTATTGACCATACATTTTACAGACATTGCCATTTTAGCACATGCTTTTTGGGGTAATGTGTTTCCCAACGCCCGTGCTGCTTTACTTTCCATGAAAAAATATGGTACCTATTTAAGGCTGGGTGAACCCGGAAGCCGTCGTTTGGGTTCGAACCCTGCCTCTTATTGTTGAAACATGAACAACAATAGTGTGCAAGGAGCAGTCAAATACTCAATGAGAAAATTATGCAAATCGTCTAATTATTAAACATTTTCTGATGTACGCTCTTCAAACAACTTCTCATTGGTTCAGTGAAGAACGCTTGTAAAGTTTCTCATTTTTTTTTTATTAACAATAATTTGTTTGATAAGTTCTGTTCAATATTCGACAATGCATCAATACAATAATTTAATCATTGCATGAATTGTGTCATTGAATATTTCAAGTGAGTATATTTAAATGATATATTCATATTCTAAGCCGGCTTGTTGTAGGAGCTACTGAGTTAAGTGCTCTGTGCACACCGTGAGCGGTGTGTCTTATCCGTTTTGATCATGTTGCGATATTCCAATTGTTTACGATGAATGATGATATCGTATGACAGGGAACAGTTGGCTGTGTTCACTTTCTGCGCGGTTTCACCTTATGTCTTTTGGCGTGTGCTGAGACTGCTATGATGGGGACTACAGTTACCTTTCTTTGTTTGGGAGATGAGATATTAATTCGGACGATTACGCTGGCACGGGCGGTTGGGCAATTATGGATTTTAACTCGTTTGCAGTGATACCGGGGCCTTCCATAACAAAATAACCAAATATTTAAATGAGTGAAAATCTCTGACAATTTGGCTAATCAAGATTTTCTGCGAACAGATCCGAACCGTGAAATTGCTTCGTCGTGAGGACTACTTTGTCTCGCCTCTCAATTGTTGTACTAAAGTGCACCTTTTTGTTATATCCCAGTCTATAAGTTGGAGCTATTCAGAAAGGCGTAAGGTATGTTATGTGAAAGAATCTTTCTCTTTATTCATAAATTGATATTTATATATTCTTATAAATATTTATTACCAGTAATAAATCAAAACATTTGAACATACATTCCACATCGTTTTTTTCTAACTAATTAATTGTAACTAATTAAATTTTTAGCATTAGAACTAGGGGGATATATAATAGGAAAACAATGTATTTCCACAAACGTAACTTTTGTATCAACGAGTTATCATTATAAAGTGCCGGGCCTGTTGGCGTAGGTGATAATGTATGTCCAAAACTCTCGATCAGGACAGTTATTTATCATTTCTGTTGTTGACCTTCTGCCAAGCCATTCTCTTAAGCTATCTGGTATCTTTTATCTTTGCTTTCCTCTATCTCTTCGTTCAATTTTCCCAGGTGTTACAATATATTCCAGTTGTTCTCTTCTCATCCTATAACCAAAACATTATGATTGTTTCTTCATAATATTGGAAATTAGCTCTCTTTTTGCTATGGCTTCTTTCAGAACGTTTTCATTACTCTTCATACATGCCCATGGTATTCTCAACTTCCATCTGTAAAATCACATTTACGCAATGTCCAGTGATTTTTTTGTATGTTGTCCTATTGTCCATGATTCACTATATATGTTAAAACTGGCTCTACATAACATTTGAAAACTATTTTTCTTGATTATGTTGTCAAAAATGGATTGCACAGTATCTTCCTCATTTTTTTTTGGTAATCTGCTTTTGCCTGAGCCATACTGCACCTCACCTCTGTTGTACATCTTCCGTCTGAGGTTAACAAAGTCCCTAAATATTTAAACTCATTTACCTGTTTTAATATTGTTCCACGTGTCTTTATTTTGCACTGAGGTGATGACTTTTTCTTTGTTGTTACCATTACTTCTGTCTTTCTGCTGTTAAGGCTGTATCCTTTATTTGTGCTTTCTTTCACTATAATGCTTAACATTTTGTGTAACTCATTTTCACTCTTAGCGATTAAGACTGCACCATCAGCATACCTTAGATTATTTATATTATGACCTCCGATTGTTATTTCAGGCATGCCCCTTATAGATCTTAAAAAAATATCACTATAAATATTAAATAAATCTGGTCACAGCACACAACCTTGCCTAACACCCTGTTTTATTTGTTGAAACATCCCCTATTTATTTCCAGTTCTTATGGCCGCTGTTTATTGCCAGTACATGTTCTTTAATATGCTTAGATCTTTGCTGTCTACGTTTAAGCTTTCTAAACTTTTGATTATTTTGTGGTGCTTTACTTTTTTAAGTGCTTTGGTATATTCGATGAAACATAGTTATATATTTGTTTTCACATATATGGCTCTTTCTACTAAATCGTATTATGATACTAGATCTTATGATGTATATGGCATTACTTGTTCCTTTATCTCTAACAAAACCACACTGTTTATCACCAATTTCTGGACTGATTTTGTTTCGCACTCTTCGCATGATGATTCTTAGTAATATTGTAGACATGCCACTCACAAGGCTTATTGTGCGATGATCATCGCATTCAATCGCACCCGATTTCTTTGGTATGGCAATGAATATTGATTTGAGCATCTCGTCTTATATATATCCGCTGTTGTAGATATCATTCAATATTTTGTTATTATTTCTATTAGAAAATCACCAATGGCTTCAATCTCTTATTTAGTTATATTATCTGGTCCAGGAGCTTCTCTTGCTTTCATATTGCGCCAGGCGTTTTCCACTTCTTCTTTGAGTATTTCTGGTCCTTCCCCATTATCATTAATATTTACTTTTGTTCGTTCATCATTATAGAGATAGTTAATGTATTTCGTCCATCTTTCCCTAACGCTTTCTTGTTCAATTAACCGTTCTCCTTCCTTTGATTTTAAACATCCAGTTTTATACTGCGTGTTTTTTTCCTGTTAATTCTTCAATTTGTTTGTATACAGCTTTGGCATCCCCTTTTGTTGCATTTCATATCTTCGCATGTCTGTTTTCGCCCTGCTTCTTTTGCTTCATTGCATTTTGATACAATTTCGTTTTTTAATCTTTTGTTTTCATCTTTATTTTCTGTATTGCAAAATGCCATATGTCATCCATTTCTTTCTTGAATTTGCCCTCACTGGTGGCATGAACTGTTTTGATGTTTGTTGCATTGATTGTTGTAACATTTCCCCACTATTTATCAAGTAAAAGATACAAAGAGCTATAGTCATAGTGAAACAATAGACCCATTTTACCAAGAAAACTCAACATAAACATGAAACCATGACCACCGCTTTTTGATGCGGTATATTAATATTTTTTTTAATGGAATCATTGTTGAGCAAGAGAAGAAGGTGGTCATACGCTGGCCACCTGATGAGAAAATGCATCAAGAATATATCAAAGCAGGCCGCACATGTGAACCAGAGGGTAAAAGAAATAGGTCGATATATAGAAACACTATACAGAACACAGGAGCGATAGCCAACAAACTCAGCTGTCTCGCCTCGATAGAACAACTCTTTCAGAACATAATCGTGTGTCGAGATACAGTGAAAGCCTAGTGCTAGATCTGATTCTTGATAATAAAGATCGTTGGAGGCAGATTCTAGATAGTATGTCCTATATATCGTCTTCGGCTGGAGAGTACAGTAGGTAGTAAAGAGCCATGGATTTTAAAATGTAAACGACACTGAATAAATTACAACGATGAGACGTAGGCAACGTGGGCATTAGATGTAAATCTACTTTACATTTACAAAATGTACAAACTAACATGGGATCAACATTCTTTAATAATACACATCACACAGAACACTTATTGTTTGCAAACATTGAAAGATGTAAAAGGTAAAACAAAAAAAAGAAAGTTCCGCCATCACCTGTTTTTTTTTTATTTTTTAAGTCTCAGCGTAGATCCAAGTGATCCAACAGATCTAAGTGATCCAACTGATCCAAAGATATCAATGCGGTGTTAAAATAAGCAAGGCGATCCGATGAATAAATTTGCAAAATAAATACAATTGTTACAGCTATAATGAAACTGACAAAGAGAGATATGCCGTGCTTATTAAATGCAATATGTATATACGCATATATATATATATATATATATATATATATATATATATATATATAAATAATGTCAGAGCAGACAAAAACTAACCGCCGAACAAGAAATGAACGTGAAACGAAGCCACAATTACTTTTGGACTCCAATGAGGTAAGATATAAGGCGTTGTGAATAACAGGTTTTCGCATGAATATTAGCAAAACTAATTCTAGAACTGGTGTCAGGTCGGGTTATTTTCCCTGCTGCTGTATGCAGTAAACAGTACAACCTGTGAATGTCCTGCTGCCTTGCAGGTAAGCTCAGTAAGCTCAGGGTACAACTGTATGTGTAAAAAGTAAAACAGCGGCCATAATAACTGGAAACCAATTGGGAATGTTTCAACAAATAAAACAGGGTGTTAGGCAAGGATGTGTGATGTCACAAGATTTGTTTAATGTTTATAGTGAGATTTTAAGATCCATAAGGGGCATGCCTGGAATAACAAATGGAGGTCATAAAATAAACAATATAAGGTATGCTGATAATACAGTCTTAATCTCTAAGAGTGAAAATGAGTTGCAAGAAATGTTGGACATTATAGTGAAATAAAGCAAAAATAAAGGACTCAGCCATAATAGCAAAAAGCCAGAGGTAATGAAAACAACAAAGAAAAAGACATCACTTCAGTGCAAAATAAAGACACGTGGAACAATATTAAAACAGCTAAATGAATTAAAGTATTTGGGAACTAACTTTTTTAACCTCATACTGAAGATGTACAAAAAAAATGAGATGCAGAATGGCCCAGGCAAAAGCAGCTTTCCAAAAAAAATGAGGAAGATACTATGCAATCCATTTTTGACAACAGAAACAAGAAAAAGAGTTCTTAAATTTTACATAGAGCCAGTCTTGACATATGGATGCGAATCATGGACAAATAGGACATCAGGCAAGAAAGTCACTGGAGTCTGTAGAAATGCGGTTATACAGAAGAGGAGTAGTAAAAATGTTCTAAAAGAGTTCAAAGCAAAAAGAGAGCTAATTTCCAATATGTTTCAACGAACAAACAATCATATTTTTTTTGTTATGTAATGAGAAGAGAACATCTGTAATATATTGTAACAACTGGAAACATTGAGGGACGAAGAGATAGAGGGAAGGAAAGAGAAATAAATAACAGAATGCATAAGAGAATGGCTTGGCAGAAGGTCAACAACAGAAATGATAAATAACTGTCGAGATCGAAAGTTGTGGAGAGACATGATCACCTACGCCAGCAGGCCAGGTAAATGATGATGATGATGATGATGATGATTACCAAAACATGAATGTGAAAATAAACTCTTCCCATACGTTTCGGCGCACCATGCGCCACACCGATTTCTCCAATAAACGTTTAGCCGCACCGTGCGTCACTCTCAATTTTGTTAGTGTAAACTGTTATCAAACCATATTCTTGTTATACATCTTGTGTCATCTTGGTATTGGTGAAATATAATTTCTTGTTTAATTATGTAAAAATGCATATGGAATATGCAAAGTGTTAGATAAATATAAACATGAAGTTTTATATTTAAAACTATGGAAAATGTTTTCTCTGAAATCGTTACCGCTAAATTGATAAAACATTACGTAGTGAAGGAGTTGACTTTAATGACTTGTCTTTTGCTTAGTTCACTATCAATGTTTCTCATTCAACGTCGAAGAAGGTGCCCGTGTGAGCTCGCTTTGATTCGCCTCACGCATGGTACAGTGTATGCAGTTATAAATATAAATGTATATTTGTTATACTGTACTGGCATGCTTTGGCACATACCGCAATGATATTAATCTAAAACTAAAATAATTCAGGGTCTAGTTACAAGAAAGTTAAAACAAAGCAACACCTATGATTCATTGTAAGATGCTTTCACTAAGGTTTTCAACGCAGCAAAAGATAGATACAGATTGGCAATTAAACGTTTCTGGTATATCTAAACAAGGGACGGTTGCAAAAAAGGGATACGTAATAATTGGCTTATGTAAACTTTAACTATATATATATATATATATATATATATTTAAGGAAATTAAAGAAAAGACAAGATTATCAGCGGAAGAGGTATGTTATTTGAAACAACATGTCGGTAGAAAAGTATAAAAATAAATGCAGTGTTGATCTCTAAATATAAAGTGTATGTACTCTCTACAATTTGTAATATTGTTTTCTTTCATTACCGTGACACCGTTTTAATGCCATAAGAAAGTATAATAACATCAAAGCAAACAACGCGAGGGCTAAAACTAAGAATAGAAAAATAATTATATCCTCCTAACATTCCTAAGTGGTGCAGAAACATGGATATTAAACAAGAAAAGAGAACAGAACATTGAAACTTTTGAAATGTGGATTTAGAGAAGAATAGGATGAATTGGATGTAGAAAAAAAGAAAACAAACGAGGAACTCTTAAAACAAATAAAATTGAAAAGAAAACAACTAAATACAATTCAAAGAAGGAACATCAGATTTTATTTGTGCATGATAAAAGACACAGCAAAAGACACCGCTATAAGTATTATTGAAAGGGAAAATGGACGGTAAAAGAGGCAGAGGCAGACCAAGACTATTATGGATGAGTAACATCAAAAGATGGACAAGTCAGCCTAAGGCAACCTGCACCATCAAAGCAAGAGACAGAAGGCAACCTGCACCATCAAAGCAAGAGACAGAGCGGAATGGCACTTCATGGTAGCCACCTTCGATGCGGAGACGGCGCTCTATGAACCGTGACACCGTTGAATTATAGTTACCACCTTCAAATCGTATGTTAGAAAATACAATGGAGACATACGATCAATTAATAAAGTCAAGCAGAGTTTGGTTATGAGATAAATATACATCAATACTAACTTGGGATGAGAAAGTAGTAACATCGTTATCATATGTCCTCTCTGCACCAAAGTCTGGCTGCTATAGAGTAAGCACTGATCCACCTTATCTCTCGCACAAATAGTGCATGCTGCGCATTTTCATCTGTCTATTTCTTAGTCTGTCTGTTCCTATCTTTATTATTTGTATTCTCCCTTGCCAGATAGCAAACAGGAACAGCTAATGAATAATGGAAAACACACGGATTAGATACAGAAAATAAACGAAAATAGTGGACAAGTGGTAGATTTATGAGATATAAATAAACGTATAGCTTTACTTGTATTCGCATTACACAAACAAATCATTCTACAAATAAATGTCAGAAATAAAACGATGCCTTTTCAGAAGATAAACAATTAAATTAATCATTGAAACCCTCTCTGTAATAAAACATAAGATATTAGTCGATTATTGGACTTGAATAAGCTTTTAGAGCTGTAGCTAGAATAAGTACTTGGTTTAATGCAAACACTATCCAAAAAATAACAAGGTTGAAAATGGTTATCAAAGTCACCGAACATCACAAAAATATACATTTCTTTTGTAACGGGCGATATTCATCTTAACTATTAAACTGCAGAAGGTGTTTACTGCTAAAACTGTCAATAGGATAAGTGTATGTATCTCATTTATTTTTCAGATATCATTAAATTCTTTTGTATACAGAAGTAGTATATAAAGTGACGACTCTAGCCCACATCAAAAAATAAAAAAAATAATATTTTTATTTTTTCGTAATTACCCCTACATGAGACGAAAAAATAAAATAATTATTATTTTATTTTTTATCGATTATCTACTGATCGATAGATAAATATATACTATTATTTACTCTATAAAATAATTATTTTTTTTTGTTGCGATTATCTACTGATCGATACATACCTATGTACGATTTAAAAAAAAAAATAATATTTCTACTTCTTCATAATTCCCCCAATTCAAACGAAAACACAGAAAAATTATATTTTTTTATTTTTTGCGATTATCTACTGATCGATAGATAAATATATACTATTATTTACTCTATAAAAAAAAATATATTTTTTGTGATTATCTACTTAATCGATAAATAGTTTTATAATAAAACAATACAATAAAAAAGTCTATATACGCTTATATTGATTTGTTTGAAATATTTTGTAATTTAACAACTGTGAAAAATCTGTATAATAATAATATGATAATAATAATATTTCAGAAATATAATCAGATCAATTCGGAAATTCCCTGATATGATTTGTAAGCGAATATTTTTTTTTAAATTTCAGTAGGAAAAAATAATATTAAAAAACTACACATATAAAATGGACCACAAAAGTTGTTCTATTTGTGACGAATTAAAACCATTTAATTGTTTTGTAAAAGATAAAACAGCAAAATATGGTGTTAGGGCAAGTTGTAAAGAATGTAATAAACCATATAAAATGAAACATGAAAAATATAAAGAAGCATATCAAAATTTTATGATTGATAATCCTGATTATTATATAAAAATTATAAAAGAAAAAAAGTATATTAAAAATGTTTCCTAATAAAATGAGCAGAAAAAAACCTTCAGAATTGAATATACAATTGATGATATTCAAGAAAATAATACAAACACTTATTATATTAATATTAGAAAAAGAGTGAAAAATATAATTAAGGAATTACAAAAACCTATTAAATTTTAATTAGTTATAACTGTAGAATTTAATACTCCTTTAGCTTTTGATATTATTGAAGCACATTATCAAGGAGATATTAAGATGATTAGATTGAATGATTTTAGTTTTGCTTTTAATTCAATTCTAAATGATTTTGATAGTTGGGTAGATATGTTTCAAGAAAGAGGTAGTGGTCATGTTTTTAATCAAATTATTAAAACAATTGTAAAAACTTATAAAACACAAAGTCTTAGAGCTTCATCGTATATTCCAACTGAATTTAAAAGTTCTAATATAATTAATGTTAAAAATACAAAAGATAATAAATGTTTCTTCAAAATGGTCAATTCTATCAAAATTATATCCGGCAGATGATCATGAAGAAAGAGTATCAAAATATAAAGATTATATGAAGATGATATTAATATGAATAAAATTGAGTATCCTGTTAAAATTAATGATATTCCAAAATTTGAAAAACAAAATCCTAGTTTAAGTATTAATGTTTTTGCTCTAGAAGATTCAGAGGATAAATATTCGCTTTATCCTATTTATACTTCTACATATAATGATAGAGAAATAGTTATTGATTTATTATATTTAGAACAAGTTGGTAATACACATTATTGTTTAATTAAAGATCTAAATTCATTCTTATGTAAAAATAAAAATAAAGGACATGTTTGTAGAAATTGTATGAATATATTTAGAACAGAAAATTCATTAAATAATCATAGAGAAAAATGTATTAATCATAATTTTTGTAAAACTGTTTTACCAACAAAGGAAGATAATATTTTGAAATTTAAAAATCATCATTTTAGTTCTAAATTACCAATAGTAATGTATGCTGATTTTGAAGCTAAAAATATATCAAATAAAAATATTATACAATTAGATTCTAATATTCCATATACCAAACCAATATTTAAACAAGAAATTATTTCATATGGTTTATATATAAAATCTGATTATTCTAATTTAGTACAATCTGAATATATTACTTATACTGGTGAAGATGTAAAAGAACATTTTGTTAAAACTATTTTAGAACGTTATAATCATATTTGTAAAAAATTAAATTATTATAAAAAATCAAAGTGTAAACTTTCTTATCAACAAGAAATAGATTTTACAAATGCAAATAATTGTTATATGTGTAAAAAAGAATTTTCAGCGGAAAATACTAAAATAAGAGAACACAACCATTTTAATGCTAAATATAGAGGAGCTGCTTGTCAATCTTGTAATACAAAAGAAGGTAAACATTCTAAAATTATTCCAGTATTTTTTCACAATGGAAGTAGATATGATTTTCATTTTATGATTGATGAAATATTAAGCTATGAAAATAAATATAATAAGCTTACTGTATTAGCAAAAACAGCTGAAGAATATATTTCTTTTGAATATGGAAATTATTATACAAAATTAAGATTTTTAGACAGTTATAGATTTTTGACTAACTCATTAGATAATATTTCAAAAAGTATGTTGGATGAAGATTTTAAATTACTACAAGAACATTTTAATAAAAAAGATTTACAAGCATTAAAACATGATAAGTCATTTAAAGGAATTTATCCTTATGAATATATTGATTCTATTGAAAGATTAAAAGAAACTAAATTACCACCAATAGAAAAAAAATTATTCAGCTTTAACCGATGAAATCACTACAGATGAGGGCAGGACGAAATAGGGGCATCATACAGTCACTGCGGATGAGGGCATGACGAAATATGGGCATCATGCAAACACTACATATGAGGGCAAGACGAAATATAGACATCATGCAATCACTACAGATGAGGACAGGAGGAAATATGGACATCATGCAATCACTACAGATGAGGACAGGACGAAATATGGACATCATGCAAACACTACAGATGAGGACAGGACGAAATATGGACATCATGCAATCACTACAGATGAGGGCAGGACGAAATATGGACATCATGCAAGCACTACAGATGAGGACAAGACGAAATATGGACATCATGCAATCACTACAGATGAGGACATGACGAAATATGGACATCATGCAAACACTACAGATGAGGACAGGACGAAATATGGACATCATGCAATCACTACAGATGAGGACAGGACGAAATATGGACATCATGCAAACACTACAGATGAGGACATGACGAAATATGGCCATCATGCAAACACTACAGATGAGGACAGGACGAAATATGGACATCATGCAAACACTACAGATGAGGACAGGACGAAATATGGACATCATGCAGTCACTATAGATGAGGACAGGACGAAATATGGACATCATGCAAACACTACAGATGAGGACAAAACGAAATATGGGCATCGTGCAATCACTACAGATGAGGACACGACGAAATATGGGCATCATACAATCACTACAGATTAGGACAGGACGAAATATGGGCATCAGGCAATCACTACATATAAGGACAGGAGGAAATATGGGCATCATGCAATCACTACAGATGAGGATATGACGAAATATCGGCATCATGCAATCACTACAGCTGGGGGCAGGAAGAAATATGGGCATCATACAATCACTACAAATAAGGGTAGGGCGAACTATGGGCATCACGATGAGGGCAAGTAGAAATCAGGACATAATCACAGCAGTTAATGACATATATAAATCTGGACATAATCAATGCAGTTAATGACATATAGAAATCTTGACATAATCAATGCAGTTAATGACATAGACATCTGGACATAATCAATGCTGTTAATGAAGTATAGAAATCTGGACATATTCACATCAGTTAATGGCATAAAGAAATCTGGACATAATCACAGCAGTTAATGTCATAATGAAATCTGGTCGTAACCACATCAGTTAATGACATGCCGAAATTTGGACATAATCACATCAGTTAATGAGATGAAGAAATATGGACATAATCAGTGCAGTTATTGACATGAAGAAATCTGAAATAATCACAACAATTAATGACATAAAAAAATCCGGACATAATAACATCAGTTAATCACATGAAGAAATATGGACATAATCACATCAGTTACTGGCATGAAGAAATAAGAACATAATCACAGCAGTTAATGGGATGAAGAAATATGGACATAATCAGTGCAGTTATTGACATGAAGAAATCCGGACATAATCATAGCAGTTCATGACATAAATAAATCTGGACATAATCACAACAGTTAATGACATGAAGAAATATTGACATAATCACATCAGATAATGCCAGGAAGAAATATGGACATAATAAATGCAGTTTTTGACATGAAGAAATATAGATATAATCATAGCAGTTAATGACATAAGTAAATCCGGACATAATCACAGCAGTTAATGACATAAATAAATCCGGACATAATCACAACAGTTAATGACATAAACAAATCAGAACATAATCATAGCAGTTGATGACATGAAGAAATATGGACATAATCAGTGCAGTTATTGACATGAAGAAATATGGACATAAGAAAACCACAAAATGTTATGTCAGATATATTTAGTGTATCGTTTAGACTGGCGCCATCCAAGTTGGTGCATTCCAATGTCCGTTACGCTGACGTTCCAGCAACAATCATAGTTTTAGTCTACAGATTTGTATTACCCTGCACAGGTTGACCGCATTACATTTTCCTTCTCAACGCTATTCTTTGGTGGCGCCGTGTTCCACTAGTCGTGGCGCCATATTCCACTATTCGTGGCGTCGTGTTCCAACATTCGTGGTGCCGTGTTCCACCATTTCTTTGAGATGTGGATTGTCTTCAGATTCCTTGTCACCATCTTATGATTTATACTCTTCTAATGCTACACAATGTCTTACATTTCATATATCCATAAAACAAAAGTAAAACCCGCCGCTTTCTACAACCACTCCACATAAAGAAGAAAGCCCATAACAATTATAACATTGAGTGGCAGAAAAAGACACAAATGCAGCATGAATATAGAATTAGTCAAAACAGACACAGCATCTTATCTATCTGATATTTTCGTACATATTTTCTCGTAATTACGACCCACTATCACATCCATTGAAAAGAGAAATCCATGAAGAATTATGAAAGCGACACGATTGTACAAGCTACATTATTTGAAAAGGAATTAAATTGCTATCGAAGCCCTATAAAATATACAGCGCATTTAATACACAAGGAATCTTTATAGCAGTCCACCGGAACGAATTGAAAGAAGGCTTCTGAAAGCACACAGACTACACAAATACTATTTTACCCTTGAAAATACAAAACAAGTAGTGTCAGTATATGTGGCAGAAATAAATTACAATTTATTTCCTAGTTTTAGAAAAACAAAATATTTTTCACATCACAGTGCTAGAAGAAAATATGTTTTGATATTTGAAGATCTAATTACAAATAAAAAGTAAAAATAAAAGAGTATGCCACGTCTACATATTGCAATAACCTTGGAAGCCAATAATTTGAAGAAAAAAAACATGAGTGTATCAAGTTTGTTGAATATCGTTCAATCGTTTCTGACCAGATAAAAATGATTTCTCATAATAAGTAAAATTGACAATGTTCTGAGAACTGAAAACTCGGCACACATATGATAATGCAATTATAATATCATTGTCCACAACGTAATCAAGAAAGTCAATAAACAAATTCAACAAAATGAAACACTCAAAACTAACATATATCCATTTTATTGAAACGATTTAAGGTCAAAACTACATGTGTTGAAAAACATGTTTACTGAACTGTGATTTCAAATGCCTTATTTTAGATTGCAAGACACGCATTTCTTGTAAGTTTTATTATCTCATGGTTTTAAGACAGAGTGATATTTAATATTAAAAAAACACGAAAGCAATCAAATACATCACAAATTTGTATTGATGGGTGGAAGATATCGTTCTATAAAATTTGCTGAGCGTGTGATACTGAACGTTAAAGAAGGAAATTATATTTGTAAAAAAAGTTACTATAGGTGATGTCATCAGATATATCTCGGAGCAATATGACAAAATGACGACCTTCTTAGTACGTTGAAGAAACCTAGAATCAGAGCGACGTGACGAAACTATTTTATGCTGCGTAATCTTGTCACCATTATACCTGGTGACTGAGTGGATCATAGGAGCATTCCTCAGTTTCTGCTCACAGTATTTCAATCATGATTGCCATATCATAACGGAATATATTTGGAATATTTTACTGTTTACCAGAAAATAACAATGGAAATGCCATTGACCATAATGTAGAAATTTAGTCCAGGTACCAAGAGCATTATATAATTATTTAAGTTTTGATTTACAGGTCAAAAAGAATTTGAAGACGTCAATGTTGTGAACTGAGTAAAGTTAACACCGCACACACAAAAAATGTTCGGTCATCAATGACAAGTATAATGGTAGGTTGAAGAGGAAAATATAAAAGTATTGAAAAGTTAAATTCCCTCAGGCGAGATAGACCCATGGAAAGAAATGTAGTGGATACCACTGTTGATCTTGGAAGTTGCACAAATTGAGAAGGAGCACACACACACACACACACACACACACAAATAAACGAATAAAACTGATTGGTAACAAATACTGCAATGACTTTCAAAACCGTTCTTAAATTATGGATATTAAAACTATCACTCAACACAGAAGCAATGCTCATAATTTTCAAATCGAATGTATTAGCAACATTTACTTAATAATGCTGAAATTAGATATTAAAGAAATATGAATAAATTTAATGCATTTGAACATAAGCGTTTCACGCAAATACTTTATAAACCAAAGAATAAATACATGACTAGTGCAGACAAACAAAAAAGAGACAAAGTAATACATCCAACAATATCACCTCACAGTGTACTTTTAAAAGAAGACATTTGGAGAAAACATTATTTCAGGGTAGATAAAGAAAGCTGATTTCATGAAACAACATATTATGGGTGCACACATAAGCAGAATGACCTACATTACCACATGTAGCTTTAACAGTCAGTATTTATTGTTAAAGCTAAAAAGACCAATGAGTAAGTTCTCAAAGAGGCCAACACAAAAAGGGGGCTTTTAAAAAAAACATCAGAAAGAAGCAATCAACATTTTTCGGCCACGTCGTGAGAAGAGGAAAGTTGGAATACTGAGTTACAACTGGCAAAATAAAAGGAACGAGAGATCGCGGACGACAAAGAGAGAAAATATTGGATAGCTTGGTGTCATGGCATGGGAAACAGTCAACAACAGAAATGATAGGATGCACTGTAGATAGGTTGACGTCATGGGACGCACCAAAATGGCAGCTTATTTATATTCGAGCTATGGACTAAGCAATGTTTACTTTGAATACCACAATACATGTTATTGCAGCGAGTTGGCAAGTTTTTGAAAATGTATTCAGGGGTTTGAACATAAATGTTTGTTCACAGTTCGTTAACCGTCGCTGTAGATAAAGTCGTTAATTTGATGTCTTAGTTTGTGACATTGGTAGCTAAGGACCTAACTTGTGCAAACGGATGACATTGGCAAGGATCATTTTGAATCTATGAAGTGGGCTCATTTTGTGTTTAATTCAAAAGCATATGTGCTTTTTAAACAAAGAATTTTTTTTTTTTGGGACTCAATGAAGATATCTCCGATGGAAGAATACATTGTACTATTAGTCCCATAAATGATTCGCTTCCAGAGGTTTATGATGTAAACAAAGCAGTTTTGTCATTGCAAGTGAATAATGTCCACACCTATAATTGGTCAGGATTGGGTAGCAGCAGCAGTTTTATAGCGAACACAGAAAACATCACAGGATTGTGCTGTTCTGAAACAGCTATGCCATGCTACCCTAGAATTGCCTTTTATGGGATTACTGTGACCACAAGCCACTCTCCATGTGTGTGCCCCGTATTTACACCCCTGAAAGAAATTCTGAATATAACAACATCATGTGCCGTCTGTGATATTAAAGAACACATACCAGGAGCCTGCACTATGATTGATACAACTGTTGCACCAAGCACTTCATCAGCAAAGCCATATCTATGGAATGTTCATCTGACATTGTTCTTGAATGATGTCCAAGTTAATGATACATCAGAATCGTGTGGCGGCAGCTACAAGAAGGGAGCGGAGAACATCATCAATTGTTTTTTTACTAACTACAGGTCATGTGGCTTCTGTTGGATTGGAAATGATAACTTATCACCACTGTGTGTTTATATGTTTGGAATTGGAGTCATCAATCATGGCCTAACATCATAAAGTGCTACGACGATCATCATTTTCGGGAGGACGTAAAGTCCCATGGTATATGGTGGATAGGCGGCAGGAACCATTGAAGGCTATGTCTGAAAAGTGTTCCTTCTTGCAGTTTCCTCATATTCCAAGTCCGGCTTGTTGCAGGAGCTACTGAGTTAAGTGCTCTGTGCACACCATGAGCTGTGTGTCTCATCCGTTTTGATCCTACTTCGATATCCCGCTTGTTTACGATGAATGATGATATCGTATGACGGGGAACAGTTGGCTGTGTTCACTTTCTGCGCGGTTTCGCCTTATGTCTTTTGGCGTGTGCTGAGACTGCTACGATGGGGACTACAGTTACCTTTCTTTGTTTGGGAGATGAGTTAGTAATTCGGATGATTCCACTGGCACGGGCGGTTGAGCAATTATGGATTTTAATTCGTTTGCTGTGAGACCGAGGCCTTCCATAGCCAATAACAATATAACAATAACTGTAGATAGCACATTGTGGAAGGGCATGATCGTCAACACTAACCGGTATGGCACATGATGATGATTATTTATTATTGCTTCAACATCATCATTAAAATTGATGTACCGTTTCCGCACCGAAGGTTTGCTACTATGGAGCGCCATCCCGGTTTGTCTCTTGCTTTAATGGTGCAGGTTGTCATAGGCGGATTTGTCCATCTTTTGATGTTACTCGTGCATGTTAGTCTTGATCTGCCTCTGCCTCTTTTACCTTGTATTTTCACCGCCAGAATTACTTTTAGTAGGATGTTGTGTCTTTTAACATGGCCAAAAAATCGCATTTGTCTTGTTTGAATTGTGCTTAGTAGTTCTCTTCTCATTTCTAGTTGTTTTAAGACTTCATCGTTTGTTTTCTTTTCCTTCCATCCAATTCTTCCTATTTTTCTATATATCCACATTTTAAAGCTCTCAATTCTCTGTTCTGTTTTCTTGTCTAATGTCCATGTTTCTGCACCATATAGGAATATTGAGAAGATGTAACATTTTGTTATTCTTAGTTTTAGCTCTGGTGTTATTTGTTTTGATGTTAGTATGTTCTTCATGACATTAAAATTACTTTTTGCCATTCCTATTCTTGTGTTTATTTCAGTTGTACATTTTCCATCACTAGTTATATCATGTCCAAGGTAGTTGTCGTTCTGAACTGTTTCCAGGGCTATTCCTTCTATTTTGATATCCACTTGTGGATTTTGAGTATCTTCTTTGTTTATGATCATTGTTTTAGTCTTTTTGATATTCTTATCTAGTCCATATTTTTCGCTTGTCATGTTTATTTCATTAAGTAATTGTTGTATATCTTTAGAATTTTCTGCTACTAGTACAGTATCGTCAGCATATCTTAGGTTATTGATTATCTTTTCATTAATTTGTAGGTCTGGCATCTGTTAATATAATTGAATATACTATTGTACATCTGTTTTTTTCCTAACCCAATTATCGATTTCATCTCAGCAAATCCAGAGGATGTTATACGAAATGAAAGTAAGTAAATGTGATTCAGTAGACGTAAACTCAATAGTAATATAAGTTGGTGACTTTGTTTATAGACTAATCGTGTAGAGCAAAGCTTCAGGTTCAGAATCCTGAAATAACAAAACTATAGCGGGTTATGACCCATCATAACGCATTAGCGATGTGTTATATCCATGTAAACTAATAGCAACATGAGCATGTCGTTATACTATAGAACATGTTGAGATCAGTGGCTTCTTTTAGACCAATTTACCCACATGAAGCGACTCATTAAGTGTCGATGATACTGACATTTAGAAAAAAATAAAAACGCGCACGTCATGTCACGTTATGAGCTGTAAAAAGGCGCTGTTGACAACAATAATAAAATGAGAGATTTGAGAACATGTTTACCGGAGGCACAATTCCCAATAAGCGGCAAATTGTTGTTTTTTTCATAATTAACGCATGTATGTGATTTTTTTCTTTAATTTGAATTGAACATTGCATGGTGGCTGGACAAGCTGTGCAGGCTTTATTTCTAGTCAAACATTAAAACATTGAAACATTGAATACTGAACTCATGGCTTAATATTGCACTGTGCCACACATCCAAGCAATTAATGTAACTGCTGAAGCCGAAGTTCAGGATTAATAGTATTTACAGACATATCTAAATTTGTGATTAAAAAAAACACAAAATAATAAAGTAAAGGTAAAGTACGAGACTTGAACCGGCGTCTTAGCACGCGAGTTTTCACCCATATGTGCTCGGCCGCCTATCCAGAAATGTTCGGATATTTCTGTATAGTGCCACCTCAAGCATCGAAACTCAGATGCGAAGCGACATTCCTCACATTCCCAGGGTAATACCCTGATACCCAATTCTGCCAATGGCTGTGTCGACCGTAGGGTATTTTTTTTCCAACCACAAGTACAACTCACACTGCTCCCAGCTGGAATCGAACACGGGTTGTCCGAACGTCGGTAGTCCAGTCGAGTGGTTATCCCAACTAGGCTACCGAGACCCCCAAAACACAAAATAAGGTACATAAACGAAGTAGAAATTGTTAGAGACAAAAACAGGAAATTGATCAATATCAAGCCCAATGACTGCTGGTCTACGTGAACATGGTGGTTAAGTCAATGACATACACAAGATTGCATAAAAATGCGAAGCTGCAGTAAAGAAAGACTCTTGTTTAAAAAATAATCCCTTTACGTGAACATGCCATTTTCAGAACTTTATTTCGCGATTGATGTTTTCCACTTCAGAAGATTTTTCTTTACTGCATACATCTTTGTAAGTTGCTGCTACTATTTTATCTTTATTTCTTTATATCATTACTTCTATTGATTATTTCCAACAGTTAATGCATATTCCACATCTCTTATTTCCATCAATGCGTTACAATCACAATGGATCGCGACAATCACGGACTGCACTTCTGCCGATATGACCAATCGGTTTGTTTGTCTCAATTATTTGTTCAGTCGTTATTAGGGACGTATGTAGTTCAAGAGCTTTCACTGCTCATGTCGGTAGCAGAACTTCGAAGGAAGGCAGTTGTGTTTTCCATGAAAAACAGTAACTGAAAACAGTAGTATGGCTTGAGACTCAGCCTTATTAATCTCTCTCTCTCTCTCTCTCTCTCTCTCTCTCTCTCTCTCTCTCTCTCTCTCTCTTTGCGATCAAGACTCAATCAGAGTAGGATTCCAGACTCTCTCATGAAGTCAGCTGTCTGTTTAATCGAATCGATTGCCCCATATAGTTTTTTTTTTTCCAGATAGGTTGGCGTAGACCACATTGCTCTTCTCAGGTCTGAGTCCTGGGGCAATTCTGTAGAACACGTTTTGTATAGTCCGTTCAGAAATGCATAATCACACCTGAATTAGTTCTGCTTGATAACCGCTTGTTATTTTGGTTTCACATTTTGCATGCGATCTTAGAATATTGATGACGCAAAGACTTTGGTATTTTTTATTCCACAAACACAACATATTTTGCACATCAGCGAATTCCTTTGATCTTTTATGACGATATCACACACGTTGATTCAAATTTTAGAGTTTATAGTAATCGTGTTAAATTTTCCAGTTTATTGCAATTCTTGCCAGAGGCGTTCTACACAGTGCTTAATTGTGGGTGTTGTTCGTTATGTGTATTTGCAAACATGAATTCAATTGGTTACAATTAGTCTTGTCCTTCGGTCACCATTAGACCACAGGGACCACAGGACGTCCTAACTGCAGCTGGAATTGAATTCATCTTAATTTTAATCATTCCGAATCTGACGATTCCAAGAGGTTGATAATCATTACTGGCTGGACAAATAGTAATCCTTCTGGTTTCCAGTACTCATCTTCCACCCTCAGCACATGTTCAACACACTTCTTCCAGAACGGAATGTCTATTTTTGAGAGAGACTCGCGTGTCAGAACTTCAACATCACACATTTTAAACGTCCTGTTCTGTTCTGCAACTTGTCCTTTGACGTGAGCCCAGACAAGTTCGATTGGATTAAGGTGCGCATGATATGCAGGGAGTCGAAGAGAGGTGTGGCCGTATTTCTCAATGATTTTGTCATCATGGTACACCTTTTTCTTATTCGTATTCTTCACACCTTGTAACAATTCGGGTTTTAAATGTGTCGTCAAATTTGACATTTTCATTCGCAAGCCATGTCATAATTTGCTCTTTTGTATGTGATGCAGTAGGCACTTTGTCTTCCTCTGATACGACATTATGGTATGATGCATTATCCATGACTATGCATGAAGGTCTCTCCAGGATTGGTAAAAGATCGTTCTCCAACCAGTGCCTGAAAATGTTTCCATTCATGTCAGTATGGTAGTCCCTACCGTCGGTACTTTTTGATTGGAAAATAAGTCCCGCATTATGGACAAGGCAGTTTTCAGTGTTTCCAGAATGCGTTACTATAATGCGCTGGCCTTTGCTGTTCGGAATTGTTCTTTTGCGTTTGTCATTTACTGACTGCCATTCTTTAGCATAGATGTGGTGTGCGTTGACCCATGATTCGCCCAAATATACAATATCATACCGTTCACTCCGCCGCTCACGGATATGTCTCAGGTATCTGCTTCGAGCAATGGCCAAGTGTGGTTTTTCACAAATAATATTCCTGCCCCCAACCGTTGTTCTGAAAGTGAAGCCGGATCCCCGCACAATCTTCCATAGAGTACTTTTAGAAATGTCAATATTGCAGTCTGCATGCAATTTTAATTTCAAATTCATGAGAGTAACAAGTACATTATTAGCAAACATTTTCAATATCTCACGTTGTATGACATCCATGTCTAAGCTGTCGACTTTCCTTTTCCTTCCTTGATTGACATGAGTGAACTCTGAGTCTTGTTAAATCCAACGAGAAAATGACGATTTATTAAGACCAAGCGCGAGTCGCGTTCGTCTTTCTGGGTCATGAATATCACAATGTAAATGTCCCATCTTGGATTCCCTAAGGAAGTGCTGATATAGTAAAACAGTAACCTTTTGCATAGTTATAAATTTTCATTTCAAACTCATTGTAATTTATATATAAGTGTTGGTATTTAAAGTCAACAAAGTGTCTACTGATTCTTCACAAAATTAATAAAGATACGCCTTCCCTTCGGTAATTAATGCCAAGGCCGTGGTGCGTCATGTCGTTCAATAACAATTAAGTTTTGTGCACGGGATTTTCCTGAGGTTAGTTTTTTCTGCAATAGAAAAACTATTTTACGTGAACGACCGCACCAAATTAATGTATATATCCTAAAATGTTGTCAAATTCGAACAGGGTGAATTTAATATAACCTAAGAAAGAAAACTTTTAAACTAGATCACATTTCTCAGAGCAAAAAATATTTCTATAACGTCATCAATATTCTAAGATTGCATGCAAAATTTGAAACCAAAATAACAAACGGTTATCACGCAAAACTAATTCAGGTGTGATTATGAATTTCTGAACGGACTATAGTAATATTGTCCAGTGTACAGTGGCATAGGCTGGTTGTACCTATTTTGAATTTGAGCCTTGTTAATCAAACAACACGGAACTGAAGTCGTCAATGGCTGGGCACAGCGAGACTTACTGAAGAGGGGATCTGATCATCTTTGGATATGTTCGAAGTGCAATGATGTTGACCTGCAAATTACTAAAAAAAATCAGCCTTCTGTTTATGTGTGTTTCTTTAGTGTTTCAATGAGTATCTTCAGAAAGATCACAACTGGCTGTGCTCAACAGCAGAGGTTAGTGTCTCTGTTTAGGCCCATTCTAAAAAGTGTCTGCTTCATATACGTGCCAGGGCATTCGTGTCGTCGAGGCAATGAACGCGCTGGCAGACTTGCTATAGTTCGTTCACAAATTCGTGCCCACAGAGTTGATCAATTATCTCGGAAACTTGTTGATGAAATTATTTAATTCTTATTCATGAAATCTTAATTTTCCACCAACCGTCAACTTTTTATAACATTTAAGTACAAAGGTTGACTGAATTTTGCACAAATCGTTTTATGTTATATAATGTTAGGAAAATATAAAACCTTACTCAAAACATTATGTTTTACTGTAAATTATGTTAATTTTCTAACAATGCAAGCCAAAGGCGTATCCGCATTAAATTGAATGGTAATTTTTCCGACCCCTTTTAGATTCCTTGCAAAAGTGCACGTACAATAACACAGTTACCTTTTGCATAGTGATGAATTTACACTATAAACAATTCAAAGTTTTAAAAATCAAGTAGTCACTTCACAACAACCTACAAATTATCACACATACAGGAATATTCATTAATAGCAAATATATTTTGTCAAAATACGCTTCTGGACCAATTTAACAAGAAAAAGGAAATGAAATTAAAAAAAAAAAAATCGAAACCTTGGAGTGTCGTGTACTTACAATTAAAGTGTGCGAAACGGTGCTAAGATTATGTGGTGTGCACGGGAAATTGGCCTTTTTAATTGGTGAGTTGATTACAACAAATGTGGGTATTGTAAAATCCTAACACTTAGGGCAAGCGAGAAAATCATATTTTTATAAACCACCCCCACAAAGAACTATAAAAAAAAACTTCCCGAATGGATGACAGGAGAGTCTGTGGAAATGGGGTTTTACAGAACAATGTTGAGAACACCATGGACAGCTAAGAAGAATAATTAAATGTTCTGAATGAGGTCAAAGCAAAAATAGAGATTATTTCCAATATTAAGAAAAAACAATCATCATTTTTTGGCCATGTAATGAGAAGAGAACAACTGGAATATATTGTAACAACACTTGAAAATATTGAGGGACGAAGAGATAGAGGGAAGCAAAAAGAAAAAAAAAATACACACAGCTGAAGAGAATAGTTTGGCTGAAGGTCAACAACAGTAATGATAAATAACTGACGAGATTGAAAGTTATGGAGAGACATGATCACCTACGTTAGCTGACCCGGTACTTGATGATGATGATGATATATATATATATATATATATATATAGATATATATATATATATATATATATATATATATATATATATATATATATATATATTATATATATATATATATATATATATATATATATATATATATATATGTTTGTGTGTGTATATGTAGGGAGGTCAAAAAGTAATGCACACCAATTTTTTTCTCGGCTAATAATAAAGATAGGAAAATGAAATTTTGCACACTTGGAATAGGACATGTTCCAATTATGTGCACCAAATTGCACAGCATTCTGATAAATATTACGCAATCTATGAACCGTTAAAATGGAGCTTGTCAACAATGTCCGTTACAAACAGCGAATTGTCATAGAATTTCTGGTTGCGGAAAAAGAAACTGTGGCAAACATTCATAAACGACTGTGTGCAGTGTACAAATGTTCTGCAGTCGATAGGAGCACAGTTAGTCGCTGGGTTCAGAGAATTAAAGCTGCAGAAAGTGTACGAGTGGAGCTGCATGATTTACCGCGTTCTGGACGTGTTGCCTCGGCTACCAGCACAGACATGTTAAACCGGGCTGATGCCATTATTCGTAAGGATAGGCGTATCACTAGTCAGCAATTGGCATTGCAGCTTACAGTCAGCAAGGGAAGTGCAATCGCAATTTTTAAAACTCTCGGATATTCAAAGATTTGCGCTCGATGGGTTCCTCGGTGCCTAACAAATGATCACAGAGTTCAAAGGAAAACATTCTGTTCTGAATTGTTGGAGCGTTTCGGTGTTGAAGGAGAAATGTTTTTGTCAAAAATTGTTACCGGTGACGAAACGTGGGCACATTATTATGAGCCTGAAACAAAAATGCAGTCAATGGAATGGCATCATCCACAGTCACCAAAAGAAAAAAAAATTCAAAACATCTCCATCAGCCGGAAAGGTGATGATCACTGTCTTCTGGGACATTGATGGTGTGAGTCTTGTTGATGTAATGACAAGAGGTGAGACAATCAACTCGACAGCTTACATCAATACACTGACAAAACTCAAAAATCGGTTCAAAAGAGTTCGGCCTAATAAGCCATCTGCAGATGTGTTGCTTCAACATGACAATGCACGCCCTCACACAAGTCTGGTAACACGGGAAGCAATCAACAAATTTGGTTGAACTGTACTGCCCCATCCTCCTTACAGCCCTGATCTGGCTCCCTCAGATTTCCATCTGTTTGAACCACTCAAAAAATTCCTGCGTGGTGCACACTTTGACAATGATGAGGATGTGATCCGTGCAGTTAAAAAATGGCTACGCGAGCAGGACAAAACTTGGTACAAACGAGACATTCATGACCAAGTTTCGCGTTGGCGTAAGGCAATACGCTTGGACGGAGATTATGTTGAAAAATAGGTAGTGTAAAGGGGATGTTCAGCTAAAATCTGAAAATTTCACACATTTTGCCCGAATAGTTTCCGAGAAAAAAAATTGGTGTGCATTACATTTTGACCTCCCTTCAGTATATATATATATATATGTATGTATGTGTGAGTGTGCATGTGTGTACTATTTGACATATATGCTGTGATGCATTGATATTATAGTTTAAAATATCGATGACAAATATATAGTTTTAGCAATATTGTTCATTTTAACTTTTTTCCTGTATAATCATAGGAAGATAATCGATATGCACAAACAAGAACTGTGAGTAATTTGAATTAATTCAATTATCAATGGGAATGCTTTCAGTTGAAGCTCAACAATGTATTTATATTTTGAAACAGCACCAATCAGAGAATGGCGGTTTATGCTGCTACTTCACTGCAATTGGGACGATGAATTTAAACATGTTCAAATATCATATTGATCGTGCCACAACAAAGTCATTCATAAAAGATCATTATGCATGAGTTGGAATTATCTTTGTTTGTTTCCACAGCAATCACGATGTAAATCTTTTTGTGTGGCGATCAGATAAATAATTGAAGTGCCGCGGTAAAGTTGGTAGCAAGGCACAAGTGGTTATTTGTAATGAACACTCCTACAACGTTTTGTGACAGCTTTACACAAGATGAACAAAACAAAATCGAGACGCTTGGGCCAACGTCTTTAGTAAACACGAACACAGGAACTGACAACGAAATCAAGAATAAGTAAACATGTTCTAGAGTCACCAGAACTAGTGGGTCTAGAATAGTAAGTGAAATGATACGAGAATACGCGTACTATATTACTCGAAAAACATTAAAGCAAAACAACGGAATTAAATTAAATGTAAAGGCACTTAGATTGAAGTCTATGCTGATGCTACAATCTGCACATGATATGGTGTCTTTCGATCGAAGAGGATACATCTTTATCATACACACATACTAGTTTACACACGCACATCCACATAATACGACACTCGTGTTGAATCTGTCAGCCATACCAAGAGTTCGTGGTCCATGGAACAAGTACAATAAGAAATGTGAATATGAGTTCTACTTTGAAATAAATATTGTCGTCTAACGAATTTAAGATACAGTTCAATGATATATATTGTCCATTTAAGATAAAAAAAAAAAAAAACATAGTGGGACTTTTTTTAAATATTGTTTTTTTTTTTCCATCGATTTGTTGTAAAATAAATTGTTTATTTTCATTTTTATACAATGTCGGTTTGAATGCGTTGTTTTTTTTTTCTTTGCCGAATCACGGGAATAAAGATATGAATCAAACCGCTTAATCGGGTATATGGACATAGAATTATGAGAATAAAATACTTTTATCACATCTATTTAGTTTCGAATGATAACTTTCAACTTTTAAAAGCAGTGTGGGAAAGATTAGTGCCATTGTTGTTTTCTGTGCACTCCAGAAAAGCTGGTTTATTAATATGTTTAAACATAGTTCCCTGAAATCTCGATTAGTTCTGTTTTATATAATTTTGATTTATTGAATCCCACACCACCCCCACCCCCACAAATTATATTATTATTATTTCACACCAATAATTTACTTCATCGTGCAATACGATACTACTGTTTATTACCGATCTACACGGACAATTATACTATCTTACTTCATACCTTTCCGTTTGTAGTGAAAATACAGAAATACATATTATCATTAAATGTAAACTTTATTTTCATTTTCTATTTTTTCTCAAATTGTCTTCATCGTAAAGATAGTAATGATGTTCCGTACACAATAATTATTTTACCAGGAAATTAGAAGTGGATTTTAATTCTTCCTTTTCTTCCTCTTTGATGCAGCCACTTAACGTTTCTTAATTATCTTGTTTCCTTAAAATGTTATTGCATTGAATTATGTTTATTGTTTTACACAGAGCACTTTCAAATACATGCATTGCATTTCTTGTAACCGTTTTAATAGACCATGTAGTTAGAGTTTGCTACTAGTACAATTGGTGAAATTATTTGTTTATATTTAATGTGTTCATGTCTATAGATTCATTATTTATTGAATCATCAATTATTATAGTGGAGCTGTCGTAATTTATGCAGCAGTTAATAATTGTAATCATCACAAATCTAAAGACATTCACAATGGATTAAAACCCCTTTCAATTTGTGACCGAGACACGGATGCAATGCTGAGTGTACTTCATAATTTATTTTGTGAAAACTCTATGCTATGCACATGAAGGCTGAACATCACCATCATCATCATGTGCCAGACCGGTTGGCGTAGACGACCATGTCCTTCCACAATTTTCTATCTACAGTCAGCGTATATGTTCTGTTGTTGATTGTTTGCCATGTCATGCCATGACGCCAGCTATCTAGTATTTTCTCTCTTTGTCGTCCGCAATCTCTCTTTCCTTGTATTGTACCTGTTGTAATGAAGTATTCTAACTTTCCACTTCTCATGATGTGCCCGAAAAATGTTGATTGTTTCTTTCTGATGTTTTTTTTAGGAACTGCCTTTTTACTGTTGGACTCTGTGAATTAAGCTGAACATGCATGTGCTAAAATAAAAATGATTGCAATGTTTTTAGTCGCTGTTCTTAAGTGCTGCATTTTATCGCATGAAAAGAGTATCATTGATACAGAAATTGAAATGCTATGAAGTTTACTCGCATGCTCTACTTCATTGTTACTGACTCCCCATCACGGGCGTCTACAGACTTGGTTTAATGTGTTCACTATCGCAGTGCCTACTACAGATACCAATATTGTGTTGTTGTTTTGTTGTTTGCGTTAGCCAGCTTTCACGTCTGACGAAGTCCCAATAGACAAGGAACTGGATGTTGCGTGTGGATCCATGTTTCCCTGGAAGACGTGTACGCAGAAGTCCCTCGCTGCATAGGCAGGTATCCCCGTCATCTGAGATACTCATTATTTTTCCCTTCGATGAGCGTTTCAAGCCAGGTCTCGCTGCTGAGACCAGGGATGATTGTCGCAGAGGGATATCACAAATACAAATCTCAACTGTACAGCCGAGGCTTGAACTCACGACCTCTGTCTCGAGACCTGCATCTTTCATTAAGATCAACCAGTCCCTCAAATACCAATATATGCAATATACTCATTTATAAAATCCCACATTGCTTTATGTAGCTTCATTTCGTGTTTTGTTTTTAACGCATTTGATATTCTCACTATGTAAAAAAGTGGGAGCCGCGATAGTTGACTGGTTAGTGAGCTGGATTACAAAAGACATGGTCGGGTTCGATTCTGATCGACGGCTTCCAGGTTCACCCATAACAACGAGACAACCAAAGACTAGACTACGCTATCAATAAACTTACCAAAGAAATGGAAAAGCGCCATACAGTAAGCATTGAAGTCTTTGAAAAAGATTTCACCCTCCCAGAGCTAAAATCAGCCCTTGATAAGTGTAAAAAAGATAAATCTGCTGGCCCCGATAGACTGACTAACGAACTTACTACCAACCTCTCAATCAAAGAACTTGATGTCATCTTAGAGTTTATCAACACAACATGGAGAGAGGGTAAGCTGCCGGCTCAATGGAAGAAAGCAAATGTAACACCCTTACTAAAGAAAGGGGAAGATCCCAACGACATCGGCAGTTACAGACCAATTTCCCTGACTTCTAATCTGGGGAAAATAGCAGAACGAATGGTCAACGAAAGGCTGTACTGGTGGCTTGAGAACACGAAAACACTCAACAATTATCAAGCAGGCTTCAGAAAGAACAAGCGTACCATGGACCAGCTGATAAGACTCACTCAAGAGATAGGTGACTCATTCCAGGAGCAAAACACGTAATAGCCACATTCATTGACCTGAAACAAGCGTATGACAGAGTCTGGAGAAAAGGTCTTCTATTTAAACTACAAAAAATGGGAATATCAGGACGAATGTACAAGTGGAAAAAGGGCTTATTTTGTAATCGAACAATACAAACAACATACGCGGGAACAACATCCAAACAATGAACCTTGGAGGAAGGCCTACCTCAAGGATCAGCCCTAAGTTTCACATTGTTCCTTATGTTTATAAATGACATGCCAGAATATATCACATACCGTAAGGCACTTTATGCAGACGACCTCGCCATCTGGGTAAGAGGCAAGAATATTCAAGCCCTTACCCATAACATAAATACGAACCTCACCACCATTGCTGCTTACTGCCAGTTCTGGAAGTTAGAGCCTAGCACTGAGAAGACAGTCTACAGTATAGTTACCCTAAGCAACAAAGTCAAAGGGGAAGAACTAGATGTCCGAATGAACGGAGAGAAAATACGACAAATATCTGAGATATATGTGAGTAGATTTAGACCGAAGGCTATCTCTGAAACAACACATAAACAAGCTGATAGAGAAAACCACAACTAGAATTAGGATCATCAAACAACTCGCCAGTTGTGAATGGGGGGGCAGATCAACAAACACTGCGTCAACTCTATATTGGTTATTGCGATCAGTAATAGACTATTCACTACCTCGGCAATCTATTACTAGCAAGACTCTACTCCAAAGCTTAGATACAATCAAAACTCAAGCCCTGAGATTTATTAGCGGTGCTATGAAATCAACTCCTAATAATGCTTGCGAAATACACAATAACATCGAACCCCTTGGCATTCGAAGAGAACGTGCTGTAGTGGAAACATACGGGAGATATTTGCATACGGAACCAACAGGGGAAAATCACATTATGGTAGAAAAGAGGCGGCAGAAAACCCGGATTAAGAAATCATCCTTTTTAGACCATGCGACTAACTACAGCTCCAAACATCACCTTCCAGCGGACAGACTCCAAGATATGCCCATCCGCCCTGAAGCTCTTTGCCGCCAAATAGTTGTCCCTGATGTCAGGACTGAGCTCTCCGACCCCTAGCAGACAGACTCCAAGATATGCCCATCCGCCCTGAAGCACTTTGCCGCCAAATAGTTGTCCCCGATGTCAGGACTGAGCTCTCCGACCCCCTAGCAGATAGAAATACTCTACCTCCCATACTCAAAGCCATAGCACTGGAAACCATTGACCAGTATCCACGCATTGCCGTCCATGTTTATACTGATGGATCTGCATTCAAGGCCACCCTAAATGCTCTTTACGGTGCTGTTGTCAAGTATCCCTACTCTCACCCAGACGACTACCCTCAAATTTACGGTCCATGCGGAGAACACTGCTCCAATTACTCTGCAGAAATTATAGCTATAGAGAGAGCACTCAGCAGGATATTTGTAGACTTTGAATGTGACACCGTCGCACCGGAATATATATATATATATTTTTTTTTCTGATTCTAAATCAGCACTCGAAGCAATTGAAAGTGGACTAACATCCGAGGTTTCCAATATAAGATCTGTATCCAACCAACTCTCCAATACCTGAAGTGGCTGTAACCCTACAATGGATGGTCACATCGGCATTGCGGAAAATGAGAGAGCGGATAGGTTGGCTAAACTGGGAGCATCTCTACCACAGCTTCCTGTTCAAGTTAGCCTCAAAACATGGAGCAAATTTTGAGAAACAACTACCACGAGGAATGGTTGAATATGTGGGCTTCAGCTAAGACTGGGCGCCAACTCTACAGATATCAAACAAAACCAGACCCCCTCGACCCTGTGCAGGAGCTGAGGCGAAGGGATCAAAGCCTGATATTCCAGCTGAGAACAGGCCTACCAATCCACACCTGAGCAGAATAAAAACACAGCATGACCCAATGTGCAGACACTGCCGTCAACAATCTGAGACAGTAGATCACATGCTACTACACTGCCGTCAACAATCTGAGACAGTAGATCACCTGCTACTACACTGCCGTCAACAATCTGAGACAGTAGATCACCTGCTACTACACTGCCGTCAACAATCTGAGACAGTAGATCACCTACTACTACACTGCCGTCAACAATCTGAGACAGTAGATCACCTGCTACTACACTGCCGTCAACAATCTGAGACAGTAGATCACCTGCTACTACACTGCCGTCAACAATCTGAGACAGTAGATCACCTGCTACTACACTGCCGTCAACGATCTGAGACAGTAGATCATCTGCTACTACACTGCCGTCAACAATCTGAGACAGTAGATCACCTGCTACTACACTGCCGTCAACAATCTGAGACAGTAGATCACCTGCTACTACACTGTCGTCAACAATCTGAGACAGTAGATCACCTGCTACTACACTGCCGTCAACAATCTGAGACAGTAGATCACCTGCTACTACACTGTCGTCAACAATCTGAGACAGTAGATCACCTGCTACTACACTGCCGTCAACAATCTGAGACAGTAGATCACCTGCTACTACACTGCCATCAACAATCTGAGACAGTAGATCACCTACTACTACACTGTCGTCAACAATCTGAGACAGTAGATCACCTGCTACTACACTGCCGTCAACAATCTGAGACAGTAGATCACCTGCAACTACACTGCCGTCAACAATCTGAGACAGTAGATCACCTGCTACTACACTGCCATCAACAATCTGAGACAGTAGATCACCTGCTACTACACTGCCGTCAACAATCTGAGACAGTAGATCACCTGCTACTACACTGTCGTCAACAATCTGAGACAGTAGATCACCTGCTACTACACTGTCGTCAACAATCTGAGACAGTAGATCACCTGCTACTACAATGTCGTCAACAATCTGAGACAGTAGATCACCTGCTACTACATTGTACCCATTTACAAAATCGACGGAACATGTTACTCCCACTACCTCCAACCATCAATAACACACTGTACCCTTCATCTGCTCAACTGATAAGGACATGCGCCTTCATGCGAGAGGCATTAAGCTGTAAAGAGCTCATAGCTCACGGCTAACATGGGGATTGTGTTAAGTCAAGTCAAGTCAAGGTTCACCCATCCTTAAATCGGTACCGAATTTTTTGGGGGGTAAACGGATGTAACTGTTATCGTTTCAGTCAAACTTAAAATAAGTTGTAATAGAATCAAGGGAAGAGGTACACATTAACTGTAGAAAACTAAGCAAAGAAGACATATTGAAAGCCATGAAGCTATACAAAAAAATGTCAGAGCCACAGGACCAGATGAAATTCCTTCTGAAGCCATCATAGCAGATATTAACAACTCTACCAAGATGTTACATAATTTATTAAATAAAATTTGGGACAGCAAAGAAATACGTAAAGACTGGAAATAAAGTTATATGATCAAACTACCAAATAAAGGAAGTTGGCAGGAGTGCACAAATTACAGGGGAATGATGCTAATATCAGTGCCATGAAAAATATTAAGCACAATCATTCTGGAAAGACTAAAAGATGCCATAGAGAAACATTTTAGAGATTTAACAAGCATGTCTTAAGAAGAACTGATCATATTGTGATCAAACAACCACTCTACGTATTATAGTTGAACAAAGTTTAGAACTACAGTCCCCACTTCATATTGGATTCATAGATTACGAAAGGGCATTTGATAGTTTGGACAGAGGAATGATTTGGAAGTTTCTGAGTCATTACGGGATCCCCATTAAGTTATTAACCTGATAAAAACAATGTATGCATAAATGAAATGTAGTGTGCTACATGAAGGGCAGCTTACAGAATTTGAAATAAGAACAGGAGTAAGACAGGGATGCCTTCGGTCTCCATTGATCTTTACGACTAGTCATATATTGTATTATTAAATAACTCAAATAAAAAGAAATGGACCCCAGTGGTCACTGACCATGCAACTTGATGATTTAAACTTTTCTGATGACATAGCTCTCCTATTACACAACCATCAACAGATGCAGGATAACATGAACATAAATGATGAAAGATCACTATAGCTAGAGCTGAACATTAATCAAGATAAGACCAACATTATGAGAATTAATACAGTTGGCAATAACCAAAAAAAAACTAGGAGAAATACCTCTACTAGACGTACAATCTTACATATATCTGGGTAGTAATATAGATGAAGAGGGAGGAACATAATATATCAAAATAATGATATCAAAAGCAAGAGGAGATTTTGTTGCACTTGGAAACATATGGAAGTCCAAAGAAATTAGGTTAAATACAAAAATAAAAATGTTCAACTCCAATATTAAGTCAGTCCTATTATATGGCTGTGAAACAGGGGGGACAACTAAATTGACAATCATGAAGATACAGACTTTCATTAATGGATGCTTACGCAGAAGAAAAGGATGGGCATGGCAGGACAAATTCACTAACATAGAATTATGGAAATTTACCAGTCAAATACCAGTGGATAAAGAGATTAGAACTGGTAACAATGTTAATACTAAATCGATATGACTATAACTGATATGTTTTCTAATCTAAATGTGTATGTCTTCTTAACTTAACAAGATCCTGGATGAACTAATTGATGTAAATATAATTAGGTTACTTAACGTAAAACAATATTCTCATCATAGAAAACAATATTTTAAAACATTTCATTGTCTTATTACATTCTCTCTAGTACCAGCGACAAGCAATTTTAAGGTGTCTCTTGTCATTAGACAAGTTCACTAACTACTGCTCTCTCTCTTTTTCTCTCTCTCTCTCTTTCTCTCTCTCTCACTTACTCTCTCTTTCTCTTTAGCATTATATATATATATATATATATATATATATATATATATATATATATATATATATATAAATATAAAATATATTTGACACTAATAATTTAGTTGATTTGCTCATCTGTGCCTTTTCAGGGAAGTAAAATACATGTGAATCTTATATTGTACATTGAAGTGATCTGATGAAGATTCAATTAAATAAAAAATAAAACTTTACAAGTTAAAAAAACAATGAATATTCCACCATGGAAACGCTCTAATGTTCTGTGCTTGTTTAGTTACGAGCATTATCAAATAAAAGATATTTGATAAATAGGTCATGTAGCTCAGCTAATGTACGTTTTGTATGTTGTGTCACAAACTGAAACCAATACAATATATATCAGTTTTAAGAATGTGTGGGATGTACTAGACTCAGGATATCTTCATACATTATGCTGCAACATGAACGTCCTTGATTGTAACTAAAATTGCACTTTTTAATTAAACAAACTGATGTGTACTGTTACACTGCTACTCGCGAACAAATAGTGTTGAAGATTAAATACAATGGTCACTGTGATTTCTACAATCTACATAGCTATCTATCCTTATTTTCGTATTGAAGACATTACATACGGCAGTAATCCTATAATTTCCTTACCTAACGATTTTTGTTATTAGTAGTCACAATTGCTCAGAGAACATTGCTAGACCTGGACCCTAGATGCAAGAACAATAAGAAAAATAGCCTCTACAGAGATGAAATGTGTTAGATGAATGCCAGGAAACAGTCTAAGAGATACGATCAGAAATGAAGAACTGAGAAAAAAGCTAGGAATAGCCCCCGCCATAGAATATATCAGGAAACAACAGATACAATTGTTTGGCCACGTGACAAGGCAGAAAGAACAAAACACAACACAACGAGCCTTCAACAAAAGTTGTGAGAACACCAGACCCAAGCGTCGACCACGAAAAAGATGGGTCGATGGAATATTAGAAGCACTTGGAAACATAACAGCAGCAGAGGCGAGCAGAAGAGCAAAAGACCGCAAATTATATCTCCCCTCGACGCTGAAAGGCAGATACGGAAGGAAAAAAAGAAGATGAGGAATCACAATTTGCTCAAGACTCCCCATGTAAATAGCCATATGTCCTTATTCTGGGTGAACCTATCAACTTCGAAAAGTGAGTTGATGGCTGCTGTTGCTACTTTTCGCAGCAGTTTGCTTTTCAGCATTTTTATAAAACGACCTCATTTTACTTTCCTCTGTTTGCCATTTGAATGCTTATAGACTCTTGATGTTCCTTCTCATCACATTGTTAACATATACTCTTAATCTGCTCTTGTTTATAGATAGTATTGCTGGTTCATCTTATAACGACATTAATCTTGAATTTACACCATTGTGGGCGAAGTATTTCGTAACACATGTGGTTATTTAAAAAAAATACATATAATTCATTTTCTATTCTTTTGTTGACTTGTCTGATATCCTGGAGGCAAGGACATGAAATTGTGATCGTTTTGATTGTAGATGGTGTACGCTTGCACATGGGAATTGCATTTGTAATGAGTCGATAAACACGGCGCATTCACATAAAAAGCACCGCTAGGGATAATTTAATAGTAATAGATAATAATTTAGGGAGAAGAGAAGTGAAGTATACAGTTGTAATCACAGAAAATAAGAACTGAAATCATTTGAATGGAAATTACCTAGAGTCCAATATAAGAAGTGTGAGTTGTACTTTTGGTTAGAAACAATAAAACCCCTGTGGTCGACCTAGCCCCAGTCAGAAATTGAACCATGGCAGCACACTGGGAAGGCGGAAATTGCGCCTCGCTGGTGAGTTACGATGCTGTAGACGACACTGGACAAGAGTCTACGAACACCTCATGACAGGCAGCCGAGCATATACGAGTGAAAACCTGTGTCCACAAATGCCGATTAAAATCGGGTTACCTTTACTAATATAAAATATATCTTTCACAACGCCAAGTTTCCAGCATTAAGAACTAGTTTGAACAATTTCATGGACTTACTGTTGTTTCACAAGCCTTTTTGTGGGGTTTCTTATTACTGCTCTTCGTTAGTTTTTCCCTTTTTGACTTGCTGTTCTTTAAGTCTGGTAAAGGTCGGAGACATAGAATTGTTTATTGAACTTTTCTGAGACTTAATCTTCTTTTTGTTTGTGTCGAGCCCTTTTAGCACTTCACATACAAATGTATTGAGTTATCGATAAAAGTCGTCACCAGCTAAGCTTTCGATTTTAGTTACTATCATGACCTTCACAGTTTACACTGCGTGCAGTCAGCACAAAAGTAACGCAGGCCGTAGCTATGAATGGACGCCAAAATCATTATCAACAAACTAGTTTGTAAAAATAATGATATCCCAACAAGAACAATTATTAGAAATTAAACGTTCACTAAAGATTACATGAATAAATGGTTATGTTGTCTGCATTGTTAGTCCAATATGAGTCAGGCTGTATTGGGTGTATGCCACACTGATGGCACATGTGCCTACCCATCAACAGGTTCATAGTTCTCAAATGAGCAAACCTGTAAAAAATGGTTTTTGCCCTTCCATGTCTTGTTAACATGCAGCCTACAATTTTGTTTTCTTTTTGTATTCGCATCATGAATTAGCAAATAAATGTCGAAACAGAGTTGTAGGTCGACAATTTGGCAGCAAATGATCATTCAATCTTCAATTGTAGGCTTCATCTGGTTATGTACCATATCTTCTTTATGAATTTGGGTGTAGTTAAATGTTAAAACAATCACATAAATTGCTGGTCTATATGATACAATAAATAATTGTTATTCACAATCAGTCGAATCCCTTGCCTAAAGGCACGATCAAACTTTCATTAACCCATTGTCTATGTTGACAGTACTAGCAATACTTGAAAATAGTCTATGAATAGAGAATCAATGACTCGGTGTTCACACAATGCAGGTAGTTCATCAAAGAGAACAACGTTAGCACTGCCATTGTCTGATTGGTCGAAGTTCCAGCCTTTCTCGAATTGATAGATGATTCTGTTTTAAAATACCGCCTTCTTACGTATTAGTTCCCTGTGATGGTAACAAGCAATCTATCCATCTATCTCTACACTGTCAAACGACACACAGACGACAAAAGTGGAGGTCATACATCCACGTATCACGACTATTCTCACACATTGAACAAAACCAAAGATAGTGTCCTCCCTTTAGCAGACCGAGGTTTATTATATTTTGTTTCCAAGCCCATGTACCACAAACAAGCACCAACTTTCACTGGAAAATGCCCCCATAGATCCATTTAAGGAGGAATGTAATATACTGTTGTCGAGGGGGCCTCGGTAGCCTAGTTGGGGAAACCACCCGACTGGTCTGCTGACGTTCAGACAACTCGTGTTCGATCCCCGAGGGGAGCAGTGTGAATTGTAATCGTGGTTGGAAAAAAAAAACCCACCGTCGACCCAGCCGTTGGCAGAAATGGGTACCAGGGTATTACCCTGGAAAGGTGAGGTATGTCGCTTCGCATCTGAGTTTCGATGCTTGAGGCGACACTATCTATACATGTCCGAACATTTCTGGATAGGCGGCCGAGCACATATGGGTGAAAACTTGCTGGCTAAGACGCCGGTTAAAGTCTCGTACTTTACCTTTTACCTTTACCTATACTGTGGTCGAGTGCTTGAAGTAGAGCCGTCAAGAAATCCAACTGCACTGGGTTGTAACCTGATCAAGGTTATTTACACAATCATCAACATCATGTGCCATACCGGTTGGCGTAGGTGGTCATTTTCCTGCACAATCTTCTATCTACAGTGCATCATATCAGTTCTGTTGTTGACTTTTTTTGCATGCCATGACACCAAGCTATCCAGTATTTTCTCTCTTTGTCGTCCGCGATCTCTCTTTCCTTTTATTTTGTCAGTTGTAACCAAGTATTCAAAATTTCCTCTTCTCATGATGTGCCCGAAAAATGTTGATTCCTTTTTTCTGTTCTTTTTTATGAGCTCCCTTTTTGTGCTGGCCTCTTTGAGAACTTCCTCATTGGTCTTTTTAGCTGTCCAGGGAACTTTCACAATATTTCTGATAAATCCCATCTTTGTGGCTTCTAATCGTCTTTTCATTTGTTTGTATACTGTCCATGATTCGCTTCCATAGGTCAAAATTGGTTCTATATAGCACCGATGAACCTTCTTTCTAATTTTTATTGACATTTACACAATACAGTTATATAAACCACGATATTTTAGGACTATATGAAAGCAGCTTATTTGTAGAAACTGTGACACAATTAAAATTACACTTATATACTGACACGTAAAACTAATTACGCTGTTGTGAGTTATATTGTTTGTTTACCCTCTGCAAAAAAATATAACATTGCTTTCTATAGCAGCAAGTGGTGCGCTATAACGTACACTCCTACATTGTATGGTGACAGCTTTACACAAAAAAAAAAAAAAAACAACAACAAAATCATGACGTTTAAGCTTACATTAGCATTTACTCTACCTCTTGCTACCACATTGTTGAATAGTGACGTCATCAGTTCTGGTCACTGGTGAGGAGCATGGCGTGGTGGAAGGTGGAGGTATGTTTGTCCGCAGTAAATCTAAAACAATCAGAGAGATTTATGACAAACTAACTGTATAAGCAAACAATATATTTATATATGCCTTTGTTGATACAATGATGATAGGTCTGTATTTCTAATTTGATAACAAAAATATACTACAAACAAAAATCTCTCACGTTTCCTTCCCAGGTGGCAAATATAATAGAACAAGTAAGTGATGCGATCTAGACTGCTGGTGCCAACAAGTAGTGAATAAACAAGTGTGTTACTTCAATGTTGCAACAAGTAATTTCATTATTCAACGAGTTTATAAGTTGTTGAATAATCATTAATACCCATATTGGGTTAGTTTCTGTGATTAAAAAAGTCGATGCTTCTTATCCATAATCCAAATGTTTAAGTGTAACAGTATCGGTTAATGGAAGTATGGGACAGGTAATTCAGCCGGTACCCATTTCCTAACAGACTACAACAGTAACATAGAATATCGGTCATCGGTGTTGGTAACAGAATAACAAGTTGTGGGAATTGAAAGTTCATAGCGGGTAGTGGACAACCCACGGAGGATAGAGGTAAAGGAAAGGTGCAGAATAGTACTGGACATGAAAGTTTAGAGAATGGAAATTTTCCAAGTTGTTGTGGAAGTGGGGATAAACGCATGGCTTGACCGTCCTGTAAATAGGTTGATACACAACTTCCAGGACAGGTGAAAGTCATGAAATAAATCATAATTATTTTGAAACTCAGGAGAGGTCAAAACTGACCAGAGGTTATATTGAAGTCACAAAAACAATTTGTTATGGGCAAGTCTTAGACATAGATCAACTTTGGGTCAGAATGATGAGAGTTGATTGGCTCAAGGGGTTGCAAATTATCACTTCAATTGCGACAAATTCATTGGCTGCAGATATTCAACGCACAGAGTTAGGTTAGGGTATTTAAACTTCGAGCAATAGGTTTTACGTAGTTAGGACCGCAATTCAGGACAGAAAACGTTATTCATGCAAGTTAGGAAGGCAGTCAGTTAGGACCACAATTCAGGATAGAAAACGTTAGTCATGCAAGTTAGGAAGGCAGTCAGTTAGGACCACAATTCAGGATAGAAAACGTTAGTCATGCAAGTTAGGAAGGCAGTCAGTTAGGACCACAAATCAGGACAGAAAACGTTAGTCATGCAAGTTAGGAAGGCAGTCAGTTAGGACCGCAATTCAGGATAGAAAACGTTAGTCATGCAAGTTAGGAAGGCAGTCAGTTAGGACCACAATTCAGGACATAAAACATTATTCATGCAAGTTAGGAAGGCAGTCAGTTAGGACCACAATTCAGGATAGAAAACGTTAGTCATGCAAGTTAGGAAGGCAGTCAGTTAGGACCACAATTCAGGATAGAAAACGTTAGTCATGCAAGTTAGGAAGGCAGTCAGTTAGGACCACAATTCAGGACAGAAAACGTTATTCATGCAAGTTAGGAAGGCAGTCAGTTAGGACCACAATTCAGGATAGAAAACGTTAGTCATGCAAGTTAGGAAGGCAGTCAGTTAGGACCACAATTCAGGATAGAAAACGTTAGTCATGCAAGTTAGGAAGGCAGTCAGTTAGGACCACAATTCAGGATAGAAAACGTTAGTCATGCAAGTTAGGAAGGCAGTCAGTTAGGACCACAATTCAGGACAGAAAACGTTATTCATGCAAGTTAGGAAGGCAGTCAGTTAGGACCACAATTCAGGATATAAAACGTTAGTCATGCAAGTTAGGAAGGCAGTCAGTTAGGACCACAATTCAGGATAGAAAACGTTAGTCATGCAAGTTAGGAAGGCAGTCAGTTAGGACCACAATTCAGGATAGAAAAGTTAAGTCAGGAAATGAGAGTCAGAAATGTAGACTAAGTAAGCGTAGGTCCATAAGTTAGGCCCGCAAAGCAGTCAGAAGAGAGTTAGGAACGCCATTCAGTGAGTTAGTAGTTAGGAGAAAATTTCTGCAGTCAAAAATGTAGACTAAGTAAGTTAGGTACATAAGTTAGAACCGACAAGTAGTTAGGAATTGAGGGTTTAGGAATTTAGGAATCTTCAAGTTTGTAGTTTTCAAATTTCAATTCAAACTTCAAGTTAGTTGAGAAGTTATTAAGGAACAGACTACAGAGTAGTAAAGTTATGAGTGACTTAGGAAATTAGTTGAGCAATAAACAGAACCAGAACAAGTGAAGTAGAATATATGAACATTTAGGTGCACTGTAAAAGTGTTTTAAGAGTGTTTTCAAGTTGTGCTTCATATTTCCTATAAGAAACCGTAAATACATATGTGAGAATTAATGATTAATTTATAATATGCACATTGGGAACTATTTCAATAAATATTCGGTGACTTTTACACAAGCACTCCACTAATTGCACGCCACATATTTGTTCTAAGATTGTAATAGCAACCTAATTGAATACACCGTCAATAAGATATACGGGACATTTACTCGCTGTCATTACTGTAGTATAACGTTCTAGTTTATTCCGTGTGATTTCTAAATAAATTCACTACATGTTTTTTTTACAAGTTTATTTAAATCTGTGTATTTGTCACATACTGAGAGCAGATCAAGAAAACCAATATAGAAGCTGTAGAGATTGGGACTATGGGATAATAGCGTACATCTCATCATACAACTTTTTAAGCAACAACAACAATAGAAACAAACCAGCGAACAACAATTCACTGTAGCGATCATATTAATGATTTGTAGTAAAAGAAGTTGATAAGGTTGGACGGCGAGTCTCATTTATCGAGGAATTGAGAAACGATGTTTTAGGGACATGTAAGATGAAGAAGATGTAGCGGCAGAAACAAAATGTAAAGGAGATGTGAAAGGCAGGGAAACTGAGTGGGAGATTAAGTGTTTGGCAAGTGAGTAACTGAATAAAAAATATCTGCGTGAGCGAGTTAGTGGGAGATTTACTAAGTTGGTTAGTAGGGTTTTCGTAACACAGTCACATAATACATTAATTAAGGAGTGAGTTTGAGTTATGCAGACAGTGTGTAAAGTGCGAATATGTATTATATCATGAAACACATGAAATGCATTTTTTTTTTAAATAATTGTTTGAATTCTATCTATCTATTGACCTTTCGAGCCGTAACCGGCCCATAGGGCGTAGACCAAGATACACCTTCTCCTATATGAATTTTTGTTCTAGCAGTTTTCTTTTAAAGATATTTTATCAAATCTCGCCATCTGTCTCTGTTCTGTGCAAGCAGTTCTATCTCATTGAGGGAGCCGATTCCTGCTGCTCTTGCCTCTCTCATCAATGTTCTTCTCAGTGTCTCCCTGGGTCTTCCTCTTTTTCTTTTACCTGTTGTTTCCCATATGAGGGCTTGCTTTGCTATTCGATTATTATCTCTTCTCATCACATGTCCAACGTATGACCATCGTCTTTTCTTTATTACTGAAGATATTAGTGGTTGATTGGCGATTTCTCTAATTTCCTCGTTTGTTTTGAATTCGTTCCATTCTATACCAAGTATTTTCCTTAGACATTTATTTTCGAATGCGTTCAACTTTGTTTCTATATCTCTTGTTGTTTTCCAGCTTTCACACGCATACGTAAGGGTTGATAGTACATTTGATTTGAATAGCCTAAGTTTTGTGTTTGAATTACTGAGAAAAAAAAATAACTTGTGCTGTGCAGTTTAGACAAAAATAATAATGTTTATTTAACAAACAAAATAACTGCATGCTTTCATCACTGCCTAATTCTTCCATAACGGAATCATTATTTCTTCTAAGTTTAACAACGACACTGTCGTTATTAAAAATGTAAGTAGTTTTATATTTGAACTCAGGTGACAATATCCCTCTCTCGCTCTCTATCTCTCTCTCTCTCATTCTCTCTCCCTTTCTCTCTCTGCCTCTCTCTCCTTCTCTCTATATCTCTCCCTCTATCTCCCTCCCTCTCCCTCTCTCCCTCTCACTTCCTCTCTCTCCCTCCATCTATCTCCCTCCCTTTATCTCACTGCCTATATCTCCCTCTCTCTATTCCCTTTCTCTCACTGCCTATATCTCCCTCTCTCTATTCCCTTTCTCTCTCTCCCTCTCTCTATTTCCCTTCAGCTATCTCCCTCACTCTCCCTCTCTCTCCCTCTCTCTCTGACTCTCTCGCCCTCTCCCTCTCTCTCTCTCTCTGTCTCCCACTCCCTCTCTCTGTCTCTCTCTGTCTCCCTCTCCCTCTCTCTCTCTCGTTAGAAAAAAAATTGATGCGTCGTTACTGGTCACTCCCAAGCGACCACAACGATCATTATGACTGAACAGTTTTTGTCTTATTTCCTAGCATAGCAGTCTCATCCGAGCATAGGCGAAGTGTACCTTGGTAAAAGGAAAAGCAATGTGGTGTTTGAGACAAGCACTAGCAGTCACCAGACGGAACAAAATTGGAAATGATATCATTCGCGGAAGATTAAGCACTGAAACAATAATACACTATAAACATAGACAAAACTTGAAACAATTTCCTCATCTGGAAATAATGCCAAAATATGATATACCATACAATCGATATATTAAAATAGAAGGCAGAAGAGGACTCTGCATTTGACCCAGAGTAATTGAACTGACAACATCAGAGTAACTCTATAACTAAAGTGATTGGCAATGATTACGACATAACAAAGGCAATAACTAAAACCTTGTAATACGCCCCACATACGAAGAGATATAAGAGGAATAGATGAGAAAGAGAAAGACAAAGTAATTGGATAGTGAGGCTTGTAGTAGTGTTTGCGTTATCTTTATAATTTGCCGCTTTTCAGTTCCTACCATGTATACTGCCTTTTACGTGCCTGATTTTAGTACCACTATTAACCATTTCTATCAGTGGCGCACTTTTAAAAAATAGTCATTGTTCATGTTGATTAACTAGCAGGTATCTTTAAGATGAAGTGTTGGTCGGCCAATATGTCGCTTTGGCCGTTTGCTTCCAGTAGAACGAAGAGTATGTCTTTTAGTAAGAATTGTCATCTCCAATATGGATGACTTGTGGTATACATATATATTATATGGCCCTTTTCGTGTTTTCAGACGATTTAATGGTAGCTATTGTGCCATTTTGTGGTTATTGTCTTTGTTGAATAGCTTCTATGGAGGCTAATTCTACCAATACAAACACAAACGACAAACACACACGACCACAGACTGAACAAGTCAGGCCCACTGATCCACGGAGTTTTACCTCTTTTATAATGAATCTTTTCTCGTCCATGTTTATAGCACAGCTTTAAATGATGGTATGCCATTCCTTATAAAGGCACGAATGCGATCACATGCCAGATGTTCCCCAATCAATTTTCACAAATTGGGAAGTCATTCAGAGATGATTTACAAACGTCTTTATTTCGTAATTTAGGTCTGCCGATTTGTCTGTTTCCGTGTATTAGTTCACCGTATAGTATTTGTTTAGCAGTGCGGTTTTTCTTCCATTCGCTGGACGTGCCCCATCCATCTTAACCAACTGCTTCTAAGCATTGACAAAATTGTTAAGGTATTAGCACATTGTAGGACAGTTAAGTTGGTTATTTTATCCTGAAATTTGATGTGCTTTATCAAAAAATTATGCGCAGAAGGTATGTACAAATTATGGTCACGAACACCATATTCCCTCTACGCCACTTGGCGTGATGGGACTCTTAACGTTACTTTATATATACACATACATAATTTAAAATTTCAGCTGGCATACATTCATGATATTACACCCCACTACTTGCTATATTAGCATCTGCACATATACCTATGATTTTGCTTTCATCAAAATGTAATTTCAGTTCTAGCACTTGACGCCTCCGGGCTGCTACTTTACATTTATTGTGAATTTGTTTACGATTGTGAAAGTTGAGAATAATATCATCAGCAAAGTCTGGGTTACAAAGCTCCTTGGTCAGGAACTACTGGATACCATTCTGGTTGTTCTACGTTGTTCTCATAATTAATTCAATATATTGGTAAGAAGAACTGATATTGTGATAACTGGTGTCTCTATCTATATAACTTACATTCTAAATTCATGACTAATTCAGCTGCCCTTAGTTACAAAACTACATTAAATGTATATCTATGTTATTTAGATCGTGTTAATAAATATTGCAACGATTACAAAATGGGAAATTGAAAATAAATATATGACTATAACATGTCACTTTCTATTCACTAATATCCCACTTTGCCGATGTCTGATCTAAAGCCTCCATTATCTCAGAGACACATTTACCTATTTGAAGACACGAATTGAGATTTCGACACGATACATGTTCCACTAGATTTATTAAAATTAAATTTCATGCACTTCTAGATTCTTAAAGGCAATAATGACCTGGCGATAAAAAAGGAAAAGGTAAGTCAAGTGAACATGTATGGTATAAAAGTTGATGAACAGTGTGTTTCAAAAATGTGAATAAATTATCAATGTGATAGTCCACTCTACAACAGTAACTTATTATCATTGATTACTATGTGAATAACGTCGTCGGTTCTACTAGGAGGTGACTGTAAACCATAGGAGGTGAGTCTGTTTCTACTTCTATCTCTCTATCTATTGTCCTTTCGAGCCGAAGACGGCACATAGGGCAGAACCACAATCTCAAAAACATAAACCGTGCGTGCCAAAATGGCACATATTGCAGAGATCACTGCTTCTAAAATCTATGGCTCTGTCCATAACAATACTTTTACAATGACAGCTTGTCAAGCTATCGATCAACCTCCTTAGTCGCCTCTTACGACATGCCTGGAAGGTCACATTATCACTATTCTTTATCTCTCTCATAATGAGGCTCCGGTAACACACGGGTTCTTCTACTTACACTAGATATATTATTTATTAGTTTTAGATTAACGGAACATAATTGGAAGGTTTGCTGAACGATCTATAATGATATTACTTGTATTGTAAGCTGGTATGTATTCTGTTTAAATGGCGATTTGTGCGCACAAATAGAATACTATATTATAGAATCCAAATATGAAATCTGCACAATGCTTTTTGATACAATACGTCATACACACTTTTTAGATTACATAAAAGATACATATCTAGATGACACATACATACGATTTATATGCAATTCATACTGGAAACCAACAGCAATAATAAATGTAAGTACGAGAACTCCACACCCATTGTTAAAAAAAGAGGAGTAAGACAGGGCTGCATCCAATCACCAAGCTTGTTCGATCTATACACTGTGAAAACTAACGAAAAAACATCAAAGAGATCCCACCTAAACATTAATGTAAAGATAAATAATAACCTAAGGTATGCTGATGATTACTTTTCACAATGTTCTGTTGGTGATGTTGTTCCTTTGGAATTGTCATTGAATCTTATTATGGTCCTGTATCGATGATTATGTCAGCTCTCTACTTTTCTGTATCTCCTATATGGTCCGATATATGAAACACTGGTTTTTGTCCACGTGGGCAAAACCTTGTAAACATCGGTTGTGCATGTTGTCCACGATGCCAGTTTTTTTCCTTAGAGATATATAAGTAACAGCTTTGTTTCCGGTCACTACAGCTCTGTTTTCAACACGAACAATGAATTCAGTCTGTTATGTATAACTATATATATATATATACGTACACAGACACATACACACACACACACACATGAACATGTACTTGAACATTAATTTTATTGCGACTAACGGTAAGGAAGAGAATATCTCACATGAACTCTACACAGCAATCTCATAAGCTCTTTGCTTTGGTCAAGATTTAATAGGTTATCGCTTTGAGAAATGCTTTTTAAAGTGTAAACTCATATTTCTTACTTTTCAGATAGCAGATTATATTTTTCATGTAAGTAACATTGTATATGAGTTATGCAGATTAGGGAATAGAAAGAAACAGTTTACTTTTCAAACTAATAAAGGAGCCTCGGTAGCTGAGTGGCTGTGCTCACCTTCTGTTCAGAAGTCTCATGTGCTCACCCAGCCACTAAAAATGGGTACCAGCGATATTTCTGGGAAGTAAAGGCGGCCTGGCGTAATACCGACCTTAACACCCAACAATGTGCCTGGTCACAGAAAAATGTGGTAACTAACATCATATTCTCAGTACGCTGAGCACTACGTGGGGTGGGGGGGGGTGTTCCTTTATTGTACTTATATACTCAATAAGTAGGGAAGGTTAACATACAACAAGGACATAATTCAGGAAATACAATATTTACCACCTGCAATATATAATGTATTTCCTTTAGTGAAAATTAGAGGTATAAACACATCGTTATATATAAATAAACCTTTAAACGTGTCTACTTTAACTTATTGTTAGAGTTTAGAAAGGTGGAGCTGTATTAATATTGATCATTCATGTCAAGTTGTACCCAGTAAAAAAAAAGAGTAAAGTAAAGTAATGAGCCCCGTCCCGCCAAGTGGCGTATAAGAAATATGGTGTTAGTGTCCATAATGTTCACAGACCTTCAGCACATGATTTGTGGGGTAATATGGTCGGTATTAAACCCGTGCCGCTTTACTTTTCTAGGAAAAAAAAAAATCTTTTCCCATTTAAGGCTGGGTGAACCAGGAAGCCGTTGGTTGGGATTGAACCCTACCTCTTGTCCTCTGTAGTCCAATTTACTAACCACTGTGCTATCGCGGCTCCCTAGTTGTACCAGGTCATCATCATCAAGTACCGGGCCTGCTGGCGTAGGTCATCATGTCTCTATACAACTTTCGATCTCGGCAGCTATTTATCATTTCTATTGTTGACCATCTGCCAAGCCATTCGCTTAAGTTGTTTGTTATTTTTTCTCTTTGCTCCCCTCTATCTCTTCGTCCCTCAATTTTTCCAGTTGTTACAATATATTCCACTTGTTCTCTTCTCATTACATGGCCAAAAAATGATGATTGTTTCTTCGTAATGTTTCAAAAAATGATGATTGTTTCTTCCGAATGTTTCAAAAAATGATGATTGTTTCTTCCTAATGTTTCAAAAAATGATGATTGTTTCTTCGCAATGCTTCAAAAAATGATGATTGTTTCTTCGCAATGTTTCAAAAAATGATGATTTTGTTCTTCTGTACCCATTAGTCGGGTATTATTAGTTATAATTTAATAACACAGAATAAGTGAACAATTAGCGTCAACAGGCGTTAAAACATTGGAACAGTGAACATCAGGACGACCATCATACAGTAGACGCAATTAGATTCAAGTAGATTTAACTCAAACATTGCTGTCCCATTTCGTGAAGGATAACATAATTGCTGACAACGATTTACCTCTCGTACCCACACTTTATAACTGTCTTGATACTATGCCATTCTCTAGTTGTGTGGTACGGTTTCCTTCTGTGACAGTATTGGCTGGAAAGAACATAATATGTAATGAATATATAAGAAAGAGTAGATAGTGGGCATCCATTGGATACTAACAAATTGTAATATTCACGGAAACGAACGCGCAGACAAATTAGCTAAAAAGGGAGGGAGATTACCACAGGAGAACTATCTGGTTAGCTACGATGAAGCCAAATCCATCATCAAAGACCAGTTTCATGAAAAATGGAAACCCCCAAAGTATGACGTGAGGGAAGGACACCTCGAACTATCAAGGAGGGATCAAGTCATCATACTTCGCCTCCGCACTGGCCACAACAGAATGAGAAACCACATGTTCATCAAACTCTAAATTGGTACTACCAGTCAGTGCCACTGCACACTGGTCAACACGACAATAAAACATGTTCTACAGGATTCCCCCCCCCCCAGTACACAGACCTGAGAAGTATAATGTGAACCACACACACCTCCCTGGAAGAAAAACTATTCGTGGCAACCGAATCACTTAAACAGGCAGCTGTTTTCATGAGAGAGTCCGGAATCCTACTCTGAAATAGTCATGATTGAAGAAAGAGAAGAAGTAGAGGAACAAGTGCAAACAAATGGAACAGGTTAGACACTTCAAGACGACACAGATTAGCAGATGGTTGACACGTTAATACATTCTGGTCGAAAGGCCAAATTGAACTGGACTACAAAGGACAAGGGGTATGGTTCGATCCAAACCTACGGCTTCCGGGTTCACCCAGCCTTAAATGCGTACCGAATTTTTTTTCTGGGAAAGTAAAGCGGTACGGGCGTATTACCGACCACACTACCACAAAAAAATCATGTGCCGAGGGTCTGTAAAATGTATGGTTACTAACACCATATTCCCTATACCCCGCCACTTGGCGTAACAGGGGTACTTTAATTTTTTTTTTTTTTTTTTTTAAGGCCGAAATGCAGGTGCATAGAAAGCAACAGGTGTTTGACTTTGATACTTGGCAGCAACCCGTCGTAAAGCCATATTGTTAGTGTTAATTGGGTATATTTTCCTGAACGGCACATACGAATAATTGGCTGACGCTATAACAACTTCCGGTCAGAAATCCAAACTGCACGTATGTCAGTGAGGCATAATTGTGCTTCAGCATCATCATGTGCCATACCGGTTGGCGTAGGCGATCATATCCTTCTACAATATTCTATCTACAGTGCATCGTATCAGTTCTGTTGTTAACTGTTTTCCATGCCATGACTCCAAGCTGTCTAACATTTTCTCTCTTTGTCGTCCGCGATCTCTTTTTCCTTGTATTTTGCCTGATGTAACCAAGTATTCCAACTTTCCTGTCGCCTATAGGTGTAACAAAACTAGGCCACATGAAAGTATATCAGAGAACACAATTGGGGAAACGTGCTAAAATACAGTCATTAATAGAGAGCAATAGTATAACAGACTTAGTGTTATGAACTTTTACGATGTCTTGAAACGTTTTTCATCGACGATCAGTACGTTTAAATTCGGAGTTATCTGTCTGTGTGTCGAGAGACCCCTGTGCACACGGCTGCCGGGGAAAAAGCGGATTAACACGCATAATTCAGTGCCTAGTTTCTATGAACTTCACAATAGGTAAAAGTTGGCGAACGCAAACGAGAACAAACACAATGACTAAGATGTTTAATAAATTGATTTAAAACTTGATTCAAAGGCGTCTTTATAGAAGCACAATGATCGTTAATTATAACTGCGTTGCTCATTTATTAAGAATGTTCCACTTCCTCAATTTTCCTCAATCTTACAGCATCATCATCATCATCATCATCATAAACATCATAAACATCATCATCATCATCATTATCATCATCATCATAAACAACAAAAGCCGCTACACTTTTCTCTCCCTCAATCTTTGTTTATTTTCTTCTATGTGTTACCACATTTCCCTGCTCATTTTCATAACATCATACTTATTATCATATCATTTCAAATGTTAACAAAACGCGCTTTATTTTGTTTTTGCGTGTATTGGGACTTTGGCTACCATGGTGTTCTTAACATTATTCCTTCTCTAAACCCCGATATGTATTGGAGCTGTGTTTTAATAACAGTATTTTAATAAATCATGATTCATGTATACATGTCTAGAAAAGCTAAACTAAACTTGCAGAACTATATTTCCCTTCATAATGATTAAAATAATTTTCAAAAAATTCAAGAAAATAAACTCGAAAGAAAGGTCACCCGTCATTATAATTTAACATATTGAAAATGGAGAAGCTGATGAATGCACTCTTCGAACCGTGTTTCTATTGTTAAACTAAATATATGTACTTTCTTAGATTAAAGAAAGTCGAGACAACATGCACAGAGTAAGTCAATAAATATTACATTTTATATTTCTGAACTAAAATCAATAGCATATTGTGGCAGTACTCTTGCTTTTGTAGTTGAGTTTTGTTGATGAATCTCTTATTGTCGATGTGATATCTGGTTATCTTGTTGATCTATCATCAGTTCTTTCATATCTTGTTGCTTTCGCTCATATATTTATAGTGACACTCACAACTCAAATTATAGTTTTTGAACAAGTATCAACATAGTCTTTATTGAAGATTTCTAATGTTTACAATAGTTTGACAATGTCTCTGATTCACTCAACATGTTTCATATGTATTCTTGCAAAATTGTGTTACATGACATAGCCGACAGGCGATAATTAATTGTCAGTAACTTCATGATCGTATCTGGCGATTCTGAGGAACTTACTAGTAACCCAACTTGATCTCTAGTTGCTACAGTTGGACTGCTTTACACTAATTTACTTTCTTAATTCGATTATCACAATATTCTCTTAACGTACTATTACTTTTTATAAGTCCTAACTCTAACATCTGCCTAGAGGCAGGCATCTACCTACTTCACAGCATTTCCACTGTCTCTGTTATCTGCCTGTCCGGTATGGCTCAAACTCTCCTTTTTCGTTTCTCCGGTCTCGAATGTATATACACTCTCTAATGCGAGTGTCTGCCGTTCTCCTCGAGTTACTAGCGAGTCGCCGTACTCATTTGTCTCATTGTTGTGGCCCCCGATGAAGAGCGAGCGACACTACGCCGCGAGTATCTGCCGAACTCCTGGTGTTACTGGCTAGTCGCCGAACTCATTTGTCTCATTGTTGTGGCCCCCGATGAAGAGCGAGCGACACTACGCCGCGAGTATCTGCCGAACTAACCATCGTCTGAACTTCCCCGATTCAGTTTCATCTTCGGCGTATCGTTTCTTTATTTTTCGGCGTATCGTTTCATTATTCTCCTCCTCTACCTCTCATTATCCTACATGGATGAGTCACACTGTCACATATATCTCCCTCAACCATTCAGTTGAATTGATCTATGTATAGATGAATTTAACTCCAAAAATAAAAATACAGTGTGACTGCTCTCGTTATTCTTCCTTAATGGGCTAACCAATTTCATTATTATCATTCGTATATCAATAATCATGCGTGTACATCAATTACACATCTATAACTGGAACGTAACAATTGAATCATGCATTGTTGTACACGACCATCTTAAACTCAACATGGCTCTGCCGCGCCTCTTTGTTTTGCTCTGGAGCCTTGTACCAATGTGACGTCACTCTGGGCCAAGCCAAAATGAAGGCCAGCTTGACCTGAACTGGGGTCGGCGTCTGCTTTGTCTATGTCAGCCTCAACCCATTTTATCATATACAACGATCATAGTTTTACAATAATATCATAATAATCAATAAACATCTTAATGACACAACATGTGTCTCATGCACACAAACATTTTCTGACAACATAATTTCTGAAATATTTAAGGCTCGTTCGTCCTTTGTACTATACTTTCTAAATTGTAGAATAAGACCCGTTTAGTCCATTCTTTATTACATACAAAGACATATATATAACGGAATGGAGTTCCGTTCCACACTTGGAATCCTTATATAACTTACTAAGAGTCTCTCCATCTCGGGTCTATGACTCTCTCCCTTCTCATCTTCGTTTCCTATGTCTTTCTCCCCATAATTACTCTGAGTTCTCCTAACTCTTGGTACGCAATACTTCTGCGTCTGTAAATAGCGTCCTCTCAACTCGACTCAAGCCTTAATAACACCGAGGTAAACATGGTTACCACCATTTTGTTCGTCCACCTTAGGTGACTATTAAATTATGGCTTCATATTGGTCAGTTGTAATCACAGGTAAACCTTGGGAATCCCTTGCCCTAGTTTACATTATCGTCTATCGACTCTCGTAACTCATATACGAACACAACTTTATAACCCTTATTAGTTTCTTTACTGACACCTTCATACATATAGTTATGTCTCCTCCTTAAGGCAACAGTACATTTACAGACTCATACTCATCATTTAGTGCACACTGACATTATACATATAAAATTCGTCTAAAAGTTAGTAGACTCATACAACATTGTTACAACATCCAAAATACCAATTATTACATCTTATCACCTTCTGGGACTGATTCTATGACTAATCTATATCTCTTCTCTTTCTCTTTACTGACGGGCATACTTTACTTCCCTCAATCTTCATAACGTTTTGGTCTTGGATCTACGACAATCTGTCGTTTCTTAACAGCATACAGCCGTAGCATATATATATTTCTACTCAACAGCTTCCAGCTTTAAATTATTTACAGGTTATACAAACAATCTCTGATTAATTTATGTCTTTGTAGCAACACTGATTCACATTCTTCAAGTGTTTCTAAATCCCTTGCTTGACATAATCATCATGTGGATGGTTAATCAACCTCTTCACTTGTACACTCTTTCTATAAACAAGTAAAATAATTGCAGTCAAATGAACTTAGGTTGCCTATATGCAACATTCTATGTATATTGTCTACCAATTTAGTCCTCTGACCTACTCATTACCTCCCGTTTCTTTTCGGTTGGTTCGTCGTCGGAAGACAATTCAAACTGTCGTTTTGCAGTCCGGTCCAGTGTTTCTTCCACAGTCTCGTAATCTTCCGAGTAATCTAGTTCTGCGTCTTGTGTGTCGGCGCTTCTGTCTTCCTTCTGTTCCATTATGTTTTGCCTATCGTCTAATCGTCGCATTAGTTCAGATAATGGAATATCGCTATCTCCGGAGGAGTGTGATCTCAGTCTTTTCAACCTTCGCTTGGCTCTTTCCTCTTGTCTTTCTAGCCTCCTTCTCAGAGCTTCGCGCGTATTTTGGAATGGAGCTTCGTGTTCTGACTCGTCGTTATGTGTAGATTCTGGCGCACTAGAGTCTGCTGGGCTCATTCGTTCTGGTGCTACAGTTTCCTTCTCTCGGATCGGAGCGAGGTCAGCGCCCCTGTCCGGTTCACTGTCGCTTTCCGAATAGGAGGTCGTAGAGTTCCTTCTTGGTACCGCATAGTTCACCCCACGCGGTTGTCGACTAGAGGTGTTCTCTGCACGTTCAAATTCGACCCACAACTGATCGTCTGCCCGTAAATATCGTACGTGAGTCCGAAGGAACAAATTCCTTAGTTGATGTTTAATTTCATAGGTGACTGGGCCTTTTTTGTGCCACCACTACGTATCCGCTTTCCCATCGTGGTTCCAATTTGGAACTGAGGTGTTGTTTCCGATAGAACACTTTGTCTCCCACTTTAAAATGCCGTGGCTCTTCCGTACATGTTCGCTTGTTTCTCCTTTCTTCCGCCTTCTTGAGGTTTTTCCACACTATTCTTTGAGCACAGTGCATTTCCTCTGAGACTACTTTCCCATCAGTTCTCTTGTCTACTCGTATTCTATATTTCTCCTCTTACAACTTGGAGCTTCTTCCGATGAAAATCCATACGATTTTTTCTGTATTTGATCTTCTTCTATCAATAGCTCCTCCACTGTCTCGTAACTATCTGATGCAATAGAGTATATTGCTTTCAATTCATTGTAACTTAAATTGGCCTTATCTTCTTGTCCTAATCTGTTATCCCTATCCTCTAAGCGTTGCCTACATTCTAGTTATATCCCTAAATATTTGTTGAGGAAAAATGTAATGTTTCTGGTTACCACTTAATTGTTCCTTTTCTTCTTTTTTGTGTGCCTCTTCCCTCTGCCGTCACTAATGGTTGACAAGTTTCCTCTTTCTGACCTATATTCATATCTGAATCTGCTACCTTTATCTATTTCTTTCTGGTGGTCACAAAACTCTTGCCTTCGTCCCATTCGTACAGCAAACTGCAGGTCTATTTTAACTCTTTCATAGTCTTATCTTCTCCTTTCAGCAATAATAGCACCACGCTCTGGTGTCCCCAAAGGCCAAAATTTCAATTGCTCTACCTTTTCTATTTGCCTATTTTCAAACTCTTTGTTTATGGCAGCAACCCTCCTTTCTCGTATTGTGGGTAATCTGTCACTTTCAGGACGTTTCTTGGTACATTTTACCCCATCTACCACATCCTCTAATTCCTTGTCCCTTTCACGTGCATATTTGTCAGCTGCTTTCTCTAATGCATGAAACACCGCTAGTTCTCCAAATTTCTTCTCATTACTTTTACTTACAACCTCTACACTATTTGTATCACTGTTGCGTTCTGCCCTATCAAGTTTCCTTTTCTCTTTTTCCTTCTTCAAGTTTTCTATAGTCGTTTTCTTTGGCCTTAGAGACGCTACCTCTTCCTCTATGTCAGACTTCTCTCGCATTAGGTTCATTACCTTGTCATCTACCTCTGCTTTCTCCTTTCTTAAACTTGCTACTAAATCTTTGGACACTTTGACCTCACTTAAAAGTTGGTTATCCTTTGCTTTCATCTCATCAACTTCTCGAATCATACATTCACTGTATATGTCAGTCATAGACTTTTGTTCTGGAAGTGCTTCAAGCTCTTTAATTCTTGTTTCTAGACACTTGTTTTTGTACTCTAGCCTATCTAATGTGACTTCCATCTCTAATAGCATCAACTCATCCTTTTCACTTCTCTTCTCCATAATTCTTATTTCGGCATATTTTATTGATATTACATCTTCTAGGATATTTGTAGCCCCACGTGCATCTCTAAATTGTTTCTTCACCTCATTTGTTTCTTCATTAATAGTTTGTGTAGCTTTATTATTAGTTTGTACCGTTTTTTCGAATGGCTTTCTTAAATCTTTCGTCTCTATTTCTTCATCGGCTGTACTATATTTCTCTACGTCGCTGGTTTCTCCCGATCTACTCTTCTCCCACGCATGTACTTTCCTTATGTGTTTGTTAAAATGTATGGCATACAACCTATTTTCAGTGTATGTCGTTTGATTAGTATATGTATGCTTTGTTATCCTACTATTATTTATTGTGTGCATGCTATTCAAAATATTGTTGACTATTGAACTTTCTCTGTATAGGATTATTGCCCTGTTTGTCTTGTCTTCTGGCCTATCAATTAATTTACAAAATATAACTTCCCCAAAAGTACTAAAATAATCTTTAATATTAATGTCGCTAATGTATTTATCTAAATTTGTTATTAATATTTTGCAGATATTAGTAGTTAGAATTTGCTTACTGTCCATGTCTCACTATAATATTAATTAAATAATCGGTTGATAGAACAAAACAATTAAAATTTATTATATGTTATTATACATGTAAACAATATCAGTACTTTATAAACTCTGACCTCGGTTTCTGAAAAAAAATCACATTATTATTAGTTACCTGTGGAATAACAATAATGTATTATTTTATACATATACGTATATTTAATTATGGTTATCGTCATTCATAACAACATGTAGTCTTCATTCCATGTAAACATAACACTATTTTTTTTAAAAAGTCAACCAGCTCAGTTAAAAAAAATGGTTTACAATACTTGCTAGATATTAATTATTTATAATTTTAAAATACAATCATTAACTAACTACTTAATTAATCAAATTTATTTAATTCTTGATTCTCTAGTACAGTGATGACGATCGATCTCTTGTCTAATGCTAATATAATTATGTCTTAATTTAAATATAACACACTCGCACATTTAGATCAGTCAAAATAATTTCTGCTTTCTTCCACACACATTTATCAAGAAAAACGTATTTACTTCATACTAACATATATTGTTAAATATATCAAATAAATCTTTAAATTATATAAGAAAAATCCAGCTTACATGATTCTGAAGTCCTGGAATTCATAACACACTATTTTTATAACGTCCCAACAACTACACAATAATACTAATTTAAAAACAGTAATTAACTAACTAATCTTTTTCCGGTTCACAGTGTGGACATCAATTTTTACGTTTGGTTCTCTTTGTCTATTTCGCTTCCACTTCTTTCATTAAATGAAATTCTACTTGATGAATATGAATGTTCACTTCTACTTTCAATATAGCTCTGGTAAGGATCACTGCGATTTGGCAACTTCTAGTCACTTCTTCGGGATCTTAAGATATACAGGGTGTCGTTTCACAAATAGGTAGCCATTCTTCCACTGGACTTCGATGAACTTATATTTCTGACACAGATGGCTAGGCTCAGTTGACTTCTTGGGTACTTGGAAATTATAATGACGGCACTCGTTGCTGGAAGTACGTCTTGGTTATGCTGGAAGTACGTAGGTGGACTTCATGGTTGGTTATGAGAAAATTCTTACTTTTTTTTCTCCAGGCCCCTCTTAAAAAAGAACAAATCCTGGTCACGTGCAACAGAAAAGCAACTCTTGTGGCAGTACTCTTGCATTTGTAGTTGAGTTTTGTTGATGAATCTCTTATTGTCGATTTGATATCTGGTTATTTTGTTGATCTATCATCAGTTCTTTCATATCGTGTTGCTTTCGCTCATATATCTATAGTGACACTCACAACTCAAATTATAGTTTTTGAACAAGTATCAACAAAGTCTTTATTGAAGATTTCTACTGTTTACAATAGTTTGACAAAGTCTCTGATTCACTCAACATGTTTCATATATATTCTTGCAAAATTGTGTTACATGACATAGCCGACAGGCGATAATTAATTGTCAGTAACTTCGTGATCGTATCTGGCGATTCTGAGAAACTTACTAGTAACCCGACTTGATCTCTAGTTGCTACAGTTGGACTGCTTTACACTACTAATTTACTTTCTTAATTCGATTATCACAATATTCTCTAAACGTACTATTACTTTCTAAGTCCTAACTCTAACATCTGCCTAGAGGCAGTAATCTACCTACTTCACTGCAGTTATACTGTCTCTGTTCTCTGCCTGTCCGGTATGACTCAAACTCTCCTTTTTCGTTTCTCCGGTCTCGAGTTTATATACTCTCTCTAATGCGAGTGTCTACCGAACTCCTCGTGTTACTGGCGAGTGCCGAACTCATTTGTCTCATTGTTGTGGCCCCCGATGAAGAGCGGGCGACACTACGCCGCGGGTATCTGCCGAACTAACCATCGTCTGAACTTCCCCGATTCAGTTTCATCTTCGGCGTATCGTTTCTTTATTTTCTCTCTTTATCCTACATGGATGAGTCACACTGTCACACTATCGTTTATACAAGATGATGATGAAAGCGTGCAATTGATAAATTAATTTCATATGTTTGGGTCTTGCAGAAAGCCTGTAACAACTACTGAAGTTGTAGTGTGGATATTACAACTATAGAGAAGATATAAACCAATCAAAAACGAATAGTTAACTGGATTAACACACAATCACTGCTGTGGACTATATTCGCTATCATCCACATAAACTTTGTAGATATGGACAAAGTAATCCATGAACATTAATTAGTTAAATGAAGTGAACAATAGTGCAGAGTTATGTTTACTTTAGTAATGAATTAGAATGTGGAAAAGGATTAACTGATTTGGACTCTTAACACCACCAACTAGTTGTTTAACAGAATGTAGGGAAATCAATGAAACAAAATGAAAAACGTGACCCTTGGGGATTTAAATTAACTAACTGTGATACACTAAGAAACAGGTAAACAATGTTAACATTGAACATCACGCTATCTGTTATCACAACGAGTTGGCGGATTTTTAGAAATGTAATCACGGGTTTGATAATAAATATTTGTACACAGTTCGTTAACCACCGCTGTAGATCAAGTCTTTATTCTGCTGGCTTCGTTCGCGCCATTAGAAGTTAATGACCTAACTTGTGCAGACGGTTGGTATGGGACAAATTGTACGTTACACTGTCACTGCTATAATGACTTAGTTTGTGATAAAACTACAGGGACATGCCCAAACAATGACAGTTGTCAGCACAAATATTTCGGACCCCAGTGTCAGTACTTGGATATCGTTTACAAATACGCCCCAAAATCTCAATCTACTTTCCTGTTTGATAACAACGACACCCCATGTAATCCGGACACAGATTCTACATCAGTTGAGGCAACTCTCAATCAATCTTTGCCGTTCTCCTGGTTTAGGATTTATGTGAATGACTTAACCCAATCCGGACAGTTTCACGGTAAAACTAAATGGTTCTGCCTTATGTAACAATGAATCAAGGTTTGTAGTTAGTTCACACTAGATTGATGTCTTTTGCTCTGGGGCTTGTCTGATCAACAAGTTACGGATTGAAGGTGTGATAGTTGCAAATACCTGCTCCATCTACATTGGCGGGGGGCGGAATGTGGCTCTCAAACAGAACACGAACCAGACCGACACACCTAATGCTTGTTATACAGGAGACGGATGTGGACCAGAGGCCGCAGTTAATGGCAGAAGAAAGACCAATCTCTATGACAATGACTGCACACACACACACACAACTGAGAAGTGGAATCAATTATGTTTACTGGTATCGGAACTTTGCCACGCCCCAGAACATTTACACCATTAGAATGTATTATCAAACTAGCAATATGAATCGGGTAAAGAATGCCACTCTAAAGGCTTTATCTGACAGTGGCGGTGTAGTGTTCCAGTATAATGATATATCATACACAAATATTTCTGTGAACACTACTGTAGTCACCACACAAGCGACAATGGCACACATTAAGATTGAGTTATCACCAACCATTTCGCAGTCCTACAGTGTACTGACGGTGTGTGAGGTGCAAACATTTATAGACACCTGTTGTCTGGACGGGCATTCTTGGTCGTTTTGTGCAGTATGTAGTGGGTGCTACAAAGGTCATCATCGGTACGTATCACGGCAACTGTTCACATGGGTTCTATGGACACGACTGCTCCGGTCCTTGTCTTAGTGTCTGTCCTTTATGTGAGGAAAAATCCGGAATATGCATACAATGTAAATATCTTGGCTATACCTGTAATGACACTTGCCCCGATGGTAATTTTGGACTACAGTGCGAACAGACGTTTCCTGATGGCTGTGACATCATATGTGACCCAGAAAGTGCAGACTGTACGTGCAAGGAAACGTACTAAGGGTCAGACTGCACTCTCAAATGTCCGGACAACTGTTTCATCGACACATGTGAACAGTCAATCTGGAACTGTACATGCAAGGGAACGTTCTACGGGTCAGACTGCACTCTCAAATCTCCGGACAACTGTTTGAACGAAACATGTGAACAGTTAATCGGGTCCTGCGAGACGCAGGACCCGATTAACTGTTCACAGGTTTCGTGAAATACGAGACGTATGTCGATGATTCCCACGTTAAGAAGAGTCTGCCGACTACAACAAACCCAAGCATGTGGATACCTTAATGTGTTTCTGTGCTGGACATGATTCATTTCTTTGTGTTTTTTCCGTGAGGCATGGCTCATATCTTGATGTGTTTCTGTGTTAGACATGGCTCATATCTTAGCTTGTGTGTGTGTGTGTGTGTGTGTGCTGGCCATGGCTCATATTTGGGTGTGTGTCATGTTAGTCATATCTTATATCTTTGTGTGTTCGTGTTAATCATGTCTCATATTTTTCTGTGTGCCTGTATTTAGTCAAATCTCATATCTTATTGTGTATATGTGTTAGTCATGTCTCATATCTTTATGTGTGCCTGTGTTTAGTCAAATCGCATATCTTATTGTGTATCTGTGTTAGTCATGTGTCATATCTTTGAGTGTGCATGTCTGTGTTTGTCACATCTCATATCCTTGTGTGCGCATGGCTATGTTAGCCTCATCTCATGTCTTTGTGTGTGCATGTCTATGTTAGTCATATCTCATATATTTGTGTGTATGTCTATGTTAGACATGTTTCATATCTTTGTGTGTGCATGTCTATGTTAGTTATGTGTCATATATCTTGATGTTTGTCATTGTTAGTTATGCCTCGCATCGCTGTGTGCATGTCCGTGTTAGTCACATCTCACATCTGTGTGTGTGCTTGTCTGTGTTACTGACCTCTAGTGACTCGGGCAGATGGTGCTCGTAAACCTGGGAGGGCCGACCATCTAATGGGCAAAATCCCTACAGAAAAGACAATCTGCTGCCTTGCAGGAAGATTGGGGACAATCAAAGGCTACGGAAAGCAAACCTGAATTAATTGCTGGCTGAAGTCGGATGCACTGGGCCACTGGCGCAGAACACAGTGCAACGTTTTAACGGGTGTTCAATCAGAGTGGATCTGGCGGACTCTAATTGTGATGTTCTCTCTGTGGGGGCGATCAACACGCTTAGCCTAACAGCTGACTTCATGTGATAGTCTGGAATCCTACTCTGATTGAGTCCTGTTCGTAGATATATATATATATATATATATATATATATATATATATATATATATATATATATATATATATAGAGAGAGAGAGAGAGAGAGAGAGAGAGAGAGAGAGACACTAAGAAACATTAATATTATTAAAGTTAAAGAAATAAAACAAGTAGAGGAATTCAAGTATTTGGGCACAATGTTTCCGGAAGATTTGAAACTAGACAGAGAAATTGACATGCGAATACAAAAAGGAAATGCTATCACATACCAGCATTCACAATTGTTAAAACACCGAAACATTCTATAGCAGGTCAACAACAAATGATAACATTTTCATACCAACTTTGTGCTAAGATAGTCAAACACGGACCCTTTCTAAATCACGTTTACGAAAGATCAATACATGTGAGATGCGATGCTTGAGAAAAGTAACAAGCAACACAAGAAGAGATAGAATACCAAATGAAACCATAAGACAAATGGTAGGAATAAAACGCTGCCAAGAATATAGAGCAGCAACAATTTAAATGGTTGAGCCACTTGGTCAGAATGAATCATCACCATCAATGGCGTTTTTCTTGAGAATGCATGGAAAAAGACCAAGAGGATGACATAGGAGAAGTAGGATAGCTGCAGTGATAGAGACACGTAACAAAAAAGGAAAATAACTAATTCAGACAGTTCGAGCAGCTCAAGAACGACAAATGATATAAACCACGACACCTTCCGGTATCAGTGAGAAGAGAAAATAATAATAATAATAAGAAGATACACTAAAAATAAAATCAGACATGAGACTCGTTACAGGGCATTAGACAAAGAGTTCAGTTCCTGTAGTTGTTGAAGGACAATAATGGCGGAACAGAGTAACGTTACAAACAAAGTGTTTCGGTACATAGGCGGTTACCTTTAAACTGTATAGCCTATTGTATCGGACTGTCTCATCACAATATAATGACAGACTGTGCGGTTCTAAAGAAAACTCAAGGGGTAAACAATTTGCAGCCAAGGCCACCATTATTTGTATCTTATTACTGAGATCTAATATAGCCCACATAATATGTAATGTTTTAATTTAATTTCAATTCATGTTTATTTTTTGTTTATCAAATGAACATAATTTCATCATAATTAATCAACATACTTAAGGCTATAAGTGATCACTTTCTCTCTATTCACCTTTTTTATCCGATCAATTGTTTGTCATTTATGTTATTGACTTATGTTGTTTTTGAGACATTTTCTTTAACTGTGAGAAATCTCTCCATTATGTTTTCATGCATGTCCTCAAGTTGTCGCAGTATAACACAGGGACAAAAACGATTAGTTTTTGCTCTTCCTAGTCATTTTGCATTTATTTTTACAAAGTTCTTCATTCTGCTTGACTGTGCCCTCTATAACAAGAAACCACATAGATCACGTGCAATGTGTCACTACTTTGTTGTGTGTTATAGGACAAGTGTTGAAGTAAGGTATACAGCTCTCATCATCATCATGTGCCACACGTGTTGGCGTAGTCGATCATGTCCTTCCACAAACTTCTACCCAGTGTGCATCTTATTATTTCTAATGTTGACTGTTTTCCATGACATGACAGAAAACTATCCAGAACTTTCTCTATCTGTCGTCCACGATTTCTCTTTCCCTCTACTATACCAATTGTAATCAAGTATTCCAACTTCCCTCTTCTCATGATGTGCCCGAATAAAATGTTGCTTGTTTCTATCTGATGTTCCTTAGCAGCTCCTTTTCGTGTTGGCCTTTATGAGAATGTCCTCGTTGGTCTTTTTAGCTGTCCAGGAAACTGTCAACATTCTTCTGAGAAATCATATTTATGTGGCCTCTAATCGCCTTTTCATTTGTTTGTTTAATGCCCATGATTCACTTCTACAGATCTGAATTGGTTCTATATAGCACCGGTGAACTCTCTTTCTCATTTTTTATTGACATAGATTTGATACATGTTTTTCATTTTCTGAAATGCTATATGAAAATTTTGATTGTTATTTCTGTGGTGCATCTTCCATCTGATGTCATAATTGTGTCCAGGTATTTATAACGTTGCTGCTTTTATTCTCACTTTTACACTTGCATGTTTATTCTTATGATGGTAATGATTTGTTTCTTCGATATGGCCATTACTCCTGTTTTCTTACTATTCAGACTTATACCTTATTTGTTTCCTTCGTTTACTAATATGTCTATCATTTCTTCGAGTTCATTCTCTGTCTCTGCTATTACGACTGTGTCATCCGCATATCGCAAATTGTTTATGTTGTGAACGTTGACTTTAATTCCTAATATATCTGCTATTGATCGCATAATATTGTCGCTGTAAAATGAGAACAATTCCGGCCAGAGAACACAGCCTTTTCTGACTCCTTGTTTTATATATTCAAACTCTCATATTTGGTTGCTAATTCGTATGACTTGTTTTTGTTACAGCCTCAGCTTTGGCCGACGTAAAAATGACACATGGCTCGACAATATGATTTACACAGATGCATAAAACAATACAATTATTGGTCTGGTTGCTACAAATAGATACTAATATAAAATCATGTTAAAAGAAAACATAAAATGACATTTAGCAGTAAAACTTGCGGAGAATCATCTACCCCCTCTCCATGTATGGCTGTTTACTAATAGTAATAGTTAAGCTTGTATGCTATCTTTACATGTTCTCTGGAGTTCTATTCGATGCATCGTATACTGTTTAATGTATATATATATATATATATATATATATATATATATATATATATGTGTGTGTGTGTGTGTGTGTGTGTGTGTGTCTTTTAATACATAATTCGCCGCGTTTAGGCATTAATGATTGATGCAACATATAGACACTGGTGAGGAAGAGTTGGTTTAAAAGAGTATTTCAAATATCTTTAGATTCTTTCACTGATTTACGCCGTAAGTAACATGTTATAAATATGGAGTCGATGTAAATCGTTAGTTACTGACGCTGAGTATTCCTGTAGGCCCAATCATCTCATTCTTTTTTATGATACTAAAACTTAACATTTCTGTGCAAATGTGGTTTTACAGAAGAATGTTGAGAATTGTATAAACAGCTAAGAAGAATAATGAAAACGTTCTGAAAGAGGTTAAGGAAACAAGAGAGCTAATTTGCAATATTAGGAAGAAACAATAATCATGTTTTGGTCATGTAATGAGAAGAAAACAGATGGAATATATTGTAAAAACTGGGAAAATTAAGGGACGAAGAGGTAGAGGAAAGCAAATAGAAAAGATACCAGACAGGTTAAGAGAATGGCTTGGCAAAAGGTTAACAACATAAATTATTCAATAACTGTCGAGAGCGAAAGTTGTGGAGAGACATGGCACCTACGCCAGCAGGCCCGGTACTTGATGATGATGATGATGATGATGAAAACGTAACAGCTATTGACGTATTCTCTTTAGCTAAACTGGAATCTCATTCCCTAGGCGTTTTCTAAAGTATAAAAAAACACATATTCGGTAAATTATCCAAATAGCATAAGAACAGATCAATTACTGAAGTCACCACACGCATGAAGAACCGCGAGTTTAAAGAGAGATTGTTGATCACGCTAACAGGCAGAACTCTTGATGATGATATACCAACTGGCAAGAAGTCAGTGTTAAAGTTGGTCTTGAAGATCATCCACGATTTGATTTTCCTACTTCCTCAATTGCAAGAGAAGTGCAGAAAGCAGGAGACGCCTATTTTGATTGTTTTTGCTGCTCCAGCATATGATTTTGTTAGGTTTTTTTTTTGTTAAATTAAAAATCATCACAACTGCACACCGATCGAATCCATAGGTGCTCAGATAACCTCGTCGAGAATCTTTAGAAAATTCTAGGATAACCCTGACCAAAGTGATCGAATTCTGTAGCACGGCCTGGAATCCATGGCGTGGATATGACTTTTTCAACAATTTTGCCGAGAAGTGGCCATATTTATGGGGTTAAGTCAAAGAAATACAAATGAATGCATACAAATTCGAAGCTGCAGTAAAGCTGAATGTGAGGGAAAATTGAAAAAAAAAATGGTATGGTACAAGTTTTACGTGGTTAGTAGACGACACAGATTTGAACGACGTTTCGGCTCAATAGGCCTTCAGCAGGAACAAACAAACACGCACACAGAAATATGAAGATATTTCTGGCCTCCTTTTTTCTATGTTTACTGCCAAATGATCTTTAACTTGTGCGAGCGCACAGTGTACCTCCTAATTTGTGTTGTCGCTGTCCGAGAGTACTAAATATAGGATCTCACTACTCCAGAGATTAGGGGAGGGTAACGTCATAAAGGAACCACTGACTAATGTCAGCTATAAAAAAATGGCGTGATGTGATCTAGAAATCATGATTCAGCAATTATAAACATTATAACAAACAATATATCAACAATGTATAAGCAATATATTATGAAATATATAAACACTATATATATATATACAATATAACAAACAATATATCACAAACATAAATAATATAATAAATACAATATTAAATCAGTTCAATTCAACAATGTCTAAACAATATAATAAAACTATGTAAACAATGCAATACTCAATATATCAGTAACATAATAACAAATATATAAGCGATATATCATATATGCATTAAAAAAAATATTATAAGCAATTTGCCAGCAAAATATAGTCAATATAATGAACAATATATCAGCATTCTATAAACAATATAACAAATAATATATCAACAAACAATGTATATACAATATAATAAAAAGTATCAACATTATACAAACAGTATAATATACAATATAATAACCAATACAATGAACAATAAAATAAACTATGTATGAACAATATATACACAATACAATAAACAATTATACATAATATATACAATATATATATATATATATATATATATATATATATATATATATATATATATATATATATATATATATATATATAAACATATATAAACAAAGTAATAAAAATGTATAAAAAAATATAACAACCAATCTACCAACATTTTATAAACAATGTACAAAGAATAAAATAAACAATATATAAAAAAGTATAACAAATACATAATAAACCATATAATAAACAATTGATCACCAACAGGTACACTATAAATAAATAACAAATTAAACAGTATATCAACAATATACAAATCAAAATGTAAACACCATATACACAATATAATAATCAATTTAATAGCAGAGTAAACACAATATAATCAACGATTACTTCAACAATGTATACATAATATAAGAAACAATACTCACACAATATATAACCAAAGCAAGAAACAATTTATAATAATATAATAAATAATATATTAAGCAGTATAAAACAATATATAAACACTTTGTAAACAATATATTAAAGAATATAGTAAACACTATATTAAACAATATAGTAAACAATATAATAAACACTACAGTAAACAATATATGTAAACAATAGAGAGCTGCATTTGCTCAGTGGTTAGTGAACTGGACTACAAAGGACAAGTGCCTGGTTCGATCCTGATCGACGGCTCCGGGTTCACCCAGCCTTAAATGGTTACCGGATCTTTTTCTAAGAACGTAAAGCGGCACGGGCGTAATACTGACCCCATTACTACAAAAAGCATGTGCCGAAGGTCTGTAAATTGTATGGTCACTAACTCCATAATCTCTATACACCAATTGGTGTGACGGGATTCTTTCATTGTAATTTTGTATATGTAGATAGTATAGTAAACAATATACATCAATATAATAAACAACTTTAAATAAACAATATATAAACAATATGCATGGCGAGTGCCTATCAGAACGAGCACTTCCGCTGCCTGGTAATATTTTATTCTGTATCTTTATATCTCTCCGCATTCTACTTTGAAATATTCCTTTATATGATCCAAACACAACTCCCCTTCTTATTACATAACCATGTATTTTTAATAATTCCGATGGCTTTTAATAACTTTATGTTAGACTTCGTCTCTTTAATAAACAATAACAATTTCCCATTTCACTTTCAAGTGATATCTGGGTTCCTTAAATACTACATCTAACATACATCTTGTCTTGGTTGTTGTTAAATTATCCATAATTCTCTTTGATGATTCAAGAATGACTCTATATAAATGTCAGGAATAAAAAAATGTAAACACAAACATAACAACGAATCAATGCCTGATCAATGGAAATGATGTGATTTGTTATGTTGACGATTATCTATTGTCTTTAACAATGTCGCATAAATGGGGCTGTCTGGTATAGAGGTAAGGGGGGGATGTCTGCACATGACGGTTCGGGAATCGTTTGTCACCACCGGCGGAAAAATTAAATAAATAACTAAAATGTCAAATCCGTGGTTGTAGTCATCCCTGGTATCTGAGTAGTGAGATCTGATAACTAGCTCTCTCTGTGTAGTGAGATCTGATAACTAATTCTCTCTTGGTAGTTAGATCTGATAACTAGCTCTCTCTGGATAGTGGGATCTGATAAACTAGCTCTCTCTGGGTAGTGAGATCTGATAACTAGCTCCCTGTGGGAAGTGAGATCTGGTAACTAGCTCTCTCTCTCTCTCTCTCTCTCTCTCTCTCTCTCTCTCTGTGTGTGTACTGAGATCCGAAGACTAACACTCTCTGGGTAGAGAGATCTGATAACTAATACTCTCTGGGTAGTGAGATCCGATAACTAAAAATCTCGGGGTAGTGATAGATGATGATTAACACTCTCTGGGTAGTAAGTCCCTATTACTAGCACTCTCTGAGTAGTGAAATCCGATGACTATCAATCTCTGAGTAGCGAGATCCGATGACAAATACTCTCTAGGTGGCGAGTTCCAATGACTAATACTCTCTGGATAGTGAGATCTGATGACTAACACTCTCTGGGTAGGGAGATCTGATGATTAACACTCTCTCTGGGTAGTGAGATCTGATAAACTAGCTCTCTCTGGGTAGTGAGATCTGATAACTAGCTCTCCCTGGCTAGTGAGATCTGATAACTAGCCCTCTCTCTGTGTGTACTGAGATCCGATGACTAACACTCTCTGTGTAGAGATACCTGATAACTAACACTATCTGAGTAGTGAAATCCGATGACTAGCAATCTCTGAGTAGCGAGGTCCGATGACAAACACTCCCTGGGTAGTGAGTCCCTAATACAAGCACTCTCTGAGTAGTGAGATCTGATGACGACCATTCTCTAGGTGGTAAGTTCCAATGACTAACACTCTCTGGATAGTGAGATCTGATGATTAACACTCACTGGGTAGGAAGATCCGATGATTAACACTCTCTGGGTAGTGAAATCCGATGACTAACACTCTCTGGGTAGTGAGATCTGATGATTACACTCTCTGGGTAGTGAGTCCCAATTACCAGCATTCTCTGAGTTGTGAGATTCGATGACTAGCAATCTCTGAGTTGTGAGAGCCGATGACTTGCAATCTCTAAGTTGTGAGACCCGATGCCGTATACTCTATATGTGTAATGAAATCCGATGACTAATATTCTCTGAGTAGTGAAATCCGATGACTAGCAATCTCTTGGTAGTGAGATCCGAGGACTGACACTCTCTGGATAGTGAGATCCGATGACTAATATTATCTGTGCAGTGAGATCCGATGACTAATATTCTCTGTGTGTAGTGACATCTGATGAATAGCGCTCCATGAGTAGTGAGATCCGATGACTAGAGCTCTCTGGGTAGTTAGATCCGATCATTAGTACTCTCTGGGTAGTGTGATCCGATCATTAGCACACTCTGGGTAGTGAAATCCGATAATTAGCACTCTCTGGGTAGTCAGATCTGATAAATAGCACTCTCTGAGTTGTTAATTCCGATAATTGGCACTTTATGGGTAGTGAGATCAAATGACTAACGCTCTATGGGTAGTGATATCCAATAATTAGCACTCTCTGGATAGTGAGATCAAATGGCTAGCTCTCTCTGGGTAGTGAGATGCGATCATTAGCACTCTCCAGGTAGTGAGATCAAATGCATAGCACTCTCTGGGTAGTGAGATCCGATTATTAGAACTCTCTGTGTTGTGAGATCCAATCATTAGTACTCTCTGGGTAGTGATATCCGATCATTAGCACTCTATGGGTAGTGAGATCCGACCATCAGCACTCTCCTGGTAGTGAGATCTGATGACTAACAGTCTCTGGGTAGTGAGATTTGATGACTCTCACTCTCTTGGTAGTGAGTCCCTATTACTAACACTCTCTGAGTAGTGAAATCCGATGACTAGCACTCTCTGGGTAATGAGATCCGATCATCAGCACACTCTGGGTAGTGAGTCCCTATAACCAGCACTCTCTGATTAGTGAGATCATATAACGAACACTCTCTAGGTGGTGAGTTCCGATGACTAACACTCTCTGGTTAGTGAGATCTGATGACTAACACTCTCTGGGTAGTGAGATCCGATGACATACACACTCTATGTAGTGAGATCTGATGACTAACACTATCTGGGTAGTGCAAACTGATGACTAGCACTCTCTGGGTAGTGAGTACCTATTACAAGCACTCTCTGAGCAGTGAGATGTGATGATTAGCACTCTCTAAGTAGTGAGACCAGATGACTTACATTCTATGTGCATTGAAATTCGAAGGCTAATATTCTGTGAGTAGTGAAATCAGATGACTAGCAATCTTCGAGGAGTGAGATCCAATGACTAACACTCTCTGGATAGTGAGATCCGATGACTAATATTCTCTGTGTAGTGTGATCCGATGACTGATATTCTCTGGGTTGTGAAATCTTGTAAATAGCGCTCTCTGGGTAGTGAGATCCGATAATAAAAACTATCTGGGTAGTGAGATCCGATGACTAGAGCGCTCTGGGTAGTGAGATCCGATGACTAACAGTCTCTGGATAGTGAGATCCGATGACTAATATTCACTGTGAAGTGAGATCCGATGACTAATATTCTCTGGGTAGTGAGATCTGATGAATAGCGGTCACTGGGTAGTGATATCCGATAATAAGCACTCTCTGGGTAGTCAGATCAGATGACTAGTTCTCTATGGATAGTGAGATCCGATCATTAGAATTATCTGGGTAGTGAGATCCGATCATTAGAACTCTCTGGGTAGAGAGATCCGATAATTAGCACTCTCTTGGTAGTAAGAGCAAATAGCTAGCACTCTCAGGGTAGTGAGATCCGATCATTAGCACTCTCTATGTAGTGAGATCAAATGGCTAGCATTCTCTGGGTAGTGAGATCAAATGACAAACGCTCTGTGGGTAGTGAGTTCAGATAATTAGCACTCTCTAGGTAGTAAGAGCAAATGGCTAGCACTCGAAGGGTAGTGAGATCCGATCATTAGCACTCTCTATATAGTGAGATCAAATGGCTAGCACTATCTGGGTAGTAAGATCAAATGACAAAATATTTGTGGGTAGTGAGATCCGATAATTAGCACTCTCTTGGTAGTAAGAGCAAATGGCTAGCAATCTCAGGGTAGTGAGATCCGATCATTAGCACTCTCTATGTAGTGAGATCGAATGGCTAGCACTCTCTGGGTAGTAAAATCCGATCATTAGCACACTCTAGGTAGTGAGATCAAGTGGCTAGCACTTTCTGGGTAGTGAGATCCGATTATTAGCACTCTCTAGGTAGTGAGATCAAATGGCTAGCACTCTCTGGGTAGTGAAAACCAATCAGTAGCACTCTCAGGGTATTGATATCCTATCATTAGAACTCTATGAGTATTGAAAACCGATCATTAGCACTCTCTGGGTTGTAAGATCCGATCATCAGCGCTCTCTGGGTAGTGAGATCAAATCATCAGCGCTCTCTGGGATGTGAGATCCAATCATCAGCACTCTCTGGGTAGTGAGCTCCGATCAACAGAACTCTCTGTGTCGTGAGATTCGATCATCAGCACTCTCTGTGTCGTGAGATCCGATTATCATCACTCTCTAGGTAGTGAGATCCGATCATCAGCACTCTCTGTGTCGTGAGATCCGATCAGCAGCACTCTCTAGGTAGTGAGATCCGATCATCAGCACTCTCTGTGTCGTGAGATCCGATCATCAGCACTCTCTAGGTAGTGATATTCGATCATCAGAACTCTCTAGGTAGTGATATCCGATCATCAGAACAATTTCCTTGTGTATTTTGCAGAACGTTAAAGAACCCTTGGTATTTGACAATCGAAACAAGTTGATCAAACATGGAAGCTATCCTGTCAGAAATAGTAGGGACAAGAATCTACCTAAAACGTTAAAACAATCGACGATAAATAAAAATATGAAGGTACATATAAAGTCGAAGATTTAGTGCCTGAATGCCGGGGACATCTGAGCATAAGGGTTGTTTGTGTAAAATATAGTGAAAAGTGATATTCAAGCATAATTCACTCAGTTAGAACTTCGCTAGAGAAATAACGTTGACTAGCGCAAGAAACAAACAACAAAAAACAAATAAAAGCGACGTAAGGTATACGTGTACCTATAATTTAAAAAATTACTCGTTTTATATCGTTTTAGAGTTGGCAATTGTTGTGGACAGCAATATCGGTAAGTTTTGATCTAGACATTACATTTGAATAAAGAATATAGAATGTGTATAAAATGCACTGCTACAACCTGTTTTCTTTATTTCCTCAATTGTTTGTCAGTGTCGAGATTGATATATATTATGTGGTCTTTTGCACTTCTGTTCGCCTCTGCTGCTAGTATGCCTCCTAGTGATTGTTATAACACTTTAAAACAGTTCACTTGTGATGTAATATGTAATAGTTACCTAATATAATTCCAAATGTGCACTCAAAACTATAGATTCAATCTATAAATACCACACGTTCATTTGTTACTGGAACTATAGATATGCACATGTACGTAACCGGAATATTATTTTCTTAACTGAATCTATGTTCCTTGTATTTCAGTCTTTGGATTTGTTAGGAGACGTAAGTGACATAATTCTTAAATTAAAAAAGACAAATGCCTAATCTAGTGCACGTCTCACTCGTTGTTGATGATTCATAAACGAATGTCGTGTATAAGTTTCAGGTATTCAATAATGATGATCATCATCATCAAGTACGTGCCCGCTGGCTTAGGTGATAATGTCTCTCCACAAATGTAGATCTCGACAGTTATGTATCATGTCTGCTGTTGATCTTCTGCCAAGCCATGCACTTAAGCTGGCTGTTATCTTTTCTCTTTGCTTCCCTCTATCGCTTCGTCCCTCAATTTCCCAGTTGTTACAATATATTCCAGCTGTTCTATTCTCATTACGTAGCCACAAAAAAGAAGATTGTTTCTTCCTAATGTTGGATATTATCTCTCTTTTTGCTTTGGTCCCTTTCAGAACGTTTCCATTACTATTCTTAACTGTCCATGGTATTCTCAACATTCGTCTGTAAAACCCCATTTCTACTGTCTCCTGTGATTTTCATATCTGGTTTTCCTAGTGTCCATGATTCACATCATGTTAATGCTGGTACTACAATACATTTAAAAACTATTTTTCTTGTTTATATTGTCAAAAATGGATTGCATAGTATCTTCCTCATTTTTTGGAAAGCTGCTTTTGCCAGAGCCATTTTGAATCTCACATCGGCTATACATCTCAATGATCATATTCGTAAGTAAACTGTCGCAGCCTGATACTGGTATCATATCAGTCTCGACAGAGAATCGGTTTAGTGCTCGTGTTGGTATCTTGTCAGTGCTGATGCCGCTTACTTCGTGCTTGTCTAGATCTTCATTCACAATCTCTTATGTTCACCGAATACCAGGCCAGCAATTTGTGCCTGTCGCCATGTGGAGATTTGTGTGATAAATGTTCTCTTTAGTCTGTTATTTCCTATGACGTCATCGCGATCAGTGTGATCTCATATCCGCGCTGACACCCGTTCCAGCAACCATCAAGGTGTTCGTCTACAAACCATCACCCACTAGAGATGCTGTCCTGCTTTCACCCCTCGTGACGCCGTGTGCTGTGTGGAATATACTCAGCTTCGCAGTCGCCATCCTCTGAGAGGTGTTTTTATTTTAAACTAACCTAATGTTAAAACATAAAAACAAATAACACCAGGGTTAAAAGTTAAATAGCAAAATCTTACATCTTCTCAATATTCCTGTATGGTGCAGAAACATCGACATTAGACCAGAAAACAGAACAGAAAAGTGAAGCGTTTGACATGTGCATCTATAGAAAAATAGGTAGGATTGGATATAAGGAAAAGAAAACAAACGATGCAGTTTTAACACAAACAACTAATAATGAAAATAGAACTTCTAAACATAATTAGAACAACACAAATGAAACTTTTGGGGCAAATCAGTACCGGATTTGTTTCTGGGAAAGTAAAGCAGCATGGGCGTAATACCGACCACATTACCCCAAAAATCATGTGCTGAAGGTCTGTAAAGTATAGGGTCACTAACACCATATTTCCCTATACGCCACTTGGTGTGACGGGGGTACTTTACTTTTTTTTTTTTTTACAATGTTAAAAGACACACCAGCCTAATAATAGTAATATTGGAAGGGAAAATACAAGGTAAAAGAGGCAGAGGTAGACAAAGACTAACATGAACGAGTAACATCAAAAGATGGACAAGTTAACCCATGACAACCTGCACCATCAAAGCAAGAGATAAAGTAGAATGGTTATTGGTTATTGGTTATGGAAGGCCTCGGTATCACTGCAAAGGAATTAAAATCCATAATTGCTCAACCACCCGTGCTAGTGGAATCATCCGAATTACTAACACATCTCCCAAACAAAGAAAGGTAACTGTAGTCCCCATCGTAGCAGTCTCAGCACACGCCAAAAGACATAAGGCGAAACCGCGCAGAAAGTTAACACAGCCAACTATTCCCTGTCGTACGATATCATCATTCATCGTAAACAAGCGGGATATAGAAACATGATCAAAACGGATGAGACACACAACTCACGGTGTGCACAGAGCATTTAACTCAGTAGCTCCTGCAACAAATCGGACTTGGAATATGAGGAAACTGCAAGAAGGAGCACTTTTCAGACATAGCCTTCAATGGTTCCCGCCGCCTATCCACCATATACCATGGAAGTTCGCGTCCTCCCGAAAACGATGATCGTCGTAGCACTTGATGATGTTAGGCCATCGTTGATGACTCCAATTCCAAACATATAAACACACAGTGGTGGTAAGTTATCATTTCCAATCCAACAGAAGCACCTGACCTGTAGTTAGTAAAACCACAGAGAGAATATGATTTTGTGACCTTCACTGATTCACTCTTGGATGTGAATGTGTAGTTTAGACAAGAGGAGACGTTTTTAACTACAGTGATCCCATTTAAGGCAATTATGTGATAGCAAGGCAAGTTTCCATTATAGCAGCAGAACTTGATGTTCTCTGCTCCCTTCTTGTAGCTGTTGCCACACGATTCTGATGTCTCATTAACTTGGACATAATTCAAGAACAATGTCAGATTAACATTTCATAGATCTGGCTCTGCTGATGAAGTGCTTGGTGCAACAGTTGTATCAATCATACAGGAGGCTCCTGGTTTGTGGTCATTAATATCGCAGACGGCATATGATGTTGTTATATTCAGTATTTCTTTCTCGGGCGTAAATATGTGGCACACACATGGACAGTGGTTTGTGGTCACAGTAATCCCATTAAAGGCAATTCTAGGGCATAGCTGTTTCAGAACAGCACAATCCTATGCTGTTTTCTGTGTTCGCTATAAAGCTGCTGCTGCTACACAATCCTGACCAATTATAGGTGTTGACATTATTCACTTGCAATGACAAAACTGCTTTGTTTACATCATAAACCTCTGGAAGCGAATCATTTATGGGACTAATAGTACAATTTATTCTTCCATCGGGGATATCTTCCTTGAATCCCCCCCCCCAAAAAAAAAAAAAAAAAGATCTTTGGTTAAAAAGCACATATGCTTTTGAGTTAAACACAAAATGAGTCCACTTCAAAGATTAAAAATGATCCTTGCCAATGCCATCCGTTTGCACAAGTTAGGTCCTTAGCTACTAAGGTCATATACGAAGCATCAAATTAAATACTTTATCTACAGCGAAGGTTAACGAACTGTGAACAAACATTTATGTTCAAACCATTGAATACATTTTCAAAAATCTGCCAACTCGCTGCAATAACAGATATCGTGGTTTCAAAGTAAACATTGCTTAGTCCATGGCTCGAATATAAATATGCTGCCATTTAGTAGAATGGTGCTACATGTTAACCAACCGTCGATACGGAGACGGCACCTAATGGTGATGATGATCGATGATATCCAATTCTAAGATTGTCTATGCAATGAGACATCGCTTCAAAAGTGTCGGCCATGTATTTGTGTATCGCTATTATTTGTAAATGTTACATACACTATTTCTATACGTCTTGACATAAGGAAAAAAAATATTTCTTTGTACATGCTTCTGTTGTTAATATCATAAACGTGCTAGACCATGTCATTCTATGTAGCTAGCAACAGGACATCACTTTTTCTCTCATTAACTTCTTACCTATCTACCTAATTACCTACCTACCTACTTGCCTACCTACCAACCAACCTACAAATCATCCTACCTACCTACTTACATAACTACCTACATACACATTCACCTACCCATTCATTTCTATCTATCTATCTATCTATCTATCTATCTATCTATCTATATGTCCTACTATATGTCTATATGTCTATCTGTCTGTCTGTCTGTCTGCATGTCTACCTATCTACCTAACTAGCTACTTACCTACCTACCTATCTATCTATCTATATATATATTATCTATCTATCTATCTATCTATCTATCTATCTATCTATCTATCTATCTATCTATCTATCTATCTATCTATCTATCTATCTATCTATCTATCTATCTATCTATCTATCTATCTATCTATCTATCTATCTATCTATCTATCTATCTATCTATCTATCTATCTATCTATCTATATATCTATCTAGTTATATATCTATCTATCTATCTATCTATCTATCTATCTATCTATCTATCTATCTATCTATCTATCTATCTATCTATCTATCTATCTATCTATCTATCTATCTATCTATCTATCTATCTATCTATCTATCTATCTATCTATCTATCTATCTATCTATCTATCTATCTATCTATCTATCTATCTATCTATCTATATATCTACATGTCTTACTATATGTCTATATGTCTGGCTGTCTGCCTGTCTACCTATCTACCTACCTACCTACTCTACCTATCTATCTATCTATCTATCTATCTATCTATCTATCTATCTATCTATCTATCTATCTATCTATCTATCTATCTATCTATCTATCTATCTATATCTATCTATCTATCTATCTATCTATCTATCTATCTATCTATCTATCTATCTATCTATCTATCTATCTATCTATCTATCTATCTATCTATCTATCTATCTATCTATCTATCTATCTATCTATCTGTGCCTGTTTGCCTGTGTGTCTGTCTTCGTGCATGTACTCTGTTTTTTTGTCTCTCCTGCTATATGGTCTATATTTTTTTCTTTCTTACATATATATGTAGTTTATTATAAGGACACCTGCTATAGACGATTACAAATAATCGATTTGAATTGCGTTCTAGAAGAATGGCATCCAGTTCACTATGCTAATGTATCACTGTGCATCAAGAAAATAATCAAATACATGGTTAACATGGGCACAGTCAGACACGAGAAACGTAGTTGGCGTGTGAGAAGACTAATTAACCAACACAGAACTGGAGTCGTGAATCGATGAACACTGTGAGACTTGCTGAGATGCGGATCGCAGTACCATAGGACATGTTCGGAATGTAATGATGATGACCCGCAAATAACTCAATAACTCAATAACCATCACGTCTATTAATGCATTTAATGTATTGAATAGAAAATGAATATTATGATCAGCGTTTATGTGCAATGTGTTTTCAACATTAAATTTCAAAATCTCGAAATTCAGATTCAAGACTACTTATCAGCTGTAAGTAATGTGATGTTGAACTGTGGTCGTTGGATAATAAAATGGCAAACATAATTATGTACCGTCATTGACTTGCCATAAATACAAATCCTGAGTCTCACAAGTCGTGGCGACTGCTTTGACCTTCTTTTCTTCCTCTTTTCAATTTACACTGCTACCTAAAAGGTGTCGTGGTTATATCATTTGTCGTTCTTTAGCTGCTCGAAATGTCTGAATTGGTGATTTTCCTTTGTTGTTACATGTCTCTGTCGCTGCATCTATCCATCTTCTTCTGGGTCTTCCTCTTGGTCTTTTTCCATGCATTCTTGAGAAGAACGCCCTTGATGGTAATTGCTGATGATTCATTATGACCAGGTGGCCAAAACATTTAAGTTGGTGTTGTTCTATGTACTCTTGGAAGGGTTTTGTTCCTACCATTTTTCTTTTTTTTTCATTTGATAATTTATCTCTTCTTGTGCAGTTTGTTACTTTTCTCAAGCATGGCATCTCACATGTATTGATATTTGTTTAACTGTGATTTAGAAAGAGTCCATGTTTGACTTTCATAGCACAAAGTTGGTATACAAATGTTATTTATCATTTGTTGTTTAGACTGCTTTGACCCAGCGGCCTTTATCCCCCTGGTTCTATGGTGTGCCCCCCAACACACGCCAGCCAACACACGCCAGCAATGTTAATATGTGTCGTCAAGTTAGTTAGTTTTAGTTATTGACTTCCATCTTGTTGCTTTGATCCACTAAAGTAGATCTGACAGTCGTCCAGACGGTGATGTTAAGACCACAGCCTGTAGATCATGAAATGGTCGTTATTCCTTAATGAGCCCGCGATTTTCCCGTAATACGTTTAAAACTAATACCAGTCTATTGTAAATAATAATGGCCACTGAGCCCAGCGTGTATTGTTGCGCCATTTTGTTAGCACAGAATTGACTATATAGTAAATTATTCAAATATGGAAACACAGGCGCAAGTTGAACATTTACAGTCAGTGATACCATATGGAGGTAAATATGAATGTATGTATTATGTCCATTGTGAGCTTTGTTATTTAAGTAAATAATTTGTGGTTATTTTTATTACACTTGTTTATGTTTCATTAATTAATATGACATTTGGCATCATTGGTATGTTTGATATTTCTTCAATCGATTCGTGGTGCTTTTCGCGTTTTTAAAAATGTTGTGATCACATTGGAGACGTAAGTAGTTTAATATTGTATGATCTTTTAGAGTTTGTATTGCAATCATGTATACACGTTATGACCTACTGCATTGTTGGTGTTGATTTTATTCTTCTAAGTTTGATCTACAACATAAAAATGATGTGGTTTCAGCGCAATGTTGAACATGGGAGTATGATAACACTTAAAAATGGCATGACGTTCTTTGTATATATGTTTTATGTTAATCGTACACAATCTTAATTTTATTTGCTTGTTCAGATCTGATTTTATGGACAAATAGACTACAGAACAAGACAACAGTTACAGGCAACGGAAAAGTGAATTAGAAAATAATTTGGAGATACACTATAGAGTAACAAATATTCATTAAAAGGCATAGCAAACTAGGATACGCAACAAGGTCAGGAGGTAAACACCGTTCATTTGTTGGTCATGTATTTCGAAGGAACGATATAATATATTACTGCAACTAAAACAAAGATGGAGAGATATTTATGCACACAACGAAAAGTGGACTATGTTAAGAGCTTGGACTGGCAGATGGTTCACAATAAAAAAAAAAATGGTCCTAAAATCAAAACAACTCAAAATGGGTTATTATAAAATGAAGAGAGACATGATCAGTTACATCAACAGACACGATACTCACTGATCATGTTAATGGCAAGGAATTAAAATATACACGTCCACCCCGGTGTAGTTTTGTACAAAGATGGTACCGTCACTGTTATTTCATGACACATCGCTGGTTGTTGCAGTCGGTATGACATCATAACGACATACATTCCCACACACAGTCTCAAATGCTGATATTTGAAAGACTAGGCGAACTCAGTAGTCCTATCTGTTGGAGGTGTTTATATTTAGGATGTGATCTCAGGTCTCACAGTGACAGGACTAACGCACTAACCACATCGTCGTCTATAAATTGGAAATATCCACCAATAAAATATTTGATATCAACGGCTTCTGGAATACGTATGGACATCCGAAAAAAGCAGAACCAAATTATAGTTAGAAGATGCGTACAATACTAGAGTGATAAATTTGGGAGCTACATTATCTATATGCATGTAAATGAAGAAAATACCAATTACATGTCACTATATTAAAAAAGACCTCCACATAAATGAGAGAGGGGTTAATGCTATTATAGAATAACTATTTTGAGAAGTAACAACGATTTCTAATTTGCAGTCTCATATTTTCTCTTTCAGAACTGGGTTGATCCCAACAATGTAAGTGGTATAATCAACAGCCTGGAAAAATGTGAACATTGAACCGTCAAAACTGTTTAGTTACCATTAATGTCATGGAATGATGTAATGATATTCAGCCAACGTTAAATATTGGCATCCATGTACTGGTCAACAACCGGGATAACGCAGCGTCTCCAAGATTACGTATGTTGACGGTCGCCATTCCCGCAACACAACGAATATGTCAAAGCGTTATATTAGCGCTCATTGCGAGACTTGATGGCAATAGTTTCTATTAGTTTAGTCGTAACATCATGTTTGTGTATGTGTAACAATGTTATTCTTTTAAATCGTCCTTCTATTGGAGGATGTGGTTTTGTTATAAATTTATGAATTTAAAACCATTAACCACATTTGGGGCATGAATGATCAGAACGAATCGTCATTTCTAAAACAACCGAAATCGGTATTTATGCAATGTTAAGTCAAGGTAATCTTTCCAGCACTCTGAACACATCCAAAGGTGATGCGATCATCTCAGAGTGCTACCCATCCCACAGCGACTACAATTGTGGCAGTTCGGTATTGGCTGACAAAGCTTCTCACTCATTCAGAATATCTCTATGTTCTGACAACACCGGTCATGGCTGACAGCTCACACAGTCTAGATAGCCATGTAATTGTGTTACTGTTAAAGTCCTTTGTTCTACCTAGCTCGCGTATGTTCGTCATAATATGTCCGCTCCATCAGCTAACATTGTCGAACCTGCCAGTCTGTCTGCTCTGTCGTTGCCCTCAACCCCAACATAGTCATGGACATGCATGGAAGTGATTATGCAAATCTTGGACGGATCTCTGTACAGATCACTTCCTCTGACGTGAATTAAGCATGTCTCTCCTTTGCGGACAGTGTTAATTGAGTCGCTCAAAACACAGACACACACAATGAGTACACCCTCGAGTTTCCAACCAATCAAAATCGGTCATAACTGAGTTTGGGTGTGTCCAAGAAAGAACGTACTTCTTGATGTATCTACAAGATGGCGTTGATATTTTCACTGAAGTGTCTATTATGATCCAAAAACCCATCATATAAATTGTGAATGTGTGACTAATAAATTGTGATTGCGTTTCTGATTGAAGTGTATACGAAATTTTGTAACGTATACACGTTTATCACGATATGTAAATTGATTTACCTCGAATCTGATATACATGTCCTTATGTGTGTCCATGTGTACAGGTGTCAATATTATTCATCATTTTAAATAGTCTTATTTAATAAGAATAACTAATTTCAAAGATAACTGTACACTGAATGTCCATTAAGTAAATAACCTTCCAAACATCTTGCTGATATTTGTCTTATTCTTATTTCGTTTTTTTTTTCTTATTTCCCTCTCACTATTGCAGGAATATATAGATGTATTTGGCTCTACCTTTGGCTCCTTCTATTGTCAAACATTACCAACCTTCTATCCATTCACTGTTTTACTTGATAGCGTCCCTACATATGTTTCAGTGGGGATTGTAGATACACTTGTGGGATTTGTTTTATTGTTTCGGTTTGGTCCCAACGCACACTCTGTGTTTCTTTGTGAGCTCAACTGCGGGGGTGATTCCAAACATTGTCTTCTCAGTTCTACATTTATAAATTTGTTCACAAGTTAGAGCCTACGAAACATGCAACAAATACCATTTTGATTGTTTTCATTGCCTATAATTTATTTTTCAAAGCATATTACTGATATGACTAATATGTTAAAATGGGATAATTAAGATAACTTTAATACCGAACATAATTACTAGTGCAGGCCTCATTTCATTTTAGACAACAAAGATGTATGTGAAGTTTAATTATGGCATTTACATTTTCATGATTTTATGTAAATTACAGTTCCTTAACTATTACACCACTGGTGACGCGTAGACAATTCAGATAATAACTAAACCAGGCTTAAGAACAATAACAAGCTATAGACGATTCCCACATGTTTTTCTGTGACTTTAATTGTTTTATAATTCTTCAAACAGGCACAATACACAGAAAGCATCTTGCAAGTGGGATAACGAGGAACACGCTGGTGAACAACATCACGTGGTGTGCAGAGATTTATTTCAGAAACATAACAGTTCATGAAAGCTCAGTCAGAGACAACCCAATTAAGTCAACAGATCTCATCTCTCGAGATCTTAACGCATATGTAAAGAGAAAGCAAATAATTAATAAAGAGAAATTAGTTAAAGAATCTGGTGTTATCACCTTCATTATATGATGGTAACAGAAAATGCATTTAAACAAAACACAATCCATTACAATACTCAAAATGCAAGCTCTTGAAAAACGATTCGTAACAAATATCATGAGCCGTGTTTGGTGAAATCTTCCAACAACTCACACTCTTTTCTGGATATTAATATGTCAAGTTCCCATATGTGTTTGTGATCATTTTGTAATTGGTGATTGTTGTTCTAGTTTAACTCTGGTCGACCACGTAGAGTCTGATTCGTTTCAGCAGTTACTGTATTGTGTAGACACAGATCGTTAATACTGGATGGACACAAGCCTGTCAAAATATGTAAACTTAATCAAAGTACAACTTACTTTCTTATAGTTGTATTAATCATCATCAAGTAGCAGGCCTGCTGGCGTAGGTTACAATGTCTCTCCACAACTTTCGATCTCGACAGTTATTTATCATTTCTATTCTTGACTTTCTGCCAAGCCTTTCACATAAGCTGTCTGGTATTTTTTCTCTTTGGTTTGTTTGGTTATAGAAGGCCCCATTATCACATCAAAAGAATTAAAATCCTTAAAATGCTCAACCGCCCGTGCCAGCGTAATCATCCGAATATATCATCTCCCAAGCAAAGAAAGGTAATTGTAGTCATCATTGTAGCAGTCTCAGCACACGCCAAAAGACATCAGGCGAAAACGCGTAAAAAGTGAACACAGCCAACTGTTCCCTGTCATACGATATCATCATTCATCGTAAACGATTGGAATATCGAAACATGATAAAAACGGATGAGACATACAGCTCACGGTGTGCACAGAGCCCTTAACTAGGTAGCTCCTGCAACAAGCCAGACTTGGAATATGAGGAAACTGCAACATGGAACACTTTTCATGCATAGCCTTCAAATTGTTGCCGCCGTCTATCCACTATATAACGGGAGTTCACGTCCTCTTGAAAATGATGATCGTCATATTTTCTTTAAAATGCATAGCGATTGATGATGTTAGACCATCGTTGTTGACTCCAATTCCGAACATATAGACACACAGTTAGTCGTCAGATTATGCCCGTCGAACATCAAACAACAGACCGTAAGATTAGCGTACGGCCGGTCTAGGGATGTTCGATGAGCCATTACGATGATGTAGCACACAACAATGTAGTATACACTCAAATTTCGCGCCCGTTAGATTCCTGATTTTGTCCTAGTGATTATCTTAACGCCAAATAAAGTTTCAGTTTTTAATTTGGCCAAATACTGTTACTTTTTCAGCATATTGAGACCATGCTTTTCAAACTCGATAAATTGCCCTCCCCCCACAACCCAAACTCATTTACAAAATTGTTCTAGTGTTCTGACAACCACATTTCTGAAACAGTCATAATCTCTGGCGCAGGCACGTAATCGCTCTGACTGAAGTGTACGTGTTCTGGGTATCTGCAGGCAACATTTAGGATGCACTATTTTCCAACTATTTTTATGCACTATTTTTCTGAAGCAGCCATCACGTTTTGTTTCGGTAGCAATACTTAATAATAATTAATAGACACAGTATCATGTGACTTTCCTGGTGATGATCAAGTCCTTTCACAAAGAACTCTCTTATCAACTTTAATCTGCCTCCCTAGCTGTACAACAAAGGAGAGATGCAGAATAACTCAGGCAAGAGCAACTTTCTAACAAAATGAAGACGATACTGTGCAATCCATTTTTGACACTATATTCAAGAAAAAAATACTTCTTAATTGTTATGTAGAGCCAGTCTTAACATATGATATGATTCGTGGACAATAGGCCACTAGACAAGAAAATCTCTGGAGGCTGCAGAAATGGGGTTTAACAGAAGAATTTTGAGAATTTAATGGACAACTAAGAACATCAATGAAAACGTTCTGAATGAGGTCAAATTAAAATGAAAGTATATGCCCAATATTAGGAGGAAACAATCATCATTTCTGGTCATTTAATGAGAAGGCAACAGCTGGAATATATTGTGGCACCTGAGAACATTGAGGGAAGAAGAAATTGAGGGAGGCAAAGAGAAAAGATACCAGACAGCTTAAGAGAATGACTTGGCAGAAGGTCAACAACAGAAATCTTAAACAACTATCGAGATTGAAAGTTGTGGAGAGACATGATCACTTACGCCAGCAGGTACGGTCCTGATGATGATGGTGATCTCACAGCATATTTCTCTCACATCACAAATTATGCCTCTCTCCTCAATCTCTTCAATATCATCTTCCCTGATGTATCTTCTCCTCCTTCGCTTAAACTGCCAATGCGTCTTTACTCTTCCACCAAATCATCTTTATTAAACGCTTCGTTTCCTCTGTCCATTATAGTCATTGAGTCTGTTTTCATGAGGCTTCTGTATTATAATATTCCCATATCATTATTTTTATCAGCCCATATTAAACTGTTGTGTGTGTTTTATTTGGTTATCACGGCTGCACATTCGAGATAATACATGAAGATCAAAACTAATGAACTGTCATACACTTTTTCAAATGAAGTCTTCATTCTCTCTTACACACACACATACACACACAAACACACCAGGAAAAAACAGTGATATAAATAAATCGAAGGAGAGAGAGAGAGAGAGAGAGAGAGAGAGAGAGAGAGAGAGAGCGAGAGAGAGAGAGCTAAAATAATATAATTTTGTTAAAAAAAACTCATTCTTTTCTTCTGTGTTTCAATTCTACATCATCCAGTTAACATCTAAACTACATACTCCCCCACCCCCCAAATCAGACATTACGGTCAAAAGTCAAACATGTGTTAGAACACACATACAATTGAATACGGTGATATTAAAATTAACGACATATATCGTACATTGTCATTCACGCCGACCTAGCACACGTGTGTAGATATATGAAACTAGTGCACTCTATTCATAGCACGAGAAAGAGACAAGACATCACCCACATACTGAGAAGCATACTCTTTTCAATCTGGGGAAACATTTTTTCGAGTCACTCGGACTGTACTTATTGCTGAGCTATTGTCATGTGATAGCTTTCGTCACGGCCACAATCTCCATACTTGGGCTGGAGGTAGTAGTTATATTACTGCACTTTCCCAAACATGCACTACTATTATTTCCCCCTTTCCCAACAACATCCACAAACAATTCCTCCCTCTCTAACCACCATCACAAAAACTCCACCTTCCCCAATCAACACCACAAACACTTATTCCCTCCCAAACTTCCACCGCCACCACAAACACGTCCTCCCTCCCCATCTACCACCACCACAAACTCTTCCTCGCTCCTCGACCACCACCACAACAGAAACTTCCTCCTCCCCTAACACCACCACCATAAAAACAATTCCTCCCTCCCCAACCACCACCACCACCAAAAACACTTCCTCCCTCCCCAACCACAACCACCACCACAAAAACACGGATTCGCTCACCAACCACAACCACAAAAACACTTCCTCCCTTCCCAAACACCACTGCAAACACTTCCTCCCTCCACAACCTCCACAAGCACCACCACCACACATACACTTCCTCCCTCCCCAAACACCACTGGAAACACATCCTCCCTCCCCAACAACCACCACAAAAACACTTCCTCCCTCTCCAACCACCACCATCGCAAAAACACTTTCTCCCTCCCCAACCACCACTGCAGACACTTCCTCCCTCCCCAACCACCACCACCGCCACAAAAACACCTGCTCCCGCCCCAACCACCACCACCACCAAAAAAAATATCTCACCTCCCCATCCACCACTGCAAACACTTCCTCCCTCCACAACCAATCACCTCCACAAACACGTTTTCCCTCACCAACGTCTACCACCACCACAAACACTTCCTCCCTCCCCGACCACCACCCCAAAAACACGTCATTCCGCCCCAACGACCCTAGCAGACACCTCCTCCCTCACCAACCACCCCTGCAAACACTCCATCCCTCCCTCCCAAACCACCACCACCACCACCACCACCACAAAAAACACTTCATCCCTCCCAAACCACCAAAAACACTTCATCCATCCACAACCAGCACACAAACACTGCATCCATCCACAAGCACCACCATCACAAACACTTCCTCCCTCCACAAAAAATCACCACCACAAACACTTCCTCCCTCCACAAACTCTACCACAATAAAAACTTCATTTCTCACAAACCACCACCACAACCACAAACACTTCTTCCCTCCACAACCAATCACCACCACAAACACTTCCTCCCTTTCAAATTTCCACCACCACCACAAACACTTCTTCCCTTTCCGACCATCACCAACACAAAAACACTTCATCCCTCCCCAACTACCACCACAAACACTTCCTCCATACCCAACCACCACCACTACAAACACTTCCTCCCTTCCCAACCACGACCGCAAACACTTCATCCCTCCCCAAAGAACACCACAACAAACATTCCATCCCTCTCCAACAACAACCATCACAAAAACACGTCATCCCTCCCCAACTACCACCACACACACTACCTCCTTCCCCAACCACAAACACCACCACAAACACTCCCTCCCACCCCAAACTCGACCGCAAACACTTCCTCTCTTTCCAACTTCCACCAACACCACCACAAACAATTCCCCCATCCCCAATTTCCACCACCACTGCTACAAACACGTTCTCCCTCTTCAACTTCCTCCACCACCATCGCAAACACTTCCTACGTCCCCAACCACCACCATAAACACGTACTCTCTCCCCAACTACCACCACCACCACCACAAAAACTTCCTCCCTCCTCACCCGCCACCACAAACACTTCCTATCTATATATCTATCTATCTATCTATCTATCTATCTATCTATCTATCTATCTATCTATCTATCTATCTATCTATCTATCTATCTATCTATCTATCTATCTATCTATCTATCTATCTATCTATCTATCTATCTATCTATCTATCTATCTATCTATCTATCTATCTATCTATCTATCTATCTATCTATCTATCTATCTACCTATTGAGTTATTGAGTTATTGAGTTATTTGCGGGTCATCAACATTTCACTCCGAACAATTCCATTGGAGTAAGGCAAGGATGCCTTCTGTCTCCATTTCTCTTTCTACTGGCCATAGATTGGATTATGAAAATAACTCAAAACAACAGAAATGGGATCCAGTGGTCACTGACCAAACAACTTGATGATTTAGACTTTGCTGAAGACATAGCTCTCCTATCACACAGCCACCAACAGATGCAAGATAAAATGAGTATATTAGATGAGAGATCACAACAGCTAGGACTAAAGATTAATAGAGATAAGACCCACATTATGAGAATTAATGCAGTAGGCAATAACCAAATAAAACTAGGAGAAATACATCTACTAGACGTACAATCTTATATATATCTGGGCAGTAATATAGATAAAGAGGGAGGAACAGAAAATGATACCAAAATAAGATTATCAAAAGCAAGAGGAGCTTTCATTGCACTGGGAAACATATGGAAATCCAAAGAAATTAGGCTAAATACAAAAATAAAAATTTTCAATTCCAATGTTGAATCGGTTCTATTATATGGCTGTGAAACATGGGGAATAACAAAATTGACAATCACGAAGTTACAGACTTTCATTAATGGATGCTTGCGCAGAATAAAGGGATGGAAATGGCAGGACAAAGTCACTAACGTGGAATTATGGAAATGTACCGGTCAAATACCAGTGGATAAAGAAATACAGCGAAGACGATGGCGATGGATAGGACACACACTACGGAAGCCAACTGAGAGTATTACAGAACAGGCCTTTTTTTGGAATCCCCAGGGGAAAAGACAAAGAGGAAGACCAAGGAATTCTTGGAGAAGACAGATTGAAGCAGAGATGAAGATGATGGGGAAGACATGGAATGATCTTAAAAGAATTGCAAAAAAACAGAACGACTTGGAAAGTGTTTGTTGAAGACCTATGCTACACTGGGAGCTAAAAGGTAGATGTCCATAGGTGCTCAGATCCCCTCCTCAGCAATTCCCTCAGTGTCCAGCGACTGACGACTCCAGTTCTATGTTGGTTGATAAGTCTTCTTACACAGCCACCAAGTTTCTCATTTCTGGCTGTGCCCATCTTAACTCCCATTTCCATCATCCGAAGAAGCGACGTTGATCTGTGTTTGTCGAAGTCCTGTGCTCTTCCAACATCTCGCAGTGCATTGATGATGTCCGCCCGATCCATCGGTTGCCCGTCCTCAACGACAGCGCAGCTAGCCAATCTGTCCGCTCTCTCATTTCCCCGTACTCCCGCATGTCCAGGGACAGACAAATGTGACATTACGTATTTTGGATTTCTGCAATGACTCTACCCATTGCATGCGTACAAAGCCCGCCTCCACTTGTTTTATCATGCTCATCGAATCACTCAGCATACATGCGTGGATGTAGTCTTGTGACTCTAACCATTTGAATGCCTTGGTCACTGCCATCACCTCCATTGTCATGCTACTCGTGGTCATGGCGTATGCACCACTGTCTTCCTTGGCTATTCTGCCTGCCGAGCGTGCTGTAAATGCCCATGCACTTCTTTCGTGTCGTCTTACAGATCCGTCTGTATAGATGACTGCATCTTTCTCATCGGTGTTATCGCAGATGAGACCGTTGACCTCAGCATTGACCACGACCGGGTTCTGTTCCCTACTTTTCCTGTCGAGTGTGACAATACATGAGAAAGTCCCCTTGAATGACGTAGGCACCGGTAACCACTCCTCACCAACACTGATATTGGTAAGCCCACAGACCTGTTTGATGACATCTTCTGCTCGGCCCACCCATGATTTGCCTCTTTTTAGCCTGGTACATTTCTCTGTGTTGAGCACGTGGTGCAATGGATGCTCTGTATCTGTACTAATCTTCAGGTATGCTCGTGCTCTCCAGATCCTGATTCTGTCATCCATGGTTGGAAAGTCAAGAAGATACCTCATTGCTACACAGGGAGTGTCCCTTGTACATCCCAGGATAATGCGCATGGCTTCATTTTGTATTTTCTCCAGCCTATCAATTTGAGTCGTACTGACAGTAAGAATGGCCAGGGCATACTCTATTGGTGCGAGGACTAATCCCTGGAACAGAAGAGTAAGTAGCCTCTGCTCGATGTTGGCAGCTGCCATGACCTTCAAGGCGGCTAATCCTTTGCGGGATTTTGTTATCACATGGTCGACGTGGTCCCGAAAACACAGGCTGCGATCAAACTTAACTCCGAGGTATGTCATCAACTTGTCCCTGATCACCTCATCAGCTACCATTCGTACTACCGGTGTGGTCGTATTAACGATATGATTGTTAAGGGAGAACCATGAAACTGATGCTTTATTAGGATTAACCAAGGCACCTGAAACCCCACACCAGGAAGAAATGCGATCGAGTTCTTGCATTGTGGAGGCGATTCCCCGTCTGTCTCTTCCCTGACGATATACCAGAATATCATCAGCAAAAGTCATAGTTCTCCCCCTCCCATGATATCTACCTATATATCCTTCTAACAGTATGTCTATCTGTCTGTATGTCTGTCTATTCATGCATCATCCTTTCTAATATTAAAGTAGCTAACAGTAAAGTACATACATTTGTTATTAGTTTGTGCTAGGCAGCAGAGTATGTGAAAGTTGTATGCCGCTGTTGCGAGCAACATATTTCTCGGTCCTAGTTTGTGTTAGGCAGCATAGTATGTGCAAGTTGTATGTCGTTGTTGCGAGCAACATATTTATGGGTCCTAGTTTGTGTTCTGAAGCGAATATACAAAATGTGTAATCAAATAAATTCAAGAGGCAGCGAAGAAAGAGAGTGAATCTGCACTTTAACGAATAAATGTATCTCTATAAATATAATTGTCTCTGATTCAAACCATACCAAATATACAGTTGCATTATTTTAAAACGCACCTTCACAACACTTATATGTTACTGTACTATTGTTTGTATGAAATGTAAGAGCTAACAGAACTACTCACAAACATGTTTAACATACTTACACTCTTGTTCGTCATGATCTAATATTTGGCTGCTTTTAACGTCGACATCTTATTCATCAACAACCCTCTCGTGTGAATGAACTGTAGATTTAGAAAAGGTCAAGACGACGAACCAGCAGGCAAGAACACTTGCTGAAAGGAGTGTAGCTCGCGTCATTTAGAGATTCTTTCACCTACGCATCAATATTAGAGCCTTTGAGATTAGACACTGCTTGAATGCTGTAACTCTGTTCTAATTAACGAAGAGTTATTTAGAGATTATGTCACAATTGTAAATGAAGAAATGTGAATATTTCAAGAAAAATACCAGAGATTACGGCTACGGTTCCCTAGTTGGCATAATCACCCGGCTAGACTACCGACGTTTGGACAACCCATAATCACCAAGCTAGACTACCGACGTTTGGACAACCCATAATCACCAAGCTAGACTACCGACGTTTGGACAACCCATAATCACCAAGCTAGACTACCGACGTTTGGACAACCCATAATCACCAAGCTAGACTACCGACGTTTGGACAACCTATAATCACCAAGCTAGACTACCGACGTTTGGACAACCCATAATCACCAAGCTAGACTACCGACGTTCGGACAACCCATAATCACCCGGCTAGACTACCGACGTTTGGACAACCCATAATCACGAAGCTAGACTACCGACGTTCGGACAACCCATAATCACCAAGCTAGACTACCGACGTTTGGACAACCCATAATCACCAAGCTAGACTACCGACGTTCGGACAACCCATAATCACCAAGCTAGACTACCGACGTTTGGACAACCCATAATCACCAAGCTAGACTACCGACGTTTGGACAACCCATAATCACCAAGCTAGACTACCGACGTTCGGACAACCCATAATCACCAAGCTAGACTACCGACGTTTGGACAACCCATAATCACCAAGCTAGACTACCGACGTTCGGACAACCCATAATCACCAAGCTAGACTACCGACGTTCGGACAACCCGTGTTCGATTCCCACTGGAAGCAGTGTGAGTTGTACTTGTGGTTGGGAAAAAAAATATACCCCCACTCCCCGGTCGACCCTGCTACTGGCAGAACTGGGTACCAGAGTAGAAATCTGGGAAGGTGAGGAATGCCGTCTCGCATCGTGAGTTACGATGTTTGAAGCGACACTATCCAGAAGTTTATAATTAACTTTCCACTTATATAAGTAACAGGGAACTATTTATACAAAGCCTTGCAGCAGGCAGATATCTGATCATCAGAAGTATGTCCCGTTGAGCAAGTGTTTTGGATCTTTAACTTTGTTACACTCTAGCAGAGGTGAGCCCACCATGATTAAGTCCCCCAGGCATCGATCTCCTACTGCATTAAACTCAAAGGCTTACACTATAATCGGTATATGTAGTAATACGAATTCTTCGCAAACACTTCTGAACTAGTGTACATACTGGGATTTACACGACTGTCTCAGGTTTAACTCTTTCCGTACGTTTAGCCGCACTGTGTGTCACTCTCGTTGTGATTAGTGTAACCTGTCATTAAACCATATTCTTTTTACATATTTTGTATCATCTTGGTATTGGTGAAATTTAATTCCTTATTTAATTATATAAATATGTATATGTAATATGTTAAGTGTTAGATACATATTTAAAAAAGTAAACTACCCCCGTCATGCCAAGTAGCGTATAGTGAATATGGTGTTAGTGACCATATATTTTACAGACCTTCGGCACATGATTTTTGTGGTAATGCGGTCGGTATTACGCCCGTGTCGCTTGACTTTCCCTGAAAAAATCAGGTACTCATTAAAGGCTGGGTGAACCCGGAGGCCATCGGTTGGAATCGAACCCTACCTCTTGTCCAGATAAATATTAACTGGCAGATTAATTTTTAAAACCTGAATAAATTTTGTCTCTGACATTTCTACCGCTAAATTGATAATAACCTTCCGTACTGAAAGATTTAACTTAGCACATTCATATCCTCTAAAATGGCGTCCACTCTGCGCGACGTCCTTTATGTACATGCACTTGCAATTTCTTATAATGGAGTGTGTCGGCACCGTGTGACTGGTAGGCAGCTGATTATACTGTAGTTGATAACGATACATCTACATTTGTGTGCAGTGGAAATTTGTGCTTTATAATCGCTAATTTATTCCTTAAGTACCATATTAGAATCCTTGAAGGCGTTATCTGCGTTGTTGTGGTGCTGTTGATAGTGTAATTTGTTTCCGTCTGATTCTTTTTTCTTTACCTATTTGCATTGTAGCGTCGAGGAGAAAGGTATAAATCAGTCTTTTGCTGTCCTGTTGGTCTCTGCTGCTGTTATTTTTACTAGTGTTTTATTGTTTAATATCAAACCAATCCATCTTTTTCTTGGTCCGCTTTAGAGTCTTGAGTTCTCTTCGAATATTTATTTATAGCTCGTTGCGTTGTGTTTTGGTATTCCTGTCTTATCACGTGGGGAAACCAATTTATCTGTTGTTTCTTCATGCATTCTGTGGCGGGAAGTATTCGTTGCTTTTTTCTCAGATCTTCATTTCTGAGCGTATTTCTCAGGCTGTTACTGTCAATTAACAAATGCAATATCTTTAGTGTTTGCTTCTATTACAGTTTTGACGTCTATAGTCTGGGTCTGACATGGAAAGTACAACTTCGGAATGAAGATTGTTTTATCAGAGTGGCCATTTTGCCTGTAGAGTTTCCCTTATTGTTTTGATAGTTGTCCGATGATTTGACAAGCATTTTTTGGATCTTAAGTTTATTTATGCTGCTTCTGAATTATCGTTTATCATCTTTAAAAAAAAAAAATAAAGATCCCCATCACACCAAGTGGCGTATAAGGAATATGGTGTTAGTGACGATACATTTTACAGACCTTCGGCACATAGATGTTGGGGTAACGTGGCCCTTATTACGCCCATGCTTCTTTAGTTTCCCAGAAAAAAAAAAAAAAATCAGGTACTCATTAAAGCTTGGGTGAACAGAAAGCCGTCGGTTGGGATCGAACCCTATCTGTTGTCATTTGTAGTCCAGTTCACTAGCAACTGAGTTATCGCGGCTCCCGTCTGTCTCCGGACTTCCTAGATATTTAAATTGTTCCTCTTGTTTTAATTTTCTGCCGTCCATCGTTATATTGATTTTCATTTTCTCTTTTGCTTCATTACTTCTAATTTGTTTACGTTGATTTTTATGTTTTATTCAGTGCCTTCGGTTAAATCTATGTAGTTATTTTTTCCTATTGTTTTCTTCATGTATAAGTGTCTGAACATCTCTAAATATCATCATCATCATCATTTGCCATACCGGTTGGCGTAGGCGATCATGTCCTTCCACAATTTTCTATCAACAGTGATTTGTACCAGTTCTGTTGTTGACTGTTTTCCATACAATGATACCAAGCTATCCATTATTTCCCTCTCTGTTGTCCGCGATCTCTCTTTTCTTTTATTTTGCCAGTTGTAACTAAGTATCCAAAATTCATATTCTAATGATGTGCACGAAAAATGTTGATTGTTTCTTTCTGATGTTTTTAGGAGCTCCCTTTTTGTGTTGGCGTCCTTGAGAATTTACTCATTGGTCTTTTTAGATGTCCTGGGAACTTTTAGCATTCTTCTAAGAAATCCCATCTCTGTGACATCTAATTTATTTGTTTATCTACTGTCCATGATTCGCTTCCATAGGTCAGAATTGGTTCTATATAGCACCGATGAACTCTCATTCTCATTTCTTTTGACATAGATATGTTCCATAAGATATTTTTCATTTTCTGAAATGATATTTTGGCCTGATCTATTCTACTTTGTATTTCTGTGTTGCATCTTCCATCTGATGTTATTATTGATCCCAAGTATTTGACGGGTTACACTTGTTTCAGATTTGTCCTGTTTATTTTTATGCTGCAGGTTGGTGATTGTTTCTTTGATATGACAATTACTGCTGTTTTCTTACTATTCAGACGGATACCATTTTTGTTGCTTTCTTTTACTATTATGTCTATCATTTCTTGTAGTTCATTCTCTGACTCTGTAATTAAGACTATGTCATCCGCATATCGCAAATTATTTATTTCGTGACCGTTGACTTCAGTTCCTTTTTTGTCTACTATTGATCTCATAATATGTTCGCTGTAAAGTGAAAACAAATTCGGCGTGGATATAAATGTGCAAATTCATTGTTCGTCTCATTAAAATGTCGATATTTAACAAACATGTATAATATTTAAAATGCCAAATATGCTTTATGTTAACTAAATTTGATGAGGCAAATGACGATATAGATTCTTTTCTTCTTGATAGATGTAAAACGTTATTTTATGTTTAACAGTTTAAATGATTGGATTGAAACTATACTTTTCCCACATCTACAATACACTTTAAACAACAGTCTCTTTACAATTATTAAGAGTGTTCTTACGGCTTTAATGAAGAATGTGCCACGCAACCTTCGGGCATACGCTCTATATAACTCATCTAATGATGTAGGTTGATCATGACCACGCCTTACGACTCCGCCCCTATACGTGAAGCATCTGTCAGTTTTAGGTTCTAAGAGAAGTAAAGTGACAAATATCGATTTCTAAGTTCATTACCAAAGCCACACATTAGTCATATAAGACAATTAATTGAGTCCGCTGTAATTTGTAGAATTAATTTGCTTATAGTCAAGCTGGCAGTTTCACAGATGTAGGGTGGCATTATTTATTTATTATGATTATCATCTTTTAGTGGAGTATGACTTAGGATAGGATATGAATATCAGTAGAATTAAGGTGTATACGAAATGTTAAATACGTTTATATTATAATATAGATAAGTGGAAACAAAATATATCACATAAAATGGATACAATGACAACATAAGAATAGTTGTTTTAAAATGTTAAGTCGACTTTCGCAGTTAGAATATGAGTAAAATAGGGTTGCATAGTATCTCCCTTATAAATTATTGATGAATCCCACATGAATTACATATGCAAGTTACCAACCCATCAAGAGGATGGATAGATCAGATAGTAACATATGGAAAAAGGGAAACACCTAGAAAACTTACATATATTTAATGATACAGGCACTCAATATAACAAGGAAATCAACACTTGGAAAACATGACATTTATACGGCAAACAAAAAACAAAATATTGACATATCGGCATACCGTTTACAGAAGTAGATTCTAAATAAGTAGGAAACCTAGTACCGAATAATAATTCACAAGTTGCTGAATTTACACTCAAGATGCAACCTATTTTATCAAATGATCGGACAACTATCATCAATGTTGACCAACAAGGAAATAGTGTTAGAGAGGAATAGGAACCTCTACAAAACAATCTTTATCCCAAAGTTGTGCTACAGATACCAGAAATGGACCTAGAAAATTAGAACTCAAGAACAATAGGAGAAATAACTGTTACTGGGATGAAATGTGCTAGATTAATAACCGGAAATAGCGTTATAGGTAAATTCAGATTTAATCACAATAACTCGTGCCATTGAATTCATAATTTTTAGTTTAAAATACTTGTCATAACATGACTTGTCAGCATAGATCAGACTCCCGGAAGTTCGTGATTCTTAGGATGGTCTTATAAAGGTTAGGAGGGTATGTTGTTTGATGTGTGATGGTGATGGTCTAATCACCAACTATTTACTACATCAAGCTTGGGCAGATGGTGCTCGTAAGCACGGGAGGGCCGACCATCTAAGGGCAGAAACCCCCTAAAGAAAAGACAATCTGCTGCTTTGCAGGAAGATTTCGGACAATCAGAGGCTAAGGAACGCAAACCTGAATAAAATGTTGGCTGAAATTGGATGCACTGGGCCACTGGCTCAGAACACAGTGCAACGTTTTAACAAGCACTTAAACAGACAGCTGACTTCATGAGAGAGTTTGGAACCCAACTCTGATTGAGTCTTGATCGTAGAAAGAGAGAGATAATTCATAAAGCAATACTAGATAAACTGGCCAATGTGATAAGTCAGAGAGGCCAAGGAACAAGACAGCGAGCATTTGATAAACGTTACTAGAGTACCATACTCATATGCCAACCAAGAAAAATATGCTATATTAGAAACACAAGGAAGCATAACACCAGCAGATGCCACGAGAAGAGCAAAGGATTGATGTAATATTAGAAACACAAGGAAATATAATAGCAGGAGACACAAGATAAGAACAAAAGATAGATTGATGCAATATTAGAAAGATTATGACATATACTATTCCACTAAAAATCTATCTTTGTAGCTATACCGAAGAAGTCAGCAGCCACTGATTTTGAAGACCACCGCACTATTAGACTCATGAGCCCTATGACTAAAATATTACTAAGAATAATTATGAGACGTGTAGGGAACAAAATAAAACTAGAAATAAGTGAGGAACAATGCGGATTTGTGGAAGGAAAGGGCACCAATAATGCAATATACATCTTAAGAACATTGATGGAAAGATCTATAGAGGTAAAGAAATAGTTATATATGTGCTTTATAGACTAGATGAAAAAATGTAACAAAGTAAAGCATGTGGAAATAATCAATATGTTGGAGAAATTAAACATTGATGGCAAGGATCTGCGAATCATAAAATACATGTACTGGCAACAGAGATCAATATGAATTAACAACCAAACAGGACAATCGCAATGTATAAAACAAGGAGTCATACAAGGCTGTGTTCTGTCACCGGATTTGTTTTCACTTTGCAGCGAATATATTATGAGATCGATAATAGACAAAAAAGGAATTGAAGTCAACGGTCACAACATAAATAATTTGCGATATGCAGATGACACAGTCTTAATAGCAGAGACAGAGAACGGGCTACAAGAAATGATGGATATAATAGTAAGAGAAGGCATCAAGAAAGGTCTCAGTCTGAATAGCAAGAAAACAGAAGCAATGGTTTTCGAAGAAACAACCATCACCATCATGCAGCAGAAAAATAAACGTGACAAATCTGAAACTAGTGCATCGTTTCAAATACTTGGGCACAATAATAACATCAGATGGGAGATGCACCACAGAAATAAAAAGCATAATAGCTCAGGCCAAAATAGCATTTAAGAAAATGAAAAATATCTTATGCAACAAATCTATGTCGGTGACAATGAGAAAGAGAGTTCATCGGTGCTATATAGAACGCGTTCTGACCTATGGAGGCGAATCATGGACAGTAGACAAACACATGGAAAGACGATTAGAGGCCACAGAGATGGGATTTCTCAGATGAATGTTGAAAGTTCCCTGGGCGGTCTGGGAGACATATGAGAAATTTCTCAGGGAGGCCAAAACAAAAACGAGAACTCTTAAAAAAAACATCTGAAAGAAGCAATCACCATTTTTTCGGGAACATCATGAGAAGAGGAAAGTTGGAATACTTGGTTACAACTGGCAAAATAAAAGGAAAGGGAGATCGCGAACGGCAAAGAGAGAAAATACTGGATAGCTTGGTGTCATGGCATGGAAAACAATCAACAACAGAACTGATACGATGCACTGTAGATTGAAGATTGTGGGAGGGACATGATCACCTACGCCAACCGATATGGCACATGATGATGATGATGATGAAATATAATAGCAGCAGTTGCCAAGAGAAGAACAAAAGATAGATTGATGCAATATTAAAAACCCTAGGAAATATAACATGTAGAGGTCTAGAGAACAGTAAAATATAAATTTATGCAATATTAGAAACACTAGGAAATATAACATGTAGAGGTCTAGAGACGAGTTAAAAACCGGAATCTATATATCTTTTTGATTCTGAAAGCTAATTAGGAAGGAAAGAATACGACAAGAAGTGAGAACGTAAATAATAGTTGTTTCTTATCACCATAAACACAGAACAACGTGGCTGCATGTAATTAAGAACATATTAAAATATTTAAATAGACGCAGCTGGGTGCCATATATTGTTAATCCCCATTACAAGCTGTATTCACGTGTTTTGTTTATATTGTATAAAAAAATGGTATTGTAATACTACAACCATTATTGTAATAATACAACCAGTCCAGCTGTGGTACATGTCCTTTTGTTTTGGTTATACATTAGTATACTAGACAGATGCCGGATTATGGATAGATTATTAGATACATATACCCGCTGTGTATGCCTAATAAATGATTCACGACTAAAATAAAGGCTATGGATGGCATCAAAGAATGATTCTCCTTATTAGGTATCTGAGTAAATGAAACCCTCTAAAAGTATGTTAAATTATTCATTAGCGAGTTTGAGGCGCCATAACCTTTTCATGTTGTATTTGAGGCTGCACTTTAAATGTATTCAACATTATTCTATTGATTCATATCATACAGCTGATCCTAATGATTTGGGTCTACTAGAAGAAGGAAAAAGCTGACGATGTTGCTGCATGAGCAACTTTTAATAAATGAAATACTGTGCAATGCATTTTTGACAAAACGAAACACGAAAATGAGGTCTTAAATTATATGTAGATCCTGTCTTAACTGATATATGCAAATCATGGACAATAAGCTAGAAGGGGGATACTGTGGGAATCAAGATTGTTAATCTTTTATTTTTATTACATATTATCTTCAATATAATATTACATTTTTTAATCCAGGACACATGAACATAACGTTTCATGTGCCGAGTAGGAGAGATGGTGTTTTCCTACAGGTGTGTCCTAACGAGGGTAGAACTGACATTATTGTTTGCTTGCTATGACTGAGAGGATAATATGTCGATAGTGACTTGCCTAAAACGCACTAATACCCTCCCCTTGTCTTGTCTCCCCGTTGAAGCGTCCTGAAGAACGATCGAGCTCCTTACGTTGGGACCAAATGTTGAGTTGCAGGGAATGCCAGAAGATTGATACTACCCCACCGACTGCCTTAATGTCTCACCTTCTGGCTTTTCAGTCTGTCTTTATTCCAGTGAAAACTCATCTCAGCTCGTTAATATGTATTCAGTGTCTTCTTATCAATGATCACTATTGTAAATAACATCTTCCAAAACCTCACCATCTTTGATTACAATTATCCATGACCTAGAAAAGTTTAAAAATATCATCGTGATGGCAAAAGGTCAACAACAGAAATAATAAATAACTGTCGAGATCGAACGTTATGGAGAGACATGATCACCTACGCCAGGAAGCCCGGTACTTGATGATGATATATATATATATATATATATATATATATATATATATATATATATACAATTCGACATAGCAATAATACAAACATACGCACCTACTTAAGACTATACAGATGAACAAATAGAGGCATACTATGAAGATCTAAACACAGTTTTAAAGCAAGTGAAATCATCAGACATATTGATTATAATGGGTGATATGAACGCTAAAGTAGGAAAAGGTAAATATAAGACCATTATAGGAAATCATGGTCTAGGAAAAAGGAATAACAGAGGAGAAAGATTAATACAATGTTGTGAAGAAAACAGACTGATAATATGCAACATCTTCTGTGAGCAAGAGAAATGGAAATGATACACATGGAAAAGCCCTGAAGACAAGAAGAGACATCAATTAGATTACACGAATGATAAAAGACATATTCAGGAACAGCGTCAAGAAAGCCAAAAGCTACCCAGGAGCAGATATTAATTCAGACCACAATCCTGTAATGATACAAATGAAAATCAAATTAAAGAGAAACAAACAAAAAACTAATTCAGCACCACCAATAGATATAACATCGTTAAACCAGAAAGATGTAAAAGAAACGTATACTGTACAAGTAAAGAACACATATCAGAAGCTACTAGAAGAGGGGATTGAACAGTACAGAAGAGAAAATCCTGAAGAAAAAGTCACAACAAAATGGCAATGCATAAAAAAACAACATGCAAGAATCCTGCAACACCTTGCCCAAAAAAGGACAGTAACAAAAACCAAAATGGATAACTGACAAAATCTTAGAAACAATGGAAGAAAGAAGACAAGCGAAAAACACTGCCAGATACAAGGATATAGAAAATGACATACGGAGAATTTGCAAAAAGGCAAAAGAACACTGGCTCAACCAAAGATGTCTAGAAGTCGAAACTATGGAAAGTAAACACAACTTAAGAGAGATGCACACATAAATAAAGAGAATGACGAAAAAAGACAAACAAAACTGCAGGAAACGGAGGTATTGCAAACAGAGGGAAGAATGCTAACAGACAACAAAGATATAACAGATAGATGGCAAGAATATATAACAGAATTATAATTCTAGAATGCTCTAGAAGAGTTTGGCGTCGAAGTGAGCACAGACATATGCAATGACATATACCATACAGGATACATACCAAACTATCTAAAAACATCAACTTGCATTGCATTGCCTAAAAAGAACGGTGCAGTTGAATGCAGTGATTTCAGAACAATAAACCTAATGAGCCAGGTAACAAACATTTTACTAAAAGTTATACAGGGAAGGACTCAGAATAAAATCAATACTGAATTAGATGAGCAACAATTTGGATTCAGGAAAATCAGTGGGGCAAAAGAAGCCATATTCAGCATGAGAACATTAATTGAAAAGTACACAGAAGTAAACAAACCAATATATGCCTGCATTATAGACTACACCAAAGCTTTCGATAGAATACACCATAACCAACTCATAGACTGCCTAAACGATATAAATCTAGACGACACAGACATACGACTAATATGTAATTTGTACTGGGAGCAAACAGCAATAATAAGATATAACAAGGAGAACTCTACACCCATGGACATAAAAAGAGGAGTAAGACAAGGATGCATCCTGTCACAAAGCTTGTTCAATCTATACACTGAGCAAATCTTTAAAAACATCTCAGATATACCAGGTCTAAATATTAATGGAAAGATAATCAATAACCTAAGATATGCTGATGATACTGTTTTACTAACCGAAAATCCTAAGACCTACAACAATTGCTTAATGTGATAAACATAACAAGCAAAAAATAACACTAGAAATGAATATCAAAAAGACTAAAACTATGATCATAAACAAATAAAATTTTCAAGACCTACAATTAAATATCACAGTTGAGGGAATACATCTGGAGACAGTCCAGAGCTACAACTACCTGGGACATACTATAACCAATGATGGAAAATGCAAAACTGAAATAAACAAAAGAATAGGTATGGCAAAAAGTAATTGTAATGCCATGACAAGTATACTAACAACAAAACAAATATCAGCAGGGCTGAAACTAAGAATGGCAAAATGTTACGTCTTCTCAATATTCCTGTATGGTGCAGAAACATGGACATTAGACAAGAAAACAGAACAGAAAATTGAATTTTAAAATGTGGATTTATAGAATAATAGGTAGAATTGGATGGAAACAAAAGATAACAAACGATGAAGTTTTAAAACAACTGAAAATAAAAAGAGAACTACTAAATACAATTAAGACAAGACAAATGAAATTTTTGGTGCATGTTAAAAGACACAACAGCCTACTAAAAGTAATGTTGGAAGGAAAAATACAAGGTAAAAGAGGCAGAGGCAGACCAAGACTAACATGGGTGAGTAACATCAAAAGATGGACAAGTCAACCTATGTCAGCCTGCATCATCAAAGCAAGAAACATAGTAGAATGGCGATCCATGGTAGCCAACCTTCGTTGCGGAGAAGCACGATGATGATGATGATATATATATATATATATATATATATATATATATATATATATATATATATATATATATATATATATGTACATGCCTGTTAAATATTTAGACATATGGCTTAAATTTTTAAATCATATAAATCAACAGCTGTTAATCCGGATGTACTCTAAGTGATAGTAGGTAACTGAGCTTGTGTAGACATATCCAGGATGAAATCTATATCCACAGTTCCTCATAAAAAAATCACCACATCGAGAGAGCTACCTCACTACAAGATCAGGAACATTTTCGCGTTATCGACGTTCTACATTCGGACAAACTGAATCACAGAGAGAATAAAAAAATCCATTTAAAATATAACAATTGTGCAATCTACATATTTTGAATCTTGTGAAATTATTCTAGATTTCAATAAAACTTAAGAGTATATCTTCAATTAATATAATTATCTCTCGTATAGTTTTTAATTCCGCGGAAAAATTTAAAAATAAAAATAAAAATGTAGACAGTCTCTTTTAAATTGTTAATTAAAAATGGTTTTCTTTTTACACATCTGTCTATATATAACAGCAAAGAAGAGTAATGAAGATGTTCTGAGAGAGGTCAAAGCAAAAAGAGAGCTAATTTCCAATATTAGGAAGAAACAGTCATCATTTGTTGGTCATGTAATGAGAAGATAACAACTGGAATATATTGTAACAACTGCAAAAATTGAGGGACGAGAGATAGAGGGAAGCAAAGGGAAAAAAAAATAACAGACAGATTAAGAGAATGGCTTGGCAGAAGGTCAACAATAGAAATGATAATTTGCTGCCGAGATCGAAAGTTGTGGAGATACATGATCACCTACTCCAGTAGGTCATGTACTTGATGATGGTGATGATAATATACAACTCTATAATCTATTGACCTTTCAAGCCGTGGCTGGTCCATAGGGTATAGACCCAGATACTATTTCTCTTTTATAGTAATTCTCATTCTAGAAGTTTCAATCCTTGCAAAGATCTTTTATTAGATCTCGACATATGTCTCTATTTTGTGCAAACAACTTTATCTCATTGAGGGAGTCGATTACTGTTGTCTTTTCCTTTCTGATCAATGTTCTTCTCAGTGCCTCTCTGGATTGGCCTCTTTTCCTCTTACCTGTTGTTTCCCACATGATGGCTTGCTTTGTTATTCTGTTGTTATTTCTGTTCATCACATGTCCAACATATGACCATCGTCTTTTTTTTACTGATGATATACAATTCTATAAGCGTCTTCTTAATTCTCTAATCTGATAAGCATTATGCTATGCATTATAGATGTCGGTAAAATCTTAGTAGTAAAATAAACTGTCCATTACTACGCCACAATGGCCTCAGTCTGCAAAGTAAATAACACTAACTAAGAATGGTTATATAGAAGAAACAGTCGTCATCATCATGCAACATAAACAATAAACGGGACACATCTGAAACAAGAGCACCGCGTCAAATACTTGGCCACAATAATAAAATCACATGGAAGATGCACTACAGAAATAAAAAGTAGAATAGCTCAGTCCAAAATAGCATTTCAGAAAATGAAAAAAATAAATGTATCTTGCAACAAGTCTCTGTCAATAGACGTTAGAAAGAGTGTTCAGTGGTGCTATATAGAGACTATTCTGACCTATGGAAGAGAATCATGGACAGTAGACAAACACATGAAAAGACGAATAGAGACCGCGGGGATAGGACTTCTGAGAATAATGTTGAAAGTTCACTGGACAGCTACAAATAATAACGAGGACATTCTCAAAGTGAATAATACAACAAGCTAGAACTTCAAAAAAGAAACAAAATACAAATTCAATCGTAATTTTTCGGACAAATCACAAGAAGAGGAACATTGGAGTACTTTGTTGCAACTGGTAAATGAGATCGCGACCAACAAAGAAATAATATTCTATAAAAAGTATACGTTGCACTGTGAATAGAAAATTGTGGAAGGACATCATCATATACGCCAACTGGTATGGCACATGATGATAATAATGATGATTACTACACCACCATCAACGCTTATAAAGCTGCCAGTTTTAGTCTCGAGCCACAACGCCTTTAGTCCGCCATCGAATATCTTGTCATAGATCGATGTATACGAGATCCATTAGTTGTGTATTGAGTTATGAGACTTTTATTATACCTTCTTTAATGTCAAAGATTACATTTGTTTTATACCCATTCCTTCGTTAGTTATTTTCATGTCCTCATATGGGATGGCTCATCTGATTCATCCTAAATTGCAGGGTATCTGTTCCATGCAATATGTATATGAACGTTCGGACGTACGGACAAACATTGAACGTTGTCCTAGAAACATCCGTAGCGTGGCGAAAGCAAGACGTTAGATGGTAAATTTAAAAAAAAGAAAGGTATGATTATACACTTTTTTTAAAGTTGATAATAAGAGCCCACACACTGGAGACATGACTTGTGTGATGTAAGAGAGAATGCTATCATATATGATATTGACAGAGCAAGAAGTAGAAGAAAATTGCAGAAGAACTCATCCCTTTATGGCCTTGAGAGTATACCTGATGTTCGTCTTTAACCTTCTCGCGCCGATAGATGTCGTATACGGATTATAGTGTTTTTCACCTTCCGTCTCTATACTTGGCGAGATGGTCAATCTTATCAAATGAGTCTATTTCTGCCAGCTTTTTTTTCTCTTAAAAGTGCTCTTTTCAGTGAGAGACAACCTACTAACAAGCAATATATGAGACTCAACATAAAGACTCAACTCTAACAGACTAATTACGCGACTCAACTCTGACCGACTAGTTACCAGAGTCAACTCTGGCACACACTTTACAAGATTCAACTCTGACACACTATTCATGAGACTCACTTCTGACCGACTATTTATGAGACTCAAATCTGGCACACAAATTACGAGACTCAACTCTGACCGACTAATTACGAAACTCAACTCTGGCACCCTAATTGCGATACTCAACTCTGACCGACTAATTACGAGACTCAACTCTGACCGACTAATTACGAGACTCAACTCTGACCGACTAATTACGAGACTCAATTCTGACCGACTAATTACGAGACACAAATCTGACAGATTAAATACGAGACTCAACTCTGACCGACTAAATACGAGACTCAACTGTGGCATATTAATTACGAGACTCAACTCTGGCACACTGATTACGAGATTGAAGTCTGGCAGACTAATTACGAGACTCAACTTTGACAGACTAATTACGAGACTCAGCTCTGACAGACTAATTACGAGACTCGACTTCACAGACTAGCTATGAAACCCAACTTTGAGATATTAATTACGAGACTCAACTCTGACAGACTAATTACGAGCCCACAGTTGCTCATTTCATCTAACGGTTTACACCCCGGAAACCTTCCTATACCTTAATATGGGTATCAAACAAAGGAAGCGAGGGTGCATATTTTAGGATGCTTTTTCTCCTGCACTCTATCATCTTGGATATCAGAGAAAAACTGTGATGACACATCGACATCGCTGAATTACTCGTCATGCATTCAATATTTTTATTATTGGATTAGATTCTCTATGTAGGTAATTGATTTTAGCTTTAAGTTATTTAGTCGTCAGCAATGTATTTAATTATCACAGCGGTTTTCTCTTTATGGATGCTGCTCTTTGAAACGACAACTGTGGTAACACATGGTAGTAAGACAAGTTAATACACCAATATGTTACACTTTAGTAATTCTACTTTAGTAATCCTGGATAAACTTACATATCAACAAAACACGTGTACAATATTTTTTTTCTAATTATATAAAACTATATTGACTTAACAAAAACAGTTTAATAACATGTTTTAATGACTCTGATTAGTTGTTTCCCAAACTTCACCTGCAATTGATATCAAAAGAACTTTTAATTTCAAATTGAACCGTCGAACTATTGAAATGCATGATAACTAGAACTATGCTCTTTTGTTTATGGCCTTATTCCATAGTTTACGATATTTTAGTATCAGTATAATTATTCATGTATTGATAACACTAAACTGATGAGGTGACTGAGAGGTTAATGCACTAACTACAAAACATAAAAGGTCTGGTTCAAATGGCGTGACGTGACTACTCTGTGCAGCTACTCATGGATCAAACCACATTCTGACATAGACCCGGTTCAGCGGTATCTTCCCTAACTGACAACACATCAATCCTATAACAACACTCTTCCAACAGAACCGGTTCTGTACTATATTCCTTAACTGAGACTTACAGATACAAGAACCTCTGGAAAGAAACGTCCTACATTCGAATCCCATCACAAGCTGTGGCGATTGTTCATTTCCAAAATCGTTTTCTTGTGGCTTTACCCTGAGATGATCTCTGTGTAGTGAGATCCGATGTCTAGCATTATCGGAAAAGCTGCAACAAATTGTAGGTCCCGTGAGCACTAGCGCTTGTTAAATAACCTTAATAGCTGTAAGACTTCCTCTTCTCCTTCTTTCTTTCCTCATCTGCCTTTCAGTGTCGAGGGGAGATATAATCTGTGGTCTTTTTCTCTTCTGTTCGCATCTGCTACTGTTATGTTTTCTAGTGCTTCTAATATTCCATCGACCCATCTTTTTCGTGGTCGACCCTTGGGTCTGGTGTTCTCACAACGTTTGTTGAAGGCTCGTTGTGTTTTGTTCTTTCTACCTTGTCACGTGGCCAAACCATTTATCTGTTATTTCCTGATATATTCTATGGCGGGGGCTATTCCTAGCTTTTTTCTCAGTTCTTCATTTCTGATCTTATCTCTCAGACTGTTTCCTGTCATTCGTCTAACACATTTCATCTCTGTAGAGGTTATCTTACTTAATGTTCTTGCATCTAGGGTCCAGGTCTGGCATTGATAGCACAACGTTGGAATGAAGATTGTATTGTATAGTGCTCATTTTGCCTCCAGAGTTATTTCCTTTTTGAAAATAGTGGTGACACTGTCCATTGATTTGACAAGCTTTGTTGCAAATCGATTCTATCGCTGCTGTTTAAGAATTATCGTTTGTCATTAGACTTCCTAGGTATTTAATTTCCTCTACTTGTTTTAGTTGTTTGTCGTCTATAGTTATGTTGATGTTCTATTTATTTTTGGCGACATTCATGACTTATGTTTTGTTGATTTTCATGTTCTATTTTGTGCCTGATATGTTGAGTTTGTTTAAGTGTTCTTGTAAGTCTTCTATTTTTTCATATATTAGTGCATGGTCTTCTGCAAATAAAAACTTGTTGATCTACTCTGTCTCTGATAGGCTGGCTAGCTTGCATATACATTTTGCAATAAATATTGTCTTACACCTGATCTAACTTCGAAGTAGTCTGTGTAGCCTGCTGCTGTTCTGACCCTGCAGCTGCTGTTGATGTAGAGACTTTTAATAAGGTTAGTTAGATGTTTGCTTACTTCGTATGTAGTTAGTATCGCCCACTATTGTTCTCTGTTTACTCTGTCGAATGCGTTTTTCTGATCAATGAAGGCTATGTGTATGTTTTGATTGTGTTCTGTCGTTTTTTTCTGATAGTTATTTTAATGTGAGTAGTGCGTCAGCACACCCTCTGTTTTTTTTTTTTCGGAACCCCATTTGAGAATCACTTAACTGTAGTTCTATTATTGGTCTCAGCCTTTTATCCAAGATTATGCCTTATAGCTTTCCTACATGACTGAGAAGAGATATACCTCTATATTGATTGGAGTCTCTTTTGGTACCTTTCTTTTTCCATATTGGAATGATGATTGGTTTGATCGATGACTTGACAAGCTGTCATTGTAAAAAAGTATTGTTATGGAAACAGACCATACATTTTAGAAGCAGTGATCTCTGCAATATGGGCCATTTTGGCACGCAAGGTTTCTGTTTTTGAGATTGTGGTTCTGCCTTATGTACCGTCTTCGGCTCGAAAGGACAATAGACAGAGGTGATGATTGCATGTTGCCAGACTTCTAGGGCGTGTTATTGGTGCCATGCTGCATTAAATATTCTGTGCAGCCAATGCACTCCTGTTTCTCATGCTCTTGCTATTATTTCTATCGGTATGTTATCTATCCCCGGTGCTTTATTTCTTGGTGCATATTTGATTACTTCTTGGGTTTCCTCTTTCATGATGTTGTGTTCAGTATTTGTGAGTACTAGGGTGGTTTTTGTTGTCGTATTGGTAGTTGGTATGTTTAACAGGGCTTCAAAACATTATTTCCATCTTTGTTGCATACATTGGTTATTTGATATTGGCTGTCCTTCTTTGTCATTTATCAGCTCAGTAGGATCATGGTTTTCTTTTCTCGCGCTTGTGGCTTTTACTGTTTTGTAGAAATCTCTTGTGGCTGTCTTGAAGTCCCTGCTCGTGGTTTGTCCGAATTCTGTCCAATTCTTTTGCTTAGCTTCTTTGATCAAATTGTTAACTCTATTTTGAACTAAGGCATATTTTTCATATTTTTCTTGGTTCTTGTTCTCCCTCCAATTTTTTAACACTTTCTTCTTTTCTTTTTTTGCTTCTCTGATTATTTTGTTCCACCACGGGGTGCTCTTTTTCCCTTTTCTTGTTCTTAGCTTCGTTCCACAAACTGTTTTAGTGATGTTTGTAACTGTTTCCTAAAATTGTTTCCACTCTTCTTCTACTGCGCGTACTTCGTTAGGGAGTTTCTTGAATTCCTCTGTTAGTTTTTCTTCTTGGGTTTTCTTTGTTTCTTGATCTTGTAATTGTTTTATTGTTATTGTCTGTTCTTTTCGCTTCTTTTGTTTGTTTTCGTATATTCTCTTCATTTTTGTCTGTCTTAGTGTGATCATAACCATCTTGTGATCCGTGTCATCTGTAATATTTGTGATTGCTCTACTGTCGGTTACTCCTTTCTTGTTCTGTTTTCTTGTTAGTATAATATATATCTGGCTTCTGCATGTTGTGTCATTCCATTTGTACCAGGTGTATACTTGCGACTCTCTGTGTTTGAAGAATGTGTTGGTGATAAATAAGATAATTTTTATTGCATAGTTCCAGCAGTCTGCTTCCATTTTCGTTTATTTCAGCTGTTTTATCGCCAAAGGGTCCTAATATATCACTCTTCACACTGTTGCGTTTCCCAAGCCTTCCATTAAAATCTCCCATCACTAACATGTCGTCGCTTTCGTCAACTTTATTAATGATTTCACTCAGTGTATCGTAGAATTATTCGCTGTCTCTTTCATTGTTGTTGCATGGGGCATAGATTTGAATGTAATTTGTTTTACGATCGTCTTCTAGTAGTTTAATTGTGATAATTCTTTATCGATGGTATTTTATTTCTAGAATGTTCTTTGCGTGTTCTGGGTCGATGATAAAACCTACTCCATGCGTTGCTCTTTCTGTTTTGTCGACTCCTGAGAATATTTTCGTGTAGTTCATGTGTGTTTTCTTTATCTGTTATCCTTTTACTCTGGTGTCCGCTAATCCTAGTATTTTAATTTTCCTTTTTGTCATTTCTTCTATAAGTTCGTCTTCTTTATTTTGTATCCCGCATATATTTATCGTTACTTTATCAATCGATGTTTATCTATCTCCATCTTTTGTGTATTTCTCTGAGCATAAAACATATATCCCTTTACGACCTGCTGAGTCTGTCGTATGTTAAGGGCTTAACTTAAGAAAAACACAAGTTGGGGGTTTAGCCCGGCTGATGTTTCCCCCACGTGTCTGATCGCTAAGGACTCACATGCAATCTTTTACGATCTAAAAATAAAAAAAAATTAGCTGTTTACATTTAAAAAAAAGTACTTATCAGTTCTTATCCTCCTCCTTGGTAGAAAACTTTACACAACTTTTCGAAAATTATAATCCGTTGGAAACACTATATTCAATCACTTAATCACACAAACTACACTACGAAAATAAAACAATCGCCATTTTGCACCACTATAGTTGTAAGACGAAAAGAGTACACAAAAAATGTCACATCCCGGGCAATAACTGCTAAGCAGATTCACTAATACTGAAGAAGGTTTGAGCCTAGTCACCGAGCGGTGTAGAAAATAGAATTTAAATATTTAAATGTGCTACACAAAACGAATAAAAACACACATTGAGCTATACTTGAAAAAAGTGAGTAATGTTATAGAAATAATGCTTTAATCAACTACAGAAAAAGGGAGCAGCAAACAGAATGCGGAATATGACCGGCAAACAGAAGCATAACTTTTGTGTTACTCGATGAGGCAAGTACGAAAAGATGAAAATATAAAGAAAAGTAAATAATGGGGAAAAATACATTTGGCCTATAATCGTCTTTTCATTTGTGTGTCTACTGTCCATGATTCACTTACATAGGTCAGAATAGGTTCTATTTAGCACTGAGGTTAAATAATATTTATTTATTATTTTTTTGTATTCAGTATATCTTCTTCTTTTCTCTTTCACTGATACCTAAAAGGTGTCGTGGTTTATATCATTTGTCGTTCTTGTGCTGCTCGAATTGTCTGAATTAGTGACTTTCCTTTGTTGTTACATGTCTATGTCACTGCATCTATCCATCTTCTTCTGGGTCTTCCTCTTGGTCTTTTTCCATGCATTCTCGAGAAGAACGCCCTTGATGGTGATAGGTGAGGATTCATTCTGACCAGGTGGCCAAACCATTTAAGTTGTTGTTGTTCTATATATTCTTGGCAGGGTTTTGTTCCTACCATTTTTCTTATGGTTTCATTTGGTATTCTATCTCTTCTTGTTTTGTTTGTTACTTTTCTCAAGCATCGCATCTCACATGTATTGATCTTTCTTAAATGTGATTTAGAAAGGGTCCATGTTTGACTTTCATAGCACAAAGTTGGTATGAAGATGCTATTTATCATTTGTTGTTTAGCTGGCATAGAAATGTTTGGATGTCTTAACAATGGTGAAAGCTGGTATGTGACAACATTTGCTTTTTGTATTCTCATGTCAATTTCTCTGTCTAGTTTTCCATCTTCTGTGAACATTGTGCCTAAATAACTGAATTCCTCTACTTGTTTTATTTCTTTGTCTTTGATCTTGATGTTTAATGGGTGTCTTAATTTGCTTATTCTTATAGCCTCTGTTTTTGCTGTGTTAATTTTCATACTGTAGTTTGTGCAGCTTTTATCTAGAGATGTTAAATGCTGTTGTAGCAGGTTTTCATCCTCGTATATTAGGCATTGGTCATCTGCGAAGAGTAGCTCATTGATGTTGGAGTTTTCTACCTCTATGTTATTATTTGATTTGTCCTTGTTGTTGGTTGTTTCCTGATTTATTGTGTCCCTATATATGATGAAGAGGAGTGGTGAGAGGACACATCCTTGTCTTACACCTGTTGTAACCTGAAACCATTATGACAGACCTTCCGATGTTCTGACGGCACTTTGACTGTTTTTATATAGTGCTATTATATTTTCTAGTAGTTGTCCTCCTACCCCGTATGTTTCTAAAGTTTGCCAAAGTTTGTTCCTGTCCACACGATCAAACGCTTTTTCCTGATCTATAAACACTATATTTAGGTTTCTGTCATATTCTATTGTTTTTTCACATAGTTGTTTCAATGTAAATATAGCATCAGTACAGCTTTTGCCTTTTCTGAATCCGAATTGATTATTACTTAATTGAGGTTCTATTATGTATCTTACCCTCTTTTCTAATATTTTAGCAAACATTTTACCAACTTGACTCAATAGGGATATTCCTCTGTACATTTCACACTCCCTTTTACTTCCTTTATTTTTCCAAAATGGGACAATGATAGCTTTTTGCCAGTCGTCTGGGACTTTTCTTTCTTCCCAAGCCATAGTGAATATGATAGTAAGCCAATCTATAGCTGTTTCCTTACAGGCTAGTAGCATTTCTGTTGTTATTCCATCTATACCAGCTGCTTTGTTCTTATCCAGTATATAACCACTGGAAACTACTATTCTTTCTGTTTCGTCCAATAAATGTTTGTCTGCAACACAAGTATTCAGCCCTACTGGGAGATACTTGCATTAATAGGAAAGTACAAATATACAATTTATTTCCGTTCTGTGGTCGTTACCCTATCTATAGTCATTGAGAACGTCTTCGTGTTTGACACTGCTACAATAGCTAATTTTTTAGTTAGCTGCGTGGCAGTGTGCCAAGCGTTCGGCTTCTCTTGGTAAGGCGCGGTGCCAGGGAGTACGGATTCGATCCCGCTGCGGACCATATATTGTTCTTCGTTTTTTTATGTTGTTGTTTGTCTATGTTTAGAGTCGTTGGATTTAAATATTTATTGTTCCTTTCTTTGCTTTAAATTATCAGGGAAACTTTCAATTTAAGGCTACAACCGAAACTGATTCTATTGAGCAACATCTTCTAAACATGATGCAGGCGTGGTCTATTGACATTTTGCTACACTCACGGTTCAAAACGAATAGTTTCGCCAATCCCTACACAGCTATGACTGACATGGCCGGTAGTTACGATTGGCCGGTGTAAGTTGTAAGGGCCAGGGATATTAAGAGGTTAGATATTTAAAACAATCTGCAGTGTAAGGTCAAATCGTTTTACAATCGGTACAACACGGAGTCAAATATTATTATCTTCCCAGGATCAGTATGTATAATCTAAATATATGTATTATGTTTTCTCGCTTTAGCTAAATGTTGTATTATTAATATTGCAAAGTTCCCTCTTTGTTCCTTATTTGCAAGTTTTATTACTTAGTAATGTACTTGTGCTTGTAGGCATCAGTGTTTATAAAGCTGGGTACTGATGTTCATGGATTCATTCCAAATAAATTATTGTAACTATTTAGCTCAGAAAAAAGTGTTTGACCTCACATTTGATTGAGGCCAGCAACATACTTTTAAAGTCAACTCTGTAAAACTTTCTTAACTTTAATAACCACATCCTGTTCCATTCTGTTCGGAGTGAAATCCCTGTGTGCTATCAATGCAATTGGCTGTCCCTAAATATTAGTTGCGGCTCTCATTAGTCTGCATGCATCAAGGCTGTCGGAAATATTCTACGAACATCAAAGGTGAACTTTAAACAAGGATATAGACCTATGAAAGCAATTGTCTGTTCAATTAAACACTTTCAAAGCTTATAATTAGTGCTTCATTCCACTCACTGGAATAGATGCAAAAAAATAAAGTAAAGTACCCCCGTCATGCCAAATGGCGTATAGGGAATATGGTGTTAGTGACCATACATTTTACTGACCTTCGGCACATGATTTTTTGGGGTAATATGATTGATATTACTCCAGTGCCGATTTACGTTCTCAGAAAAAAATCCGGTATCCATTAAAGGCAGGGTGAACCCGGTTTCTTTAATTATAAAGCAGTGTGTTTCCATGTTGTGTTTAGTATAGTTAAATTAATTTCGGAGCGAAACATAAATATCAGTTTTAAGAAAGAAAGGTTTCTTATCAGTGACCCATTTTGAGAATGTTTCGATCGTGTAATATAAAAACATCACAAAGTAAACAATGCTTCCCCAGAGCGTCACGTCGTACCACATTCAAGGGTTCTCCTATCTGTGTGTGTAGTAGACCTTTGAAATGACGAGATCAACTCTCCTGACAGCATGTATCATTGCGTGTTGTGTCTTCACTTTGGCTTTAACTAACCCTATACCTGATCCCAGTGAATCTGATGCAATCCTTGTTGATGAAAGGCTTGCTATTAAGGAAGCTAGGCGAGCTATAGGCTTACATCAACGTGAGTAATTGTAAATATCTGCTTACTGTTTTAGTTGCAATTAAAACACGAATCGGTTAATCTTAGTTTAGGAACTTAATTAAAGTGATCTCACATTAGTTGACATCAAAAGAAAGCTGCAATAGATTTCAAATATTAAATAGTATCTATATGTTTATAAATGTTCATCACTGTCAGAATTTTTATTTTTTTTTAATTTATGGGTCGGGGTTAGGGTATGCGTTATTTATTTTAACAACTTCGAACAACCGAATAAGGTACAGTGTTACTCGCGGGGACGTTACTCTTGCGAAACTGAAATAATGTGTGTACCTAAAATAGGACTTTACTTACAATAGATATACAAATGATGTATCTTTACCAACATGTTTATTCTCTTCAAAATGTGTAGTAGCATCGAATATTAATATAACTACATTACACTGTATTATTTTATATTACGATTTATGTTTTCCAGTTATATTTTGGTTGTATGCTACACATTAATCTTTGATATTCTAATATATCAACGGTAAACTGTTTAGCATTGCTAATACATTACCTTCTTATTGATATTGTACAATATCATCAAGGACTCTTGAAAATGCTGCTCTATCAACAACTGCTTTCTCGTTAGTTTCTTCAACCTCGATACATATAATCGTAGATATTCCTATGTTCGATGTTCGAGTGCATTCCCGTGAAACATTAACATTTTTATGTTAACAATATATTTATATACATCATAATACATTTTAATTATTATATATTATATAATATAAGTGCTGGTGTAGCTAGTACAATAACATATACAAAGTAAAGTAAAGTACCCCGTCAAGACCAAGTGACGTATAGGGAATATGGTGTTAGTGAATATATATTTTACAGAAGGGAATAGGCAAATAATTGCGATGCTGCGGTAAAGCTGGTAGCAAGGAACCAGTGGTGGGGAGTGTTAAACACTTCAAGGTATGAAGACAGTTTTACAAAGGAGGAACACAACACAATACTGACGTTTCGGCCTGAGGCCTTTTTCAGAGTACAAGGACAAGGAAAACAAACGATGAAACACAATTATCTATCACTACCTGATCATAAGATAGAATAGGTGGACAGAAAAGAGGGAAGTAGGATGTACTTTACTATCCCTATAATAACATATATTTATAGTATATTCTTAGGTGAACACAACTCCGCATTTTAAAATTCTCGAATTAATTAAAAAATATATTTGTCCCGTTCGTTGTATGTTGATTTTTAACAGGTCTTTCCCAAGATCTATCTTTACAGTTATTATAACTGTCTCCATCATTCCTTTCCTGTATGTTTGTTTTTATATATCAGAAATCCATGCCGTTCTTTCTATTTGATTAAATCCAGCACTTGCTGCTGTCGATGACGTTAGAGTTATACTGTGGAATTATTGCATCTCATCTACGGTCATTTGATCTTCTCGTCTAGTTCCCCAAGAAATGCAAGGCGGTTATTGGGCTACAAGAACAGTTTGCCATTACTATCCTTGTCTTTCAGTTTGTGGATATTTATCTTCTGACAACTCAATTTTTCTGTTTTGGATTTTCAGTTTTAATTGTATCTTTAAATGTTACATCTTCTCAATATTCCTGTATGGTGCAGAAACATGGACATTAGACAAGAAAACGGAACAGAAAATTGAAGCCTTTGAAATGTGGATTTATAGAAGTATAGGCAGAATTGGGTGGAAACAAAAGATAACAAACGATGACGTTTTAAAACAAATGAAAATAAAAAGAGAACTACTAAATACAATTAAGACAAGACAAATGAAATTTTTGGGGCATGTTAAAAGACACAACAGCCTACTAAAAGGCATATTGGAAGGACAAATACAAGGTAAAAGAGGCAGAGCCAGACCAAGACTAACATGGACGAGCAACATCAAAAGATGGTCAAGTCAATCTATGACAGCCTGCACCATCAAAGCAAGAAACAGAGTAGAATGGCGATCCATGGTAGCCAACCTTCGTTGAGGAGAAGGCACACGATGATGATGATGTTGAATTGTATCTTTCCAATGCATCAATTTCGATCATTGTTATCACTAAGTAATTTGGAATTGCCAACGACTTTATTATTCAGAAGTGCGGTACATGTGACAAAGGCAAAGCTTAGAAGTATAGTATAAGAGATTAAATAAAGAAATTATAATAAAATACAATGAAGCAAAAGAAGCATAGCTAAAAGAGAGATGCAAGGTCCATGATTCGCATTCATATGTTAAGACTGGCTCTACGAAACATTTAAGAACTATATTTCTTGTTTCTAATCTCAAAAATGGATTGCATGGTATCTTCCTCATTTTTTGGAAAGCTGCTTTTGCCTGAGCCATTCTGCATCTCACCTCTTTTGTACATCTTTCGTCTGAGGTTAACAAAGTTCCCAGATATTTAAATGCATTTGCATGTTTTAATATTGTTTCACTTGTCTTTATTTTGCATTGAGGTGATGTCTGTTTCTTTGTTGCTACCATTACCTCTGCCTTTTTGCTATTAAGGCTGAGTCCTCTCCAATTGTTATTCCAGGCATGCCCCTTATGGATCTTAAAATAATCTCATTATAAATATTAAACAAATATGGTGACAGCACACAAACTTGTCTAACATCCTGTTGTATTTGTTGAAACATTCCCATTTGGTTTCAAGTTCTTATAGGCGCTTTTTGTTGGCAGTACATGTTCTTTATTATACTTAGATCGTTGCTGCCTACGTTTATGCTTTCTAAAATGTTGTCTGTTTCTTGGTGCTTCACTTTGTCAAATGCTTTGGTGTAATCTATGAAACATGGGTATAGACCTGTTTTCACCTCTATGGTTCTTTCTACTAAATAACCTATCTTATGATATATAAGGAATTGCTCGTTCCTTTACCTTTAACAAAACCACACTGTTCATTACCAATTTCTGGACTGAATTTGTTTCGCACTCTTCACATGATTATTCTTAGTAATATCTTACTCATATGACTCATAACGCTTATTGTGCGATGATCATCGCGTTCAATCGCACCCGATTTCTTTGGTAAGGCTATGAATATTGATTTGAGCAGGTCGTCTGATTTATATCCGTTGTTGTAGATATCATTTAATATTTTTGTTATTATTTATATTGCAAAATCACCCATGGCTTCAATCTCTTCCTTAGTTATTATTATTAGGTCAAGGAGCTTTTCCAGCTTTTATATTGCGCATAGTATGCCTCTATTTGTTCATCTGTGTAGTCTTGAGTAGGTGCATATGTCTGCATTATTGCAATGTCGAATGGTTTTGCTTTCAACTTGAGTAATATAATCCCATTACTGTATGTCCAGTGGGTACGTATATAGCTCTCTTTTTATCAGTATTCCTACCCCTCTTTGATGTTCTGTCGTGTTTCCTGAGTATAAAAATGTATATTTTTCATCCTCTATGTACCCACATTCTTTCCAACTTATCTCTGATATACCTAAAACATCTATATTTATTCGTTCTCACATTCTCACAGATTTTCACATTTCCCTTCTTAATATAGAGTCCTAACATTCCAAGTAGTTATTTTAAGATCTTTCCTTCAACATAAGTTCGAATTCTTTTCCATGGCTTCCTCTGGACTAGTACGTGATGAGGCTCCAATCTCTTTTTAGGTGGTCAGCCATATTAGTCTTTCGTGTTCTGAATATGCCTCATGTGTACCACACACTTTGCTGTTTTCGCTTTCTGGGTCGTTGATCATTCCTGATTCCTCCGCCCCATCCACCGTCACAGACTTTTCACATATGGGTTGAACACACCCATGCCGACAACATTTTTGTCGAACCATGTGCTTGCCTATCGAACCCCGCACATACGACACAAAGAATAATAAGTCATATTCCACTTAAAAATCGGTAATCACAGTTCATCCACACGTCAGAAGTAAAACATACACAAAACGCGGAATAGCACCACATACTTTCACAACTAAACTGTTGCGAAAATCACTTAAATATATAAGCAATTGCCGAATTATAAAAAAAAAACAACTACACGAAGCCGCCATGACACCGGATGACAAAACTCTTATATATATATATATATATATATATATATATATATATATATATATATATATATATATATATATATATAATGAATCATCTTCATTTATTCTCAGGTGAATATAACAAGCTGTAAGTTCTAATATATTGAGTTGATAATTATTTTAAAATGACATCTATTTCAAGATAATATATGGCACTATATATGTACAATTGTTTAGAAAACAGAAACAACAAAAGTGCTCTATTCTCACAACCACCTCGCATCTACTCAAAATGTATCTGACTCATACTTTTACAAATATGAACACATTAATAATGAATGAATATTATTATAGAGGGAAACTTCCGATGAGATAATTCAGCGAATCATAGGAGGAAAAGGTATGTATTACAGCACTCAGGAAAAAATTGGCAAACAAGAATAACAGAAAAAAACAAAGTACAGTATATGGTCCGAAGTAGGATCGAACCCGAATACCTTGGCGCTGCGCCTTGCCACGAGAATCCGAACGCTAGGGAACACTGCCACTCAGCTAATTAAAAAAAATATTTGCTATCGTGGACAATGTCTTTCACGCTGTCCTCATGACTATAGCATGGGATTATGATCATAGCATGAACAAACAAAAAATTTATTCGGCTTCTCGTGGCAAGGCGCAGTGCCAAGGAGAACGGGTTCGATCCTGTTTCGGACCACATATTGTTCTTTGTTTTTTTCTGTTGTTTGTCATTTATTGTCTGAGTGCTGTATTGCATAACTCTTCCTTCTATGATTCGCTTAAAAATATGAACTCTGGTTTCAAATCTTCAATCTGGCTTTCTCATCCACTCTTCAAGACATCATTAAATTGATATCACAGCGTGTCCAGTGAGCGATTTATTAATCTGGATCTCTGTTTTACAAACTATTACACAATTATTCAAAGAAACATTATTAGTCTTTGCGTCGATTTAGGAAAGTAATGACCCTTGGCCTATTGACGACACCAGCAGCAGGGTTGTTAATTCTCACAAATCTACCTTGTATTCAGCCAAAATTCCAGCGATGTATTTTAATTTCTTGAACTTTAAAAACTACATTATTTTATGAAGCGAAATCGATATAAGATTGCCGCAAATAATTGGACATTGATACCTCTATAATTAGCAAACTTGTCATTGATATGCCAATTATTTCGTTAGCAATACATTTTTATTGCGACCATGGTATTTTACCACTCCAAAATGTTTTTGTTTCATTATTTTGACATCTTTGTTTGTTCCTCTCAGAGGTCGTTCTCATCTCTTATTGTACATATATACACACACACCTTTTTCTAACAGGAACCGCAACCTTTAATTTGACACGTAGTGCCATGATCAGGCTGCTCGGACTTAATATAAAAGTTAATGCAGCTGTTTTTGTTTTACCTACATACTGGGTATCGTTCACAAACTTTTGTTTGGGTAAAGTATTTTTATGTAAAGAAAATTTGCTTCTCTTTTGTTTCCATCGTTAGAATCCAGGTATACTCTCTCAGAACTTTCGAAGCTTTGACTACAAAACCGTTACAATAAATGGCACTACGTCAGGGTATCTGTTGAAACTCATATAAATGATTTAAATCTGAAGTATTTTCTCTTCCAATCGAACTGACATATTGGACATACACTTATATCTTTCTGTGCATTACAATTCACTGATTAAACTTGTTTTTCATATTTTCACATATGACTCAATAAAATAATAACATATTGAAGCTGATGAGAAAATGTACTGTCGTTCTAATTTATTTCTTTTTTGAATATCATCATTCTATAAATAAACTAACTATAATTTGCAGTGTAAACAATGAGCTGAATAAGGTAAGTAAATTTATTTCAACAGCATTAGCTTCATATGCCTAACATTTGACCATGTGGAACGGTGGATCGTATATGGCGATGCGAAACAATTCTCCACGCACCAGTGAATGCTGTCCTATATAAATGGCTAACCCTTTCTTTTCACATGGAAGGCGAAGTTAATAACTCTCTCTTTACAGAATATTTTCATCAATTTAGCGGTACATATTTCAGAGACAACATGTTTCATGTTTATAAATATTAATCTATATGTTCATTTCTAACTAAATCCTAACATATATATTATTATTATTTATATAATTAAACACATGTAATTATATTTCACCAATACCATGATGATACAAGACAAATAAAACGAATATTGTTTTATGACAGTTTACACTAATCAAATTGAGAGTGACGCACTGTGCGGCTAAACGTACACGACCGAACTCGGCATGGCGCATGGTGCGTCGAAACGTACGGAAAGAGTTAAACATCGTTTTTTGTATCTAACCAACTTGCTTTACAGCTTTTTCAAAAGAAACGCATTCAGAATCCGAGGAGCTACCAAATAAATTCAATATTACAAATTAAGCCACACATTTAAACATAGTCTCGAAGCTGTACAATCTGCTTTTATGCAAAATCTCACAGCCTTGCAAAAGGATAAAAGCGGAAAATAGTGACAAGTTATGATTGCGATTTTTTGAAGACCCTGATATCACAGCAAACGAATAGAAATCTATAATTGCTCAACAGCTCGTGCCAGTTAGATCACCGTATTAACAACGAATTGAATATCTAGACAAAGAAAAGCAGTTACAGTCCTCATCGTAGCAGATACAGCACACGTCAAAAGACATAAGGAGCTTCCGCACTGAACTGAACGCATCTGAACTGTCTTTCGTCGTACGGTATCATCATTCATAGTAAGCAATATGAACATTGAAACACCGTCTGGATGAAACACACAGTTCACGGTGTGCACAGGGCACGACTCAGTCGCTCCGGCATCAAGCCGAACTTGTAATATGAGGAAGCTACAACAAAGAACATTTTTCAGAAAGTGACTCAACGGTTCCCTATCGCCTATACGCCATAGTGACCGGAAGTCCAGTTGACAAGTACAGAACTAGTGTACATATAAGACATTCTCGTAGAGCAATTAAAGGTCAAATGGCGGTCCGCCAGTCTGTTTGTCTCGGCGCTTGACAGCATCAGATCAGTTTCATACGTGAGGTGATGACGTCAGATAATTTTTTTTTCTCAGTGTGGTGATGACGTCAGATAATTTTTCTCAGTGTGGTGATGACGTCACATAATTGTTCTCAGTGTGGTGATGACGTCACATAATTGTTCTCAGTGTAGTGATAGAGTCAGATCATATTTAGCAGTGTGTGGTGAAAGCGTCAGATCTTGTATGTCCTTGTGTGGTGAAAGCGTCAGATCTTTGGCTTGCAATTTACCCGGTGGACTTGGAGCTCTGTCATTTCGTGAAAAAAGGTTCACTAGGTTGGAAGGAAAGAGGGATAGGGGGAATTCGACCAAAAATTCTGGATTTGAAGTAAAGGTCAAAATACCTTTGACTGCTCGCCTTCATTCATTTTCATATACCTGAATAGTGTCTTGTTTATACTGGATTTATAGAGGAATCCATGTAAAATTGAATGGAAAGAAAAGAAAACAAACGATGAAGTTTTAAAACACCTAAAAATGTAAAAAGAGAACTACTAGAAATAATTACAAGAAGACAAATGAAATGTGTGGGGAATGTTAAAAGACAAAATAGATTACTAAAAGTAATATTGGAAGGTACAATAGAGGTAAATGAGGCAGAGGCAGACCAAGACTAAAATGGACGAATAGCATCAAAAGATGGACAGGTCAACCTATGACAATCTGCCCCATCAAAGCAAGAGACAGAGTGGAATGGCGCTCAATAGTAGCCAAGCTTCGATGCAGAGACGGCACTCAATGAAAATAATGATGCTAATGAAGACTGTCTTTAATTTGACACCATCGATTGCCGATAAACTTTGCCAACCTGTTTGTTTTGTCACAATCTTTCGCTTTGATCAGAACCATCAGGTTTGTGTTTGCAACTGATGGGGAGCAGTAATGAAGTTCGAGAATTGAGTGGAAGTAATTGTAACTGACCAACAGTGGACGAACGTTCTGAGGCGCTTAGTCCTGAATTGAGTTTTAATTTGTAAAATAAAAAAAAAAGATGTTCAAACATAGAAAAGTGGATTGTGAAAATAGCACATTAAATATAGCCTGAAATGAGACTTGATTATATGTTCTTTGTCAATAAATACAGTAAACCTCAATTATGGGTATGGTTATGGAAAGCCCCGGTATCACTGCAAACGAATTTAAATCTATATTTACTCAACTGCCAATGCCAGTGGAATAATCATAATTAATATCTCATCTCACAAACAAAGAAATGTAGATGCAGTCCCTATCACAGCAGTATAAGCACACGTCAAAAGACATAAGGCGAAACCGCACAGAAAGAGAACACAGCCATTTGTTCCCCGTCATACGATATCATCATTCACTGTAAGTAATCGGAATATCGAAACACAATCAAACGGATGACACACACACTCACAGTGTGTACATCACTAAACTCAGTAGCTCCTGCAACAAGCCGAACTTGGAATAGGAGGAAACTGCAACTCGTAACACTTTTAAGACACAACCTTTAACGGTTCTAGTTGCTTATCAGCCATATTGACCGAAAGTTCACGTCTTATTGAAAATGGTGATCGTCATATTATTTATTTTTTATGTTAGGCGCATGCTGATGTTAAGACATAGTTTTTGACTGCAAATTCGAACATATGAAACACAGTTATTCATCGGATAATCCAAAACGAACACAGACCGTAAGACATGTTGCATCAATATTCAACATAAACTCAAAGACATTAAGTTCGTTCAAAACTTGGCATATCTCACAGATACAACAAATCAGTTGAATGTATTGAATTAGAAGCTACTAGGGAATACGCAAACTATTTTTTTTTCAAACGTTTGGTTGTAAAAACCACAAATCTTACGTCCATGCGTTAGTCGTGTATCGAAGGAATATAACTTAAGAGTAGCGGTTCTAGGCCACAAATCATGAGAACATGTTTGATAAAATACGCCACTTAGCAGATTTTGATTAAATAACTGAAGACACAATTGAATTAACAAGAATGTAGATTTAGAAATTAATTTTACCAAGCATGAAAGAATCATTGCTCATATCTAAACACCAGTTTGCTGATTATATTTTGAGAAGAAGAAAAAATGTGCAATTCAAATGGTAAAGCTTTCAGTGGGAAAAAAAAAAAATATCAAAAATAAAAAGAATCTGGACCTCTATTGAAACTGTTGACAGAAGAAAGTACGATATCAGATTTCATTTGTCTCAATGTTTATCATTTTAAATTGACAATTCCTTTTATTTTTTTCGTTAGCGATTGATGCAAGTATTGGCATCATTGACACGAGCCAGTTTCTTATTTTTGTTATAGCGATCGACGAGAGAATATTTACCAAATAGAAAATTGAGTTAAACAAGGACTATATTTTATCGCCCTTGTAATTTAGAGTTGTTATGGAATTCTTAATAAAGAGATGTTGTTCTGGTAACAAATACATCAAATGCAAACATAGAGGCTTGTTGGAGGACCGCGACGTTGCTGATGACATAGACCTCATCAGTAGCCAGATAAAGACGGTGTAATAATACACAGATGAACTATCACCAATACACGGAAAAATTGGGCTTGGGAAAAATTATGAAAAGACTAAAATCATGAAGAGAGCAATTCAAACATATGAAAGGATATACATGGAAAACAAAAAGGTGGAAGAGATTAATCAGTTTGTCTACCTTGGAAGTCACATTTGTCGGGAAAGAAATACACGAAAATAAATTAGAATCAGAATAGCTAAAGAAGCAGTTTCTTTCAGAAGCTTTGAGTTGTGTAAATCGAAACTCAAGACAAAAACAAATTTAAACTATTTAAATGAAACGCACTATCTACCCTTACGTGTGCATGCGATATCTGGAAAACAACAAGAGACATATAAATATATTGTAATGCATTTGAAAATAAATGTTTAAGGAAAATACTTGGTATAGCTTGGAACGAATTCATAAAAATGATGAAATTAGTGAAATTGCCAATCAAACAACATCAGTAATCAAAACAAGACGAGGGACATATGTTGAACATGTGATGCAAAGAGATAATAACCGAATAATAAAACAAGCCCGAATGTAGGAAACACCATTTAGGAGAAAAAAAGGCAAGTGAAACACGGAAAAAATTGAAATATTGAACATTGATCAGAGAGGCAACGGCAGCAGGAATCGGCCCCCTCAATCAGATTGAGATGTTTGCACATACCATAGATGCTTGGGGAAGATTTAATTTTAACGGTTTTTTGCAAGTAGTGAGACTGCGAGAAAGGAAATTTCGAGAAAGATTATATGAATCTATGTCCTTTGGGTCGACCACGGCTAGAAAAGATCAATATAAAGTTAGACATACAGACAGGTAGATAGACGGACAGACAGAGAGAAAAACATATAGACAGACAGACTGATAGATAAATAGAAAAACAGACAGACAGACATATAGATAGATACGAGTAGATAGATTGATAGATAGATAGATAGATAGATAGATAGATAGATAGATAGATAGATAGATAGATAGATAGATAGATAGATAGATAGATAGATAGATAGATAGATAGATAGATAGATAGATAGATAGATAGATAGATAGATAGATAGATAGATAGATAGATAGATAGATAGATAGATAGATAGATAGATAGATAGATAGATAGATAGATAGATAGATAGATAGATAGATAGATAGATAGATAGATAGATAGATAGATAGATAGATAGATAGATAGATAGATAGATAGATAGATAGATAGATAGATAGATAGATAGATAGATAGATAGATAGATAGATAGATAGATAGATAGATAGATAGATAGATAGATAGATAGATAGATAGATAGATAGATAGATAAATAGATAGATATATAGATAGATAGATAGATAGATAGATAGATAGATAGATAGATAGATAGATAGATAGATAGATAGATAGATAGATAGATAGATAGATAGATAGATAGATAGATATATAGATAGATAGATAGATAGATAGATAGATAGATAGATAGATAGATAGATAGATAGATAGATAGATAGATAGACAGACAGACAGACAGACAGACAGACAGACAGACAGACAGACAGACAGACAGACAGACAGACAGATAGATAGATAGATAGATAGATAGATAGATAGATAGATAGATAGATAGATAGATAGATAGATAGATAGATAGATAGATAGATAGATAGATAGATAGATAGATAGATAGATAGATAGATAGATAGATAGATAGATAGATAGATAGATAGATAGATAGATAGATAGATAGATAGATAGATAGATAGATAGATAGATAGATAGATAGATAGATAGATAGATAGATAGATAGATAGATAGATAGATAGATAGATAGATAGATAGATAGATAGATAGATAGATAGATAGATAGACAGGCGGACGGACGGAGGGATGAAAGGATGGATGGATTGGTGGATGGATAGATTGAAAAATCGGGTCTACTGACAACTGGTTATTAACGAATCTGGTTTATTGCCATTTGGTTATTTAACAATGTGGTTTTTTGTCATTTGGTTATTAAACAATGTGGCTTATTGTCAATTGGTTATTAAACAATGTGGCGTATTGTCATTTGGATATTAAACAATGTGGCTTATTGGCATTTGTGTATTACCAATGTTGTTTATTGCTATTTGGTTATTAACCAATTTTGCGTATTGACATTTGGTTTGATGACAATGTGGTCTATTGCCCTTTAGTCATTATACAATGCTGTTTATTGCCATTTGGTGATTAAACAATGTGATATATTGGCATATGGTTATTACATAATATTATTTATGGTCATTTATGTATTAACAATTTTGCTTATTTTCATTTAGTTATTAAACAAAATGGTTTACTGTTATTTTGGTTATTTTAAATTTATTTTGACTCTTTACTATGTACAATTCTATGTTTCGTTTATAGTCCTAAGTACAAACAAAAAAATCAAACGCAAATTATGGAGTGCAACGCACACCACGGACATTTCAAACTATTAGTTTTTGTGTGAACACACTGATGTTTGTGATTGTGACACCTCAACTCTCAAATCTTTTGTAATTATTGTATCAGATTTGTGAGCACAAGAAAACATCGAACAATTAAGTGCCTATAAAAATAATCATACAACACATGCCGACTGTTTAAATTTAACGTATTGAACCAGCTGACAGGTATCAAATTGTAGACATTTGGAACATATTGTGAATAGACTGTTAACTATATATGTTTCAACCTTTTATATAATAGGGCTAATGGGTTACAAGAAATGTTATATATTTTTTTTCGTCCGCCAGCTTTTACCTCTGACGAAGTCCCTAGAGACTTGGAATTTAATTTTGCGTGTTAATCCATTTTTCCATGGCAGCCGTGTGCACAGGGGTCCCTCGCCGCACAGGCAGATAACTCCGACTTCGGAGGTACTCACATTTTTGTTCCGTCGATGAGTAATTGACGTTTCAAGCCGGGCCTTGCTGCTGAGACCAGGGGTAGTTGCCGCAGAGAGAAATCATAAATAAAAATCCCAACTAAACGGGATTTGAACCCATAACCTCTCTGTCTCCAGGCCGGCGTCATGCCTCGAGGCCAACCAGTCCCCTTTATATATTATAGTGAAAGAAACCAAAAGTAAGGGACTGAATCTTAATAGCAAAAAGACGGAAGTAATGGTAACAAGAACAAAAAAGACACCACCGCAGTGCACAGCAAAGACAAGTGCTACACTATTAAAACAGGGTAAATGAATTTAAATATGTTGGAACAATGTTAACCTCAAATGGTAGATGTGCAACATCGATGAGATGCAGAATGACTCAGGCAAAAGCAGTTTAAAAAAAAAATGAGAAAGATACTGTGCAGTTCATTTTGGACAATTCAAATTCTACCTTTTTTAGCTCCCAGTGGAGCATAGGCCTTCAACAAACACTTTCCAAGTCGTTCTGTTTTTTGCCTTTATTTTAAGATCATTTCATGAATTTTGACAATAGAAACAAGAAAAAGAGGTCATAAAGGTTATATAAGGTAGTCTTAACATGCGAGTGAATCAGGAACAATAGGACAACAGACACGAAAATCACCGGAGACTGTAGAAATCTTGTTGTACAGAAGAATGTTGAGAATACCATGGATAGCTAAGAAGGGTAATGACAACTTTCTGAAAGAAGTCAAAGCAAACAGAGAGCTAATTTCCAATGTTATGAAGAAACAATCATAATTTTTGTGGCCATGTGATGAGAAGGGAACGGCAGAAATATATCATACCAACTGGGAAAAATACGGGGAAGAAGAGATAGATGGAAGGAAAGAAAAAAGATACCAGTCATTTGATGAGAATGGCTTGTCAGAAGGTCAAAAACTGAAATGATAAATAACCGTCAAGATCGAAAGATATAGAGACACATGAACACCTACGCCAGCCTGCACGGTCCTTGATGATGATGACAATAAGATTAATGTTACAATTTGTTAGGATGCAGTTACCAAAAGACAAGAAAGAAACACATTCTGTCTTCAAATACACTTAAAAGGTCAGACAAGACATGCCTAATGTATTCCATAATGTCAATGTATATAAGCATCACAGATTGCACTTGTTTTCACCGCTACATTAAACCAGTGATACATAACTGATTGTATATCATCATAATCACTGAGTGCCGTCTCCGCATCGAAGGTTCCTACTATGGTGCGCCATTTCACTCTGTCTCTTGCTTTGATGGTGCAGATTGTTATAGGTTGACTTGTCCATCTTTTGATGTTACTCGTCCATGTTCATCTTGGTCAGCCTCTGCCTCCTTTATCTGTTATTTTTCCTTCCAATATTACTTGTATTAGGCTGTTATGTCTTTAAACAGTCCTCCAAAATTTAATTTGTCTTGTTCTAATTGTGTTTAGTAGTTCTCTTTTCAATTTTAGTTGTTTTAAAACTTCAAAGTTTGTTTCTTTCCTTTCAGTCCAAATCTATCTATTCTTCTATAAATCCACATCTCAAAACCATCAATTTTATGTTCAGTTTTATTGTCTAGTGTCCATGTTTCTGCACCATACAAGAATAGTGCGAAGAAATTAACATTTTGCTATTCTTAGTTTTAGCCCTGGTGTTATTTGTGTTGATGTTAGTATATTTTTCATGACATTAAAATTACTTTTTGCCTTACCTATGTTTTGTTTATTTCAGTTGTACATTTATATCACTGGTTATAGTGTGCTCTAGTGTCCACTGGTTTATAGTGTGTCCTAGTGTCCACTGGTTACAGTGTATCATAGTGTCCATAGGTTATAGTGTGTCCTAGTGTTCACTGGTTACAGTGTATCCTAGTGTCCATTGGGTATAGTGTGTCCTAGTGTCCACTGGTTATAGTGTGTCATAGTGTCAGTCCATCGGTTATATTGTGTCCTAGTGTCCACTGGTTACAGTGTATCCTAGTGTCCATTGGTAATAGGGTGTCCTAGTGTCCACTGGTTATAGTGTGCCCTAGTGTCCACTGGTTACAGTGTATCCTAGTGCCCATTGGTTATATTGTGTCCTAGTGTCCACTTGTTATAGTGTGTCCTAGTGTCTGTCCATTGGTTATAGAGTGACCTAGTATCCACTGGTTACAGTGTATCCTAGTGTCCATTGGTAATAGGGTGCCCTAGTGTCCACTGGTTATAGTATGTCCTAGTGTCCATTGGTTATAGTGTATCCTAGTGTACATTGGTTATAGTGTACCCTAGTGTCCATTAGTTATAGTGTGTCCTAGTGTCCATTGGTTATAGTGTATTCTAGTGTACACCGGTTATAGTGTATCCTAATGTCCATTGGTTATAGCGTATCCTCGTGCCCATTGGTTACAGTGTATCCTAGTGTCCATTGGTTATAGTGTATCCTGGTGTACATTGGTTATAGTGTATCCTAGTGTGCATTGGTTATAATGCACACTACTCTAATCTATACAGTGACGACAGACCAGCAAACACAGCTCTAGCACAATCAATACCCAAATATCCTACAATGTTTGAACTGGATGTTGAGCCTACTATGAACGAACTTGCTGACGCTATAAATGCCCTCTCAAGAGGAAAAGCTGCAGGAAATGACAACATTCCCACAGATGTACTAAAGGACAACCTAAGCGTACTACTTCCACACCTATACAAACTGCTAATTAAATGCTGGAGAAACGGAGAAATACCTCATGATATGAGAAATGCCAAGATTATAACGCTGTACAAGAATAAAGGAGACAGGGGCGACTGCAATAATTACAGAGGCATTTCTCTCCTTAGCACAACAGGCAAAGCTTTTGCTAGAGTCGTACTTAATCGCCTGCATAGACTTGCAGAACGGGTGCTTCCCGAGTCCCAATGCGGTTTCAGACCCGGGAGATCAACCATAGATATGATCTTCACTCTTAGACAACTGCAGGAAAAATGTCGGGAACAAAATATGCCGCTCTATATTGCCTTTGTGGATCTCACAAAGGCATTCGACACAGTAAACAGAGATGGTCTCTACAAGGTGTTAGAAGGCATAGGCTGCCCTCCTAAATTACTTAGGCTGATAATTTCCTTCCATGAAGACATGAATGGCAAAGTCCATTTTGATGGGAGTCCATCAGAGAATTTCAAAGTCAACAAAGGAGTGAAACAGGGATGTGTCCTCGCCCCCACCCTTTTTGGTATATTTTTTGCTGCCCTCCTAAATTACACCTTCGAAAACAGCTCAGGAGATATTTACATTCGCACTAGACCAGATGGCTCACTGTTCAACCTAGCACGACTAAGAGCAAAAACCAAAACAAATGTTGCCCTACTTAAATAATTTTTATTTGCTGACGAGGCAGCCCTAGTCGCTCATAGTGAGGCCACCCTACAGTCGCTGATCAACAACCTGGATAAAGCATGCGACCTTTTTTCACTGTCAATTAATGTTCAGAAGACAGTAATACTAAATCAAGGTGACTTCAAACCTATATCTATTACTCTAAAAGACTGCCCGCTAGAATCAGTACAGAAATTTACATATCTTGGATCCACAGTTACGCAAACCATCTCTCTTGATGAAGAAATAAACTGTCGAATTGGTAAGGCAGCTACGACCTTCGGCAAACTCACAAAAAGGGCATGGAACAACACGAAACTAACTCAAAAGACTAAACTCTTAATATATCAAACTTGTGTGCTTAGCACACTACTATATGGATCCGAAACCTGGACAACATACTCAAAACAGGAAAAAAGACTAAATGTCTTCCACATGCGATGTCTCCGCAAAATAATGCACATCAAATGGCAGGACAAAATAACCAACTTAACTGTCCTGCAACGTGCTAAGACCCTAACAATCATGTCGATGCTCAGAAGTCGAAGGCTAAGATGGCTGGGGCATGTCCAACGGATGGAAGAAAAACGCATTCCAAGGCAAATACTATATGGCGAGCTAAAACACGGAAAACGACAAATCGGCAGATCTAAACTACGATATAGAGATATCTGCAAATCATCTCTGAAAGACTTCTCCATCTGTGAAAACGACTGGCAACATCTGGCAAGTGATCGCACATCATGGAGAGCACGTATAAGGAACGGTATAACAACATTTGAGACTGTTCTAAGACAGGACTTAGAAGAGAAGAGACTAATGAAAAAAGGATGGTAAACCCTGTGGACCAGCGAGCCTGACCTGTTCATTATGTGACCGCGTGTGTTTGTCAAACATTGGTAGAATTAGCCACGAGAGAAGCTGTTCGGCAAAAACAATACCTCAAAAAAATACGCAATAGCCTCCACTAGACCGTCTGACAAGACGAAAAGGGCCATATATATTGGTTATAGTGTGTCCTAGTATACATTTGTTATAGTGTATCCTATTGTCCATTGGTTATAGTGTATCCTAGTGTCCATTGGTTATAGTGTAAAGTATTGTCCATTGGCTACAGTGTATCTTAATTTCCACTGGTTATAGTGTATTCTAGTGTCCATTGGATATAGTGTATCCTAGTGTACATTGGTTATAGTGTATCCTAGCGTTCATTGGTTATAGTGTATCCTAGTGTCCAATGGTTATAGTTTATACTAATGTCCATTGGTTATAGTGTATCCTAGTGTACATTGGTTATATTGTATCCTAGTGTATATTGGTTACAGTGTATCCTAGTGTCTGCTGGTTATAGTTTATCTTAGTGCCCACTGGTTATAGTGTATCCTAGTTTCCATTAGTTACAGTGTATCCTAGTGTCCACTGGTTATAGTGTACTCTAGTGTCCACTGGTTATAGTGTAACCATGTGTCCATTGGTTATAATGTATTCTAGTGTCCATTGGTTATAGTGTATCCTAGTGTTCATTGGTTATATTTTATCCTAGTGTATATTGGTTACAGTGTATCCTAGTGTCTGCTGGTTATAGTTTATCCTAGTGTCCACTGGCTATAGTGTATCCTAGTTTCCATTAGTTACAGTGTATCCTAGTGTCCACTGGTTATAGTTTACTCTAGTGTCCACTGGTTATAGTGTAACCATGTGTCCATTGGTTATAATGTATCCTAGTGTCCATTGGTTACAATGTATCCTAGTTTATATTGGGTACAGTGTATCCTAGTGTCCACTGGTTACAGTGTATCCTAGTGTCCACTGGCTACAGTGTATCCTAGTGTCCACTGGTTACAGTGTATCCTAGTGTCCACTGGTTATAGTGTACCCTAGTGCCCACTGGTTATAGTGTAACCATGTGTCCATTGGTTATAATGTATCCTAGTTTCCATTGGGTACAGTTTATCCTAGTGTCCACTGGTTACAGTGTATCCTAGTGTCCACTGGTTACAGTGTATCCTAGTGTTCACTGGTTATAGTGTATCCTAGTGTCCACTGGTTATAGTGTATCCTAGTGTCCACTGGCTACAGTGTATCCTAGTGTCCACTGGTTATAGTGTGTCCTAGTGTCCACTTGTTACAGTGTGTCCTAGTGTCCACTTGTTTATAGTGTATCCAAGTGTCCACTGGTTATATATTGTCTATACAATTTACCATAGTTAATATTTAACCTTACATTTCAGATAGAAAAAGCCGCATATATTGTAAGTAATATTATCAAGAAATGTCATGAATGTGAATCATCATCATCATCAAGTATTGGGCCTGCTGGCGTAGGTGATCATGTCTCTCCACAACTTTCGACCACGACATTTATTTCTCTTTTCTGTTGTTGACCTTCTGCCAATCCATTCTCTTAAGCTGTCTGTATTTTTTTCTCTTTGCTTCCCTCTATCTCTTCGTCCCTCAATTGTTGTCACAATATATTCCTGTTGTTCTCTTCTTACTACATGGCAAAATAAATGATGATTATTTCTTTCAAATATTGGAAATTAGCTCTCTTTTTGCTTTGATCCCTTTCAGAACCTTCTTCAATGTGAATACGGAAGGAGTAAATTTATTTTAACTATTGATACAACATTTGATATTTTAACAACTTAAGGTTTGTGAGAAAGTCTGACAGATGTTCAATATTTGTATTACCTGTTGTGTGATACATATCTGTAAAGAAACAAACTGGCGTTCACGTGATCGTGGGACAAACATTAGACGACATCAACGCTCACAAAGTTCTCAGTGTATCTTCCTCCTCTTTTTGTTATTAATCTTCTTGTTCAGCCCTTATCAGCTGCAATTCTATGTGAATCGACTACCATTTGATGCGGTGGTACAATAGGGTTACCTAGTCAAATCAAGTTTGGAACTGGTGGCATTTTTGCTGCAGTGTGCTTTCAAATGATCCTTCCTTGTCCAGATTTTCATTTGAGGAGATAACGGTAGACCTGTCGCATTCACCCAACCACAAAGAGGACATGGTTGTGGCGTTCGCGCGCGAAGGTATGTGTTGGAGGAAGCAAACCGTTGTAAATGTACTTGTTAACAATTTCATGTTGGCATTTCCTTAGATCGCTAAAAACATACGTGTTCCAACCGATGTAAGTAAAATCAACTCTGTATTCATATTTCGTCGGTCAGTATGTGTGAACTAATTTGTGCTGGTACACTACAATATGTATATGTATAGATATTTATATGTATGCAAATGTTTACATGAATTAAGATATATGCTTGTTTATATATATATATATATATATATATATCTATCTATATATATATAATATATATATATATATATATATATATATATATATATATATATATATATATATATATATATATATATATATATATACCTCAGTGGTTCGTGAACTGGACTACAAAGGACAAGAAGTAGGGTTCGATCCCAACCGACGGCTTCCGGGTTCACCCAGCCTTTAATGGGTACCTGATTTTTTTTTAAAGGAAAGTGAGTCGGCACGGGCGTAATGCCGACCACATTACCCCAAAAACCATGTGCCGAAGGTAAAATATATGGTCACTAACACCATATTCCCTATTGGCCACTTAGCGTGACGAGGGTACTTTACTTTACTTTATATATATATAAATCTATATATATACATATATTTATTTATTTAATAAACCTTAAAGTAATGTATATATATATATATATATATATATATATATATATATATAGAATCGCGATATCTCAGTGGATAGTGATCTGGACTGCAAAGAACAAGAGGTCGTGTTCGATTTTGTTCGACGGCTTTCGGGTTCATCCGGCCTTAGATGGGTACATGATTTTTTTTTTCTTCTGGGAAATAGAAACGGCAAGGGCGTAATACCGACCAATTGGTTATTTGGTTATGGAAGTCCCCGGTATCACTGCAAACGAATTAAAATCCATAATTGCTCAACCGCCCATGCCAGCGTAATCATCCGAATCTCATCTCCCAAACAAAGAAAGATAACTGTAGTCTCCATCGTAGCAATTTCAGCACATGCCAAAAGACACAGGGCGAAACCGCGCAGAAACTCAGCCAACTGTCCCCTGTCAAACGATATCATCATTCATCGTAAACAATTGGAATATCGAAACATGATCAAAACGGATGATACACACAACTCACTGTGCACAGAGCACTTATCTCTTTAGCTACTGCAACAAGCCGGACTTGGAATATGAGGAAACTGCAACAAGGAACACTTTTCATGCATAGACTTCAATTCTTCCTATTCGACATATACCGGGAGTTCACATTCTCTTGAAAATGATGATCGTCGTATTTTTTTTATGTATATGACTTGATGATGTTAGGCCATCGTTGTGGACTCCAATTCCGAACATATAGACACACAGTTAGTCGTGATTATCCTTGACTCACATCAAACAACAGACCGTAAGATTAGCGTACGACCGGTCTAGGGATGTACGATGAGCCATTACGATGACGTAGCACACAAAAATGTCGTACACACAATTTCGCTCCCTTTAGATTTCTGATTACTCGAGTGAAAGCAGCATATGCCGAACAAAACACGGTGAAAATGTCCTAAAGTGATAACACTGCGGCTGAGTAGTTTACATTAATGAGTAACTTGGAAATAATTTGCGTCAAGGAATTCTAACAACGGTCATGAACAGCACCAATGTGATGTAAAGCACAGATCCAGCCTAGATTTTGGAAGATCTCGTTCACAACACTTGATTTGTCAAAAAGGGTCTGTTGCTGGCGTACGACATCGCTTTAGCGGCGCAGATGTAATAAGTAGAACACCATTTTTACTTTAACGCAGGCAAGTGCAATGTAGAACCGAAATTAATCAGATCCCGAATGCACTTTCTGCAGCGATCAAGAGAACGTGACTTAGATCCACCATCTTTACAACAGAATACCGAAATATTACCCCACAAATCATATGCCGAATGGCTATAAAAATTATGGTAATTAACACCATATTCCCTTGCGCCTCTTGGTGTGACGGGGCTCTTTACTTTATATATATATATATATATATATATATATATATATATATAATATATATATATACATACTTACATTGACTAAATACATGAAGCACATTTAAATCTAGGTGGTACAATCTATATAAACGACTGCCTCACGGGATAGCGAAGGAAGATCTATTTTGTTGTAAAGAAGAAAGATCGACATGTCAAGTTTCTGTACAAGTAGCAGGCTAATGTTAGTGTACAGTCTATCCATTTTGTGTACACGCAATGCGACCGCACATCATGTCCTCACCTCCCGAAGTTTAAATGTTGAAATTATGAAAGACCCTTACATAAGATACAAAATAATAATATTACATAATTGTATTACGTTCTAGTAATACACTTACATAAAAAGTTTTTAAAAAGTAGTATCAGTTTGTGATCAATATTATATTAAACAGTAACGTTTCCCACATACGACTGATAAGCAATTTGTACTGGGACAAACAGCAATAATAAAATATAACATGGAGAACTCTACACCCTTTGATATAAAAAGAGGAGTAAGACAAGGATGCATCATATCACCAAGCTTGTTCAATTTATACACTGAACAAATCTTTAAAAAAATCAATGAGATGCCAGACCTTAACGATAATGGGAAGATAATCAATAACCTAAGATATGCTGATAATACTGTTCTACTAGCAGAAAATCGTGAAGATCTACAACAATTACTTAATGTAATAAACATGACAAGCAAAAAATATGGACTAGATATGAATATCAAAAAGACTAAAACTATGATCATAAACAAAGAAAATTCGCAAGACCTACAATTCAATATCAGAGTTGAGGGAATACATCTGGAGACAGTTTAGAGCTACAACTACATGGGACATACAATAACCAGTGATGGAAAATATGCTGAAATGAACAAAATAATATGTATGGCTAAAAGTAATTTTAATGACATGAAAAATATACTAACAACAAAACAAATATCAGCAGGGCTGAAACTAAGAATGGTAAAATGTTACGTCTTTCCAATATTCCTGTATGGTGCAGAAACATGGACATTAGACAAGAAAACAGAACAGAAAATTGAAGCCTTTGAAATGTGGATTTATAGAATAATAGGTAGTATTGGATGGAAACAAAAGATAACAAACGATACAGTTTTAAAACAGCTGAAAATAAAAAGAGAACTACTAAATACAATCAAGACAAGACAAATGAAATTGTTGGAGCATGTTAAAAGACACAACAGCCTACTATAGTCCGTTAAGATTCGTTGGCCTAGACATTAATTTATTTTTTTCAAAAACTTATTGTTCATTTGCATTGATCTTTTGAAGTTAGGTTTAGAATACTAATGTCGCTATAAAAATATTTTTTTTATCAAAGAAATGTGATCCAGTTTCAAAGATGCCTTATTTAACCTATATTAAAAAAAAGTTAATGTATATTATAAACACCGGCAGGATTATGTAGATGCTTACATCTCACAGCTGATTCTTTAACATATAGGCATGACCTTCACGGCTGAATGCGCACCGTCCTAAAATAGTTATGTTTCCACTATAAATTTTTATAAAGAAATGTTACATATGAAATTTCCCGTTTAGCACAAAATGACATTTTAGCCGAAACCGGAAATTATGTGACGTCAAAATCACGGCCGTAGACTCGAGTT